>JAKSZU010000008.1:32382641-32402641 GCA_026018925.1 Tupaia tana
GTAAAGAGAGATTTGTTGGCAATATAGATTAATAGGAAAGTGATCATAAGGCAAGGAATAAAAGTTTTAGGTGGATACGAGTACCTTGGTTTCTAATTGGAAAAGTATATAAACAGAGAGATTTTCAATAAAAACGTTAACCTTCTGTTGAATTCCGTCAAGTATATGGAGTGTAGCTTAGCATGTTTAATTTCAGATATCAACAGTGGTAATCAGATAGGGATTTCATAGAAACAATTTATTCCATTTCAGTGGAATTTCCATTTTACTAGTTGTAATCTCAAATATGTAAATGGTAGCCAAAAGCTGGATATGATGCTTCAGTTGAGAATTTTTTCTTCCCTTTTTTTCTTTTTTTTCTTTTGCCATTATTTCTTCTAACATCTTCTTGCCAATCTCTGGAGTGCTTGTAATTTCCTCTGTACAGAACCCAACAGGCTCATCAGCAGCAGAAGTAAACATAATAGATGTGAGAATTCTGGAGGTTTGTGAGGTTTAGTTTTTTTTTTTTTTTTTTTTTTTTTTTTTTTTTTTTTTTTTTTTTTTTTAAATATACTCTGTCTAGCCATGCTAGTACACAACCACATGCGGACCCTGCATTGAAATGTTTATAAATGGTTATTCTTAACCCTTGTTAAGAATAAGATTCAGGAACAAAAGATGTTTTTTGTGAGAGTAATTAAACAGTACATTGCTACGTAAAGATAGCAATGCAGTGGAGATGACAAGAAGTGAGGAATACTTTAAGTCTTAAATTTTAATCTTAGAATTGGACCTGGATTCATTTTCTCTTGATTTTGTATATTAAATTATCTTTCTGTTCTTTCTTCAACTTCTCTGCTTTCCATTTATAATATTCGGAAACAACTGGATATCTGTAAAAAACATCCCAACAGTATCAGGCAACTTCTGATGAAGACTATTGACATTGCTGACATTTGGCATGACATACTGCCAAAGAGGAAATTAAAAAGTACAAGCCATTATCCTAAAGACCATCTGTTTATGAAAATGGTTAATTTCATATCACTTTGTTGAGTATAATACCAACCCCTGCCAAAAGACAGACTACACCTCTCTCATAATCACGATAGTTCCTTGCTTCTTAAAATGTTCGTTTAACTCTTTCAGAGACTCTTTTGATATTAATTAGTCAGCTTTAATACTACAAACACCTCAAGCACTAGAGTGCAAGTTACTCTTCTAGGCCAGGCTTTTCTCTCCATCTTTTCTGTTCGTATATCTTGCTAGAAAAGGCCAGTGCTAGAAAGATCCCTTATTCCTGCCAGTAGGGTTCCTGATGGAAGGGCTTATGATCATGGATGCTATTTTGTCTTGGTCTTATGAAATGGCATTATTTTCAAGGACTTACATATGATAGCATGGATCTTAGAGAGATAATTATGACTAAGAACATCACTTTAACAAGAATCATCATCCACAGAGTGCTGGAAAAGAGAGAAAGATAGTCTTTTATCAAAAGCATGTTTTAATGAAAGCTGTTCTGACTTTGGAGATGGACAGCACTTGGAGTGTCGTTACTGGATGCATTTAAAATCAAAAGAACTTTGCTTGGTTGCTTCGAGATTTTGTTTCTCTTAAAGGATGGTCTCCAGCCTGCTTCATATCATAGGTTAATTACTAAAATTAAAATATGAACTGTTTGAATATAAGCTTTAGAAGAATAGCAGATCCCAGTGTTGTCTTCATTTTAAGGGGAAAAAAACAATTTTTTTTTCTATATCTCCCCCTATTCAGTGATACTGCAAGGCTAGGAAAAATGAATGTTTTATTTTGTGGCATTCTTATATAATGTATATAAAATATGGGTGTGCCTTAAAAGCCTTACATTATCTTTGAGAATAATATTAAAGCTAACATATTTCAAAGCAGATTGTAAACTAGCTATCATTGGAAAACAACACTTAATTATTAATGAAACCAAGATATTGCCTTGAAAGAAAGATGGGCTTCAGTTTTGTGATATTTTAAAACCAAGTAAATAATGACTTTTTCTTCTCTAACCCAATTCACATGAGGCATCCATTTCTCAACATGATAAATACAAATAAATATGTTTTTAAGTCTTAAGCAAATTAAGCAATTGAGTATTTTCCAGTTTTGCAAGCTTTATGTATGTTTCTCCTCTGTGGTTATTTTGAGGCAGAATTAGTACCTAGCAATTTCCTCTTGTCTGTGAACATAATGTATAGAAGATGAAGTCATATAATGGTGGTAATCCAACTTTTAAAAATAACCGATCTTCTATGCATATAATATTCGTATTATTGTCTGTGCATGAGTTTCTTTCTCTAGAACCATTCTTTATCTACCAAATTTCTTGTTTGACAAATGAGATTAGATTACCCAGTCACAGCTGTGTATGCCAGTTGATATATTGCTGTAGGATGGATATTCGTAAAAGCCCAGCATTATTTTGGAGATAATTTTTTTTTTTTTTTAGATATGAGAAAATAATGCTGCCTGATAGATGCTTTTTCTTACTTCTGTTATCTAAGTTTTACCAGGTTTAGACTAGTTATTGACTCAGTAAATGTTAAAAAAAAATGTTGCTATGCTGTCAATATTAATGTAGATGTCAGACCGACTCTGGTCCCTCATGTATGTGAGAGCAAGTATTTTTTACCTTGATACAGAAAGGCAGTCATGTGTGAGATTTAATATACATCCTCATCTGTCTTGTCATTGCTCTAGCCATGGGTGATGTGCTAATGTGTGGGCCGCCATTTTCCTTTTCTCCTCACACAATGGAATAGATACCCATGAATGACAGTCAAGCTCCACTCTATAATTATTTTGAGGACAGTTAGAATATATAGCAGGAACACGGCAGGGTTACCTTTAGACTTAAAATCTGTGACTTATTTAAACAGCTCAACAACCTGTAATTAACAAAAACAAGTATTCTTCCAAGGTCCATTCTTAGACATACTAAAAATTATTCTTCCAAAAATTAAAAATAACCAACATTCTCAAATGAGTTTTTATTACATTTAAATGTAATAAGATCCTGGATCTACTTTAGTTCCTACTTTTCTCCCAACATCTTAACAGCAAGTGCCAATACATATTCTAATTAGGCTACTTGTATTCTTTTATGTGATGATATTTGGCATCATTAAAATGACAAAGTTTAACAAAATAAGAATATGAAATACACAGCCCACAGTGAATATAAATTAGACCTCTCCTTTTTTAATAAATGCACATATTTAAATTTACTACTACCTTTTCATTTAGGGAATATCTGATGAAGTTTTAATACCTGTATTTGTCCAGACTAACATAATTTTTAATCATCAGGGCTAACAATATAATTTTATTTACATAATTTATAAAGTAAAGCTGTATATCTCAAGAGTAATTTCTTATAATGAAGAAAATTGTAATACTTAGGAGACTATGCCATAAGAGTTAAATCAATTTGTTCATATGGAGAAACAACAGAGTTGAAAATCTGTATATTTGTGAAAATAGTTTTATGGTAATCTTGGTATTATGAACATATTCTTTAAATGTTTTCTATAGAAACTTGAATAACATTGTGTATTATCACTCCATAATAGAAATTGAAAACAGTGGTAAAAGTCTGGCTATATACATTTGCCAGTAAAAATTACCTTAGAAATAATCCCATCAGGTTTGAGGAAAAAAATCCCTTATTTTTAGAATAAATGTTATAAATTTGCCTTCCTACTTAAGTTTCCTACAAGTGGCTCTTCTTTTCTGAGAATAGTAATATAAAGGCTAAATTGTTACCTTATGTTTTCATTGGGTAGGTTTGTGACCACTGACAGTTATAATTTACAAAAATTACAATGATTATGGACATTAACATACTTGACGGCAGCTATTATTTTTATTTAAAATACAAAGACTTTCAGTGGATACTGGACATTAAAACCTTGTCTGTAAATGCCAAGTGAGGTGGAGAATTGAAGCAATTGTTCAAAGAGTTTAGACTAAGGTGGCATGTTTTTCTCAATTATGTAAATAGTTCAGATGCAAATGGTTGTTTTCTTGAATGTTCTCTAGATTCTTTGTATATGTCTTCTGCTAGTAAACTGATTATGGCTCTTAAATCAACACAGACTTTGACTCTCAGTCTGAATTGGCTTACTGAGAATCAAACAACAGCAAATATTTGTTTGTCCTAGATTTCCCCAACTCATGCGATTTTCTAAAAAACCCTATGACGCAGGTGCTATTATTATTCTTGTTTTACAGATGAGAAAACTGAGGCTTAAAGTCAAATCTATTTACAAATTTACAGAATTAGATCATCCCACTGGTAGAGCTGGCATTTGAAAAGCAGTCTGACATCAGAATACATGCTTGCAACTATATTCTAGAAATTAACACTTTCTAGGGAAAGAAGAGACATATTTGAGACCTAACTTACAAAAAAAAGTAGAAAGGATTTCCATAATAACCTGCCACTATTTGAAATCTATGACAAAATTCTATTTGATTGTTTCTTCTTCCTTGCGCTCCACTATCTATTGTTTTCATGTAGGAAAACTACTAACAGGATATATTTAGGATAATTTCACATAGTGTATCTGATATGAAATCAGATGTGGGTGACCATGAATTTTACTTGAGAATCTTGGATAAAGAGATATTGTGAGCTTATAACATGTAGCTCAGTAGATTCTATTTTTAGTACATTTACTTTGACAAGATTCAAGGTAATGTATAGTAATTAAGTAGGCACATGAAATGTGTCAAATTTTGAAAGTGCTGATATTTGTTTTTTTTAATATTTCACACTATTTTATTTTTTATATACATAGCCAATCTTGCCCTTTGTTATTGCAAGGGATTTATGTCTTTTTTATTTTTCTAATATCTATTTAATCACAGTTCATCTTTACATTGTATATCATAGTTTTTCCAAGCATGAATATGGTACATATTAGTCAAATCAAAGATATTACCATATACAATGTCATCAGCAGATAATATTTCATTTTTGTGTTTTAAGTGTTTTGTTTTTTCCCTGACCCTCTCACTCTCACTTCCTATTGCTCACTCTCTGCTGTACTCTCTCTAGTATCTACAGTTGCCCTCCCTGATACTATACCTTCCAATCTTTCAGTTTCTGCTATAGAGCACAGACATTTGGTATATATTAAGCAAGAATATACAAAGCCTGCCTTTCATAGTCTGGCTTGCTTCACTCAGCATTAAGTCTTCCATATTTGTCCACTTTGTGTTAAACGTCAGGGTCTCATTTTTTTTTTTTAATGGCTGAGTAGTATTTCATAGAGTATATGTGCCACATTTTTTCAATCCTCTCCTCTGTTCTTGGACATTTGGGCTGATTCCATGTCCTAGCAATTGCGAATACTGCCATAAATATGGATGTACAAGTGTTTTTCTGAGTGAGGGTTTTCCTGTCCTCTGGGTAAATATCTAAGAGTAAGATTATGGAGTTATGTGGTAGTTCAATTTATAGGTTCCTGAGGAACCTCCATATTACTCTCCACAGTGGCTATACTAATTTACATTAATGTAAATCAGTAATTTAAAATTTAATAATTTACGTTCCCACCAGCAATGTATTGGGTTGATGGAAAAGTCATAATGTATTTTTTTCTATGAAAGATGTGTTATATATTTTCTGGCAACCCAACAGGAAGGTTCCCTTTTTATTGCAACCTTGCCAGCACTTATCATTTTTAATTTTTTTATCTTAGCCATTCTGACCAGGGTTAACTGGTATCTCATTGTGGTTTCAATTTGTATTTCCCTTATAATAAGAGATGTTGTATCTGTTTTCGTATGTTTCTTGACTAAAATGCTGATAGTTGAATAGTGATACCTTATAGAATCCATAGTGTGTGCCAGATTTTGCTTCAATATATCCTAATAACTAACCCCTAAAAGTTAAGACTATATAAAATAATATTCTATACTGCCTGGTTAAATTTTTATGCAGTATATAGCAATTACATCATTGTTACAAGAAACAATAAAGCAAAAAACTAAAAAACAAACCTGAATAATTGAATTCCTATAGGTGGAACTTCCAGCAGGGACAACTGATTGCAATTTGAAAATCAGAAGCCCTTTGGCAAGAGTATGTCATTTTTTATAAAACTTTTGAGGGTGGGAGGTTCAGGGCTATTTGTTCACTGTGATGAAGAGAAGCACAAAGCATGAGATTTATTGGCAGTAACCAGTCGTAGCATGATTGCTGTCATTTTCTGGTAGGATCAAATGACCAACATATTTGTTTTGCCCTAGGTGGATAATCAAATCTGTTAACTCAGGCTTATACAATCTCTTTTCTTGTAAATAGCATAATCACTATATATAAGTATATATTACCTATCTCATACCTTATTTATTTATTTTTTTGCACACACATTTCTCATATTTTAACCATTTCTTACTGTTTTTGGTTCTTCAAAGACTTACTGGCATAATATTGTATGAGACCCTGAAATAAGAAGAGTCTTTGCATTTCAATTTATAGTTCAGTGGAAAAATGTGATGAATATGATCAAGTGTTATAAGATACATAAAATAGGACTATTACAACCCAAAATACATGAATCTGAAACAAAATGGACAACTACAGGATGAGAGAGCCTTGAAATGTGGGCAGGATTTCTACAAGAAGAAGGAAGTGGTTAGGTAATAATACTCCAGATGAACTAAAATGTAGTAAGCAAAGTCTCCAAGTTTGAAAACCACAAGGTGTCTCAGAGGGGTCAGTAGTGCAGTTTGGCAGAGACCCAGAGCACGTGATTAGAAAGAAGACTGGAAAATATGACTAAAGCACAAGCTAAACTTAGGAAAAAAATAATTAATGATTAACCATGGTAAGGATGATGAAGACGTTGATAACATCAGACCTTCACTGAACCACCTCTACATGCCAATCACTGTTTTAGGCACTTTACTCATATAAGCTCAATTTTTTTTCTTAAGAATTATTTTTATATAGCTTTATTTATTTACTTTAAAAAAAATTGATCAGAGAGGGACAGAGAAAGAGAGAGAGAAAGAAAGTGAGAAAGCAAGCCTCTAGGTCTGGGACTGAAACCCATGTGGGGGTCCAGCGGCCCTAACCATCACGCCACCTGTCTTGTCCCAAGCACAATTATTTCTTAAGGAATGGTAAGCAAGTGGTACCATCATGATTCTTAGCTTCTTTATGAGGAAATTGAGAGTACTTTCAAGCTAAGTAACTTGCTGATAGTTACACAGGTAGAACTATGAAAGATCATATAAGGGTCGGGAGTTTGGAACTAAGAGAAAGCATTAGGCTGGATAATAAGATAGTCATCTCTAGTTCAGACACTTTATTTCTTCCTTAATTCCTGTGAGCATGAAATACACACTAAGAATCTTCTCATATTCTACACTTGTGTTCCCCATTTTTCCAGAAGCACCATTGTTTCTTTCTTTAACAGTCCTCTGGATATTTAAAAAACTTTATTTAATGAGAGAGAGAACCTACCAGCCTTCCAAGCCAGTCAGGATCACAGGCTGCTGCATCATGCTGTGCCCCTCTATGTTTTTTTTTTTGTTTCTTTGTTTTTTTTTCTTTTTTTGGAGAGGTTTTTGCTATAGGGCGCGTGCGCTCGCCAGACAGACAGAGAGAGACAGAGAGATAGAAAGCAGGAAATCACCCCCCAGGGGGGATGGTCACGCCGCAATCCCTTCTCCTCCATTCTCCTCTCGGGATCTTGGGCACGCACGCACACGCGCCCGGCGTGAGTTTAAGCCGCCGGGTCTGGGACACAAACTGCGGTCGACTACGTGGGAGTGCAGCGACATAGCCATTACGCTAACTGCTGGTCCCTGCCCCTCTATGTTTTTGATAGGCCAGCACTGATTTCCCCTTTTGCTCAGAACTACAGCCTGTATTAATATGCATCCCTCATCAGTGATCTTCTCTAGTACTTATTTTGTCACATGACTTAGCACTCAATCACATATTGAATTTTATTCTTGAGTATTATTTTATCTGTTCTAATCTTGCCTCCTGGCTTTCAGTTTAGATTCCATTTTTAAAAAATATGGCTCCTTAGGACCAGCAGTTGGTGTAACGCCTATGTCGCTGGACTCCCACATAGTCGACTGCGGTTCGAGTCCCGGACCTGGTGGCTTAAACTCACACTTGGCGTGTGTGTGTGTGCATGCTCAAGATTCCGAGAGGAGAACGGAGGAGAAGGGATTGCAATATGGCCATGCCCCCTGGGGGGTGATTTCTTGCTTTCTGTCTCTCTGTCTCTGTCTTTCTGGTGAGCAAATGCACCCTATAGCAAAAACTTCTCCAACAAAAAAAAAAAAGAGAGAGAGAAAAAAATATGACTCCTGCTTTTAATGTATTTTCCATGCTGAACAGTAAAACCTCAGGTAAATTAACTCTACTTGTTTTTCAATTAGTCTTGGTCAAATAGATACTGGACACTAAAATGCCATTTTGGGATATTTGAAGACGTGTAACAACTAACCAATTGAAAACTGAATTTCTCCCAAATTAATGCTGCCCACATTAACTTGTTATAAGATCTTTACAATATCACATCAGACAATCCCATTTTGTTATCAAGAGTCAGTTTTTTGGTTCTTTGTATACAAAGGAAAAAATGAAATAAATATTCAAAGTGTGGTTGTGGGGACTGGACCATATTAGGTAAATTGTTTAACCTGATTGTTGCTACTATGCTGCTTATTTTAACATAACCATCCGCATTGCCTTGGTGATTAAATTTGGATAATACGCCAATAAAATAATTTATGAAAACATTTATTCCACACCCAAATGTTATTTTGTATTCTGGAAAGTTTACAACCAAAGCATGTACTTGTTATTATGTGGGTAGACAAAGAAAATCGGCTGGCTTCATATTAAGTGACTTCCATTATTGCCTGGCTGTTGGCTCATGTAAGACTAAACTAACACACAATTGTAAAAGTCCTCAAAAGAGCAATCATGCATTTTGGCCAAAATCCACTCCTGGATGAGTAGGAATTAATATCAAGAAGTGCACCAACAGACTGTTTTGACTCTCTACAAGATGGTAAACAAACATTTTGACTAAATTCTGTCTTTTGATTATGACATAATAGAGCAATTTGAAAGAAACATTTGTATGAAGTGCTCTAATGGGGAATTATAGAGCAAAATTACCAAGGATAATGAGTGAGCCCTAGACTATATCTGGGTTGTGCAAAAGCAATATTTTGTCAGGAAATAAACATGTGCATAGCATGGTGGGCAATTGTTTTAGTTTTCTGCATTAATAAAGATAACTAAATGACTGCAGAATCTCATTTTCACTTTATGCTGTGAAGACAGTACATTTAGCATTTAACCAGTTTAAATTAATTTATACAGTCAAAGTAAGTGTTTCATGGGTCAGAATTATCTAGTTTATTCATCTCCATTAATCAGATAGGTTAGATAATTACCAAATCTCCATTTCAATTTGTGGATTTGAGATCTGAATTATCTTGATTTGTGTGTGTAGGGTTTTAAAAGTTTAATTTCTTTGCCATTAATGAAACAGAAAACAGTGTTAAATTATATAAAAAATAATAGCCTGTTCCATTAGTGTCTTTGTAGCCTGACATATTAAATATGTAAATATATGTGCATATGCGTTTAGAAATTTTTTTTTTCAAATTTCAGTGCACAACAGCATCTTCTGAGATAGTTTGCTATGTAAAAAGTATATGGATTTTACTTAAAATGTGTAATATTTGCTTGATTTTGTTTCATATTTGATTTCATATGACATGCCAGCAACTTCTAAATAATTATCTTCCTCATTACTTTATAATGTATGTCAAAACATACAAGTTTTTCTATTGACGCTTATCTATAATTGCATATAAGAAAGCCTGGAAAATTTCAATTAGGTCATCAGAAAAGTTATGATACAATTTTGCATAGAAAAACACATCATGACTTTCCAACAACTGAAAACATGTCTGGTTATGTTTCTTTACATTATTTATATATAATTAAATGGTTTAAGAAAATATACTTTACAATTAAAATTATCCAAGAATTTTTCTAATAGTAATAATAATATAATAATAATTTATTTATTTCTTACTCCATGTAAGAGATCTGTGATATATTATATTAAATGAATAAACTATTTCATCACAGCCAAATTGAAAAGAAAATTATTACTATCTTTGTTTTTCATACTAAGAAAATTGAAGAACTACTAAAGTCACAAAGTTAAGAAATGATAATGCTAGGATTTTTATTTTTCTTTAGTAAGAATTTTGCCATAGGGCACGTGTGCTCACTGGGGGTGGGAGAGAGAGAGAGAAAAGTGAAAAATCACCCCTCAGGGGGAATAGCCATACAGCAGTTCTTCTTCTTTCTCCTCTTGGGATTTTGGGCACCCATGTACATGTGTCCAGTGTGATTTTTAAGCCACCAGATCCTGAACTTCAACTGCCTAGGAGGCCATGTGGGATCCAGTACCTTAACCGTCATACCACCTGCTGGCCAGAGCTAGGGTTCTTAATCCAACATGGCTTCTGTATGTTTAGTTGTTATCAAACTTTACAATAATGAATTATTATTTAAAATCATATTATTGAGGCCTGGCCCCATGGCCTACTAGTTGGCCACTTGGCCAACCTTAGTATGAATCCCAGTCTCAGGGACTTGAAAAAACGTGTTGTATGTGTGCACATGCATGCCCAGAATCCTAATAGAATGGAGAAATGGAGGAGAAGAAATGTGACCATACCTCCTCGAGGAGTGTTTCCACTGTCTTCTCTTTCTCTCTCCCGAACATGCATACCATCTAGCAAACAATAAATAAATAAAATTATACTTCATATTGAAATGTTAACAGACCGAAGTACACAAATATGAAAAGAAAAATAATAATAAAGAGTCCTTTGAAAATACTACATTTTCAATAAGAAGAAAACTTTGATAATGGGGCCAGCAGGTGGTGTGGTGGTTAAGACACTGGATTCCCACATTGTTGACTATGGTTTGATTCCTGGACCTGGCTTGAAAATCACAGTAGGCACATGTGCATGCCCAAAATCCTGAGAGGCAAATAAAAGAGAAGGGTTTGCCATGTAGCTGTCTCCCATGGGGGGCAATTTCTCACTTTCCCTCTCACTGTCTCTACATCTCTCTCCAGTGAGAGCACATGCTCTATGACAAACCTCGAAAGAAAACAAAAGAAACTTTGATAATAAGCTTTAAAACTAAAGCACTAACAATATTTAATTCTCTACCAACGAATCAAGTTTGGTCTTTTGTGAAAGCAATAAAGCTCTTGTTCCAAGTTCTGGGAACTCGTTAAGTCAGTATCATTATACCAGTTATCTTTTTCTTGGATATTTGTCCATCCTTCCTTCTTTCCTTCCTTCCTTCCTTCCTTCCTTCCTTCCTTCCTTCCTTCCTTCCTTCCTTCCTCTCTCTCTTTTTTTCTTTTCTTCTCCTTCTCCCTCTCTTTTTCATCTTTCTTTCTTTTCTTTCTTCCTTCACTGCCTTTCTAGTAATGTAAAGGACAGTCCCATTTAAATTTAGCATCGTAATTCCCAAGTTGGAATGATTCAGTTACAGAAGCTTGCTACCTTTAGGTTCCCAGGGGCAAAGTGTGAGTTTCCATCCAGCCTCACATGAGCACAGGAGGCTGGATTATGGGGGTCTGTCTTGGTTGAGTAACAGCCATTCAACCAGAGAAGAATTTTTAAAGGGGCCAGGAGGACTCTGCAGTTTTCTTTTGGGTAGACTGTTTCTTACTAGAATTAAAGCAAAAAAGAAAAAAAAAAGAGACAACTTATTTTGCCTACTATTTTCTTCCAGTTTGCTAAAATACAGTCAGAAACAGACTGAAAATCTGTCTGGTTAAAAATAGCAAAGAAGATTCCCTAACTTTTCTTTGAGCAAAAGTAAGTTTTTTTCCTTGTAATTCATTAGTGTATTTTTCAATCAGCCAGGTACTTTTCTGAGCTTTAAGTCATTAAAATCTTACTTTGCAAAGTCTTCCTCTACTTTGCATACAGAGTTCCCAGCGCTGCTGAATCTGACCACTTTGGGTGTCTATCACGCAGTGTCACAGCAGAGGCAGTTAGCCTATAACATTAGCTGTTTCAAAGATACCGATTAGATGGACACTTTAAAACAAATCTGAGGGAAGAAACTGGCATTTTCATGTTTTAGAGTAGAAGGTTTGAGTTTTAATGTCAAAAACTGTTTAGATGAATGAGAACACTTACGTATGACTTAGTAACGTACTTATCAGTAATACCAATACCATAACTATCTAACAAATTTGAGAATATTATTTTCATGTCCTCATATATTTTTACTGCATTTCAATGTAGGGGTATTTAATTTTTTTCTGTAAAATACTAAATGTGTTTAAGGAAGAAAAGGCGGCAGAGTAAGGAAGAAAAATCACCCCACTGTATGAGTGTGTAAGATTTTAATTTCAGTCTAACTTTTAACAAGGGAAAATGACCTACCTAACATCACAGTGATTCTATTTCTTCAACTGTAAAATGAAGGCATAAAATTATCTCTAACTTCTAACATTCTATAATTAGGAGTAGTTTATTTGGGTATTGCATTGTGTAAGATTCAGTATGTATTAAAATTACACACTAAAATGAAAAATATGTCCTTTCACATAAAAACCTTGTACCACCTTGTAATACCTTATACCATAATATGTATAGCATATTATGCATGAATATGTAGCATGAATTATACACAAATATGTAACATGAATTATACTCTCTTAATTATACAACCATGAAACCTTTCAATCACAGATTAATTTTCGAAATTAAATTGTATTTTTCAAAGGATTTTTGGAACTTGGTTACAAATTTGCTCTGGAAAAAAAATTTCTTTTAGAATCAGTTGTAAATACTTCCAAAATCTCTTGCTATATGGTCAGAGCTTTAGTTCAGCCTTAGCCATTCCGCTATGAAATAGTGATTTTATAATATAACAGCAACAAGAAACTCTGAAATAAATACAATGTCAATTCATGGCATGCATATGTGTCACTGTTGAGTGGTAAGGAGATGGGGCAGGGGACAGAAAAAAGGAAAGAATCAATTCGTGACAACCGACTTTACAGTTTTTCAATAGTTAGTAAGTTCTGTGGCTGTCTATTAAGACCTACAATAAATTTTGGTTTCTATTTCGAATATTGCTTTGGTTTTGCAAGTTCTGTGCCTCGAGGAGCAGAAGACAGTAACGCCAAGATTAATTACCATAGCAGTTTATTCTCAATAAGAAATTTAAGGGTGTTCTCTTTATTTGTACTTAGTATTTATTGTTATTAATACAACTACTAATAAAGACTATGGCTTTACTGTTCTGGAAGACCACTAGACAAGGTGATTAATGTTTCTTGGTGAAAGGATGATCTAACATAAGAGAGCTCCATAAGCGAACAGTTCCTAGTTTAGTCAGAAGTTCTTTATCCCATGGGACCAGAAGTTGGCATAATGGCTATGTCACTGAACTCCCACGTAACCAACCAGGTTCAAGTCCCAGACCCAGTGGCTTAAACTCACACCGGGCGCGTGTGTTTGCTTGCCCAAGATCCCGAGAGGAGAATGGAGGAGAAGGGATTGCGGTGTGGCTATCCCCCCTCTCGCTTTCTATCTCTCTGTCTCTCTGTCTTTCTGGCAAGCAGACGTGCCCTATAGCAAAAAAAAAAAGGGGGGGGGGGAGAAGTTCTTTATCCCAGAGTGGGCCTGATGCCCATTTCTTTTTCACGACAACATTTTAGGAATACCAAAGGTGTAGCAAGGTGCACAGGGCTCTATTGTCTCCGGATTCTTCAGTGCAGTAACTAATTGCAGGTAAACTTAGCCACCAAGTGACATTTCTTCTAGCTTTCTTCTAGCTTCTCCATCTGCTCTTTTTTGACACCCCTGCCATTAACTGTCATTTTCCTTTAAATATACGGTGAATCTGAAAGGCCAGCTCTACATCACATCATTTCAGATTAGGGGCAGTTCCTTTGAGTTGAGTACTGTTTAGGTGTCAGAAAGAAGTCCCTGACCTCTCTGGAACCACATTGCCGCAGGGCCTTAATTAGCACTGACTCCAGCCATTACTGAAGAGAGCACAAAGGAAAACACATCATTTTTCTACTTAGGAAGTTAGTGTCTGACCTAATAACTTGTCCAGATTCACAGGACACTGTAACCACATGATAACAATGGGCATTATTCTGCTGCTTCCGCCTCATGTGGAGCATAGAATGAGAAGGAATTATGGTTACCTCCGAAGGAACATTTCAGAGTTCCCTCTGCCTTTCATTAGGAGTGAAACAGTGGTTGCCTTAAAAAAGGGGGGAAAGGCGCTATATTAGAGGTAGCATGTATGTCGATTTTCTCAAATGCATATGCTTAAAATCATTTTAAATCATTCCATGTGTGTCTGTATTTGTTGACTTATCAAATAATATGTAAAGAAATGTTCCTTACCACAAGAATGGTTTTTTAAAGCAAAATAAATTATTTCGACATTAGAAATCCCTACTTGATTTCAAGTTGTACACAGAGTGGCGTCTTCAGAGCAAATGCCTCTCTTTAAAAAATAGACTCTATTTTGAGAAATCTACATCGCTTTTCTTGTGACCTTTTGTAATTTCAATAGATAAACTTTGAAAGCTGTATTGACTCCTGTAAAAATTGATTCATTTTACCCACTACTTTTTAGGATCAGAAGCCCTAAAATAAGATTTAGTATAGAACAATTTCCATTTTTGATGGATTCATTTAAAAGAGTAGCTATATAAAAATATTATTAAAAAGAGATTGGCCAGTAATTTCATTTTGTTCTGCTTTCCTTTGTTTTATCTTTTTTTTTCTATTTTTTCCTTTTTTGAAAAAAAATGATAATATTGATGGTCATATTAAGATCATCATTATCAACAAAACAACTACACACTCAGATAAAAACAATATACAAAGAGAAAACAAGGGGTGATATTTTTTAAGTACGTAAAATATTTTGATTAAGACAGCTGGTTCAAAGTCACTACTGAAGTAATTAATGTACTCCACTTGAAATTGATTCTCTAGTAGGAAACTCTGACCTGATACCCACTTGACTCTTTTCTGAATCACAAACCAAGACAGCATTTTAAGTATTTTATTTTGAACAGAATTATTTACTGAAGTGATGTCTCTAACTTTTGTGGACTAAAGCACATCTTAGAAGTTTATGGCTCAGCTGTATGTATTTACATAGAACTGAGCTGTCAGAACTGAGCTGTCATGGAGAGATAATTTAAATATATTCTCTTATTAATTTAATACTTTTTCAATTGGAAGTAATTTTGTACCACTGTTGCTGAAAAGTTAGAATTTTCTATAATGATCTAGGATAAATATACATATTTTTGAGTTTTCAGCTAAAAACATACGAAAAACTTTGTTATTTTTGTTCATGCAGGTTCTGGGTCAAATTCTGTTCTCGGGAGAGGTTTTCATAGACTTCATATCTGAGAGGATGTTCACAAGTCCAGAGTTCAGGAAAATGTGCTTTGGCAAGTTCTTTCCCGTGTATGACCACAGAATTCTTCTGTTGAGTTCCAAATTCTGGTCCTTAGAACACACCTACAGCACCAGAATCTGCACAGTCAACTACAACTTCTTTATGTCCTCTAAAATGACAAAAACAAACTGGAAAAGTGTTGTATTCAGGAGACCAGAATTGTTTCCTTTCATTAGTTCTAACATTCCCTGTTCGTTTTTGTTGTTGTTAACGTTTATTTATTGATTTCTTCCATGAGAGATAACAAAATAGAGAGAGAGAAAAAGAGAAATAGGCACCCCCAATGGCATCATCATACAGCAATCCACCACCAGTCCCAAAGGGCACGTGCATGCAAACAATATGCTCAGAGAAGTCCTGGAATGCAAACTCAGGACTTTCCCATGTGGGCCCAGCTGTGTTACCACTGTACTACCATTTGACCTTTCCCATTCTTTTATTTTTTTTATTTATTTTTTTTATTTTTTATTTTTTTTTTTTTTGGTCATAAGGCCATGCACTTATAAGAGAGAGACAGAAGGAAAGTGAGAAATCACCCTCCCCCCCAGGGGGATGGCCACATCACAATTCCTTCTCCTCCCTTCTTCTCTTTTGGGCATGCATGTATACACACTCAGCGTGATTTTCAAGCTACCAGGTCTGGGACTCAAACTGTGGTTAACTATGTGGGAGTCCAGTACCTTAACTACAACCTACAATATCAACTGATGAACCCTCCCTTTTATTTTTTAAGAACTAAATTTCTACTGTAACCTAAGCACAAGGTTATCTACTTAAAGAAATAATTAAATGTAGATTCATAGTTTTACTAGTGTTTTATAAATACATTTTATGGGATTATATAACTAGCAAAAACAACTCCTTCACTTTTTTTCAGATTTAATTAAAATGGAAATAGATGAGAGAAAGCTGCTGGCCTGTCATTCTTCCTTTTTAGTGGACAAATCAAGCCTCTCCCCAGTCGAATCCCATTTCAGTAGACACTTTTTCAATTGTACTTTTTCTGGCCCAACTATCAGCCTGCTGGGAGAGACTGGAGTACAAAGTCCCAGCTTCCCTCATGAGAATTAATGTAAGCAGTCTCTTCAAGTCTTGGGGACCGTGGTAGACAAGATGCGATCTCAGTGGCTTCATTCTTCTTCCACCATAATTATACCTGAAAATAGAAGGACAAATGATTAAATAAGAATCAGGGCAAGTGAATTTAGAAAGTAAATACTTTCTTTAATTTGATAATTAGAAAAGTAAAACAGTTACCACAGAAAAGAATGACTCTGTTAATTTTAGGAATTCTTTTTTTTCTCATTTATTTATTTATTTTAAATATATTTATTATCATCAGACTCTTGTCTATATTACATTGAATGGCACATAACTTTACAGTGTATTGCATTACTTTTCCAGAAGGGAATGCCATGCATGTCAGTCAATATAGAGACATTAACCTCCCCACTTCATCATTCAGTATCTTTTCATTGTTTTTCCCCATCATTATTATTATTATTCCAATTATTTTTTTAACCAGTCAATCATTATTTCTCATTTTGCTTGTAAAAAGACTTTTCCCATCATGAATTTTTTAGGAATTCTTGATCTTCACCAAAAATGTGATTGGGATAGTTAGATGAAATACTAGTCATTGTCTTCCAAGTTCCCTCAGTCTGTTCAGCCTTCACTTGTTTTGTTAGTAAAAGCCTATTTTACTTACAGGGAATAAAAACCTAGAGCTATTCTAAGCACTACTGTGACAACTGATAAAACCAAAAGTTTCATCACAGATGTTGAAACCTTTAGAAAAGGGAAGATTCAAAGGACTGGTTGTAGAAAGCCAAGAGTGCTGGAGAGTTTTGTGTGGTAGCTGAAGCAATAAAGAAATGTTTATTCATTGAAAAGATGTTTGAGGCTGGCAAGTGGCATGGTGGCTAAGGTGCTGGATTCCCATATGGCTAATGGTAGTTTGATTCCCAGACCTGGAGGCTTGAAATTATACTGGGGCATATGTGTGCATGTCCAAAATCCCAAGAGGAGAATGGAGGAGAAAAGATGGAACCCTAAATTTTGAAGTTAAGGTATGGTAGGCAAGCACATCATCTGACTTGAGTGGACAGGTTTTATTGGGAAATAGAAAAACAATTTGAAATTTTATAGAAATTACATCGCTATAGTTTAAGTAAGACAGCTGACTATTACATACATACTATCTTTCTAGACATAGCATCATTTTAGAACACAGAAGACATAGCGGATTACTATAAATATAGTCAGGATTTCAAAAAGTTAACATAAAATGTGTATTATGAAAAATCTATGCCTGGGGATGGCAGGGGGTGCTGTGATTAAAGGCTCTGGACTCCCACATGGCTGACCACAGTTCAAGTCCTGGTCCTGGCAGCTTGCTTTTTCACTTTTCCCCTCTCTTTTTCTTGCTCATTGTGTCCCTCTCTGGTTAAATTTAAATAAATAAATAAAGTTAAATAAAATAATTCTTAAAAAAATGCCTGAATTTCAGAATTATTTTGGCACCAAAGTGAGCTCACAGTTTAATTCCAGTTTTTCGTGAATGTTTGAATTTCTCACATGTATAAATATAGATATAGACATGTAGATTGATACGTACTAGCACTTAATATGCATTGGGTCTTTTTTCACTATACTGTAATTAAGGAAATCCATTTTCTAGAAAACTTTTGTAGTGTAACAATAAAATCTTATTTTTGAACCCTTATTAGACACACAGACTGCCTGTTAGGATTATGCTCCTTCCTGGGACTCGCCAATGTATGCCAGTGTTTGTCTTGTATGCTTAATTCCCATGATCTCCCCACATTTTCAGCTGGGCTTTGGGGTGGCAAAGATGAACAACAGCATGGTTAAACAAATATACCATAATATTTAGTGGTTGAGTGCTGCCTGGAAGAACTGGAACCAACTGTAATTGTCTAACCACACTACCCTGGAGAGTTGAAAACCAGAACCCTGGGTAGGTCTGAAAACTGCAAGTGTCCAATTTCTTACTTGTAACTTTTTTTTGAAAAGAAGAGTTATGGCCACTCCTCCTGATAATGTTTCCCTAACCAGAGGGAGAAAAGACAGACTGTTTAGCCACACTGGGAAGCATTATAAATATAGAGGAGTTTAGGGGTTTGGTTTTGTTTTGTTTTCTGATTTCTCATCTTACCCATCTTTTTTTTTTATGATTTGCTGCCCTGGATCTTCGGGTGGTTTCTAGTAGTCTAATATTTCCCAGGTACAGGCAGCATGCGACTGTCTTGATAACTTGGGGGAAAAAAGATCCAGTCTCCACTCATTTCAAGTGGCCATAGGTAGGACTGTTTCTCAAGGCACCAAACAGAAACCACTCTAACTATGGTATCTGTAGCATTTAAGGAGACACCAAGAGACCAGCCAGACCAACTATTTCTGTCATATATTTAACCATCTATATCTTCTGAATGTGGTTTGTCCTAGGAGCAGTTTTGGTGATTTGACACAGTTTGTTCAGATCTGGAAATTGAAAACTCAGTCTGTTGGGCCTAATACATGAGTTTGAAAATGATTTTTTTCCAAAAGCAGTGTGATGATTTCTTGAGAATGGTATTGATCTCTCTGATAAATAGGCATTTTTAGAAAAACGCTGATAAACCTAAAGAGTCCATTTATGTAACTGTAGGATCATGTCACAAACTATCCAGACTCTAGAATGCAGAATGAACATCAGGCTCTTATTCTACATTTACTTGGGCCTCTGTTCTAGTTTTTCCATAATATTATGGGATAAAAATGGCAGAGGAACAACTGTCATTTTGTATATCATAATCTTAGTGTTTATTATTGTCTGTGCTTAGTATATTCTCCCAAAATTACAGATTTGTTTCAAGAAACACCGAGTTTTAAACAATATTTAGTCAGCCTTTTTACTTACTTTAATCAACTTGTTCTGCTGAACAAGGTATAGAATTGATAGCTGCTATTGATTGGATGTAGCATTACCTAATCTTCACTAAATGTAGGAAGCTTTTCAGATTTAGAAAGGTGGCAGAAAATGTCTAGTAATGATGCTGCTGGGAATTCAAGCTCAATACTGCGGTCAGTGTAAAAGTGATGTAACTATAAGAGGTATTTTATTATAAGCCTGTCAGTTTTACTAAATGTTTGACCGGGTATAATTTGTGGAGTTTTTTTTTTTTTTTTTTTTTGGGGGGGGGTGTGTATGTGCACATGTACATGTATGTGTTTGTGAGGAATTAGTGTATTTGGCCGATGTTTCCATAGTTTAGTCATATAAAATGTTAGCAGTAATCATTCCTATTGTAATACTGATAGGTTGCCATTGTTGTATAGTAGGAAGCTAGCATTAAAACTTAAAAAAAATTATAGATAAAGAATACAGCACCATAGAACAGAAGGACGATGGCATTAGGAATTCAATACAGAGGAA
>JAKSZU010000008.1:32407641-32475141 GCA_026018925.1 Tupaia tana
AGCTAGTGAAATGCCTGTGACTACCATTGAAACAAAAATCCAGACTGTTCGTTTGGAAGAATGTGAATCCATATTTGTGTCAGTGTGTGTGTATATGTGTGTGTGTGTGTATGTGTGTGCACGTGGGATAGGAAGCAGAGGGAGAATTGTGTATTCAGCAGTTCTTTCCATATTTGAAAATCAGTATTAAAGTTTTTAAAGGCTCAATAGCCAGGCTTTTAATATTTATCCTTGTAAAATACATTTTTGCAATTAAGGTAATTATGTCTCTTTAAAATATTTATTTACACTAATTATTCTTAATCAGGCTCCAAATTGGCCTCTTCTTGATAGAGTATAAATCGTGGATTAGAAGTAACTTCTTAAAAATATTGGAGGGGACCAGCGTAATGGTTAGGTTGCTGAACTCGCACATAGTCGACAGTGGTTTGAGTCCTGGACCCAGTGGCTTAGACTCATCCCAGGTGCATGTGCATGTGTGCCCAAGATCCCAAGAGGAGAATGGAGGAGAAGGGACTGCAGTGCGGCCATCCCCGGGAGGAAGGGGGACAGTGATCTCTTGCTTTCTGTCTTTCTCCGTCTCTCTGGTGTGCACACGTGCCCTGTAGCAAACATCTCTCTCTCTAAAAAAAAGAATATTGGAGAATATTGTGAATATTATCAAAATATTCAGTGTATATGTCTATTTTCAGTTGAGTCACTTTGTAAAAAGTGCAAAGAAGCTCTAATGATTGTACCTTCATCTTTAAGTGTGTAGTTTGGGAAATATTTAGCATAAGCTACAAATTTTAGAGCCGGATGCCAAAATAGAGTGAACATAAACAGAAATTCTACCTATGCATATGCAATATCTCAATATCATTAGGAATATCTTTGTCCCATTATATTTCATTCAGTTAAGTTAAAACTCATATGACAACATACCAATAAATAGATAGTATGTCATTTTTTTAAAGAATTATTTTATTTAACTTTATTTATGTATTTATTTATTTATTTAAATTTGACCATAGAGGCACAGAGTGAGAGAGAGAGTGAAAAAAAGAGAGAGAGAAAGGAAAGTGAGAAAGCATACTACCAGGTCTGGGACTCGAACTGTGATCAGCCATGTGGGAGTCCAGTGCCCTTTAACCACCATGCCGCCTGCCAGCCCCTCATATGTCATCTTTTATGAAGAAACAAATGACATTTATACTTTATATTCACAATCTGACTATACAAAATTGGTTTCTACCAGATTTAGATATACTTCTGTTGTAGTTGATCAGAGTTCAGATTCAGAATTTTTGCATTAAGTCCAGCAGTCTTTTAAATGTCTGAGAAAATACTCATTTCAAAATGAATCAAGGAATAGGAGATGGTTTTCCTTTGATGTTTCCAAAATATTAGAAAATATCCAAATATGCCTTCTTCCTGCCATCACACACTATTATTTCATAAAAGGAGGACTAGTTGTATAAAGCCATGATTGATTTAACATCAGGTAATTTGTGAAGTTATGAACCTAATAGAAACAATGTGGGTAAAGCAGGTTTTTCCACTGTAGAACTGAGTGCAATACCATGTCCAGAATTTAGTTTTAAAATATCAGTCGTAATTTGAATTTGTAATTTAAAAACTGTATATGACAATATACATTTAAGGACTTGAAGATTGCTAATAACAGGAGAATTCGAATAACCAAATATCCATTGAATATGTTTAAAACTAGAAGTTTTGCTTAAACTATTAAAAAAAAATCAACACTTTTTTTAGTGAGTATCATAAATACCAGGAGAGTATTCCATTTAAAACAAATGGCCCTTCTTGACTCAATAGCCAAATCTATATCCCAAAGAAAAGAGAGGAGGGGGAATGAGTATTTTCATTGGCTTTTCAAACATGTGCCTTTCAAAAGGAACCTGTTTTCAGAATCTGCCCTGACCTCACAAAAGCACTCTATCCGCATGGAAAGTTCTCCAAGTGCAGTTTATTAACATGGAGGAGAGAAATTAATTAATTATGTTTGTTGATTTGGGGCTCCCTTTAAATATTTATTTATTTAACCAGTCCACTGGAAGGCTTAATGTCGGATTAGATGAGGTGAGAGGTCATGGAGAAATTCCACAGCTGCATTTGTGGAGTAAGGTCCCTTGTCCACAAGCATGAGCCCTGGAAAGGGAACTGTGGCTGTGTTGTTCACTCACTCGGTCAGATCGAAGCCCAGCTCAATAGCATTAAACTAGCCCCCATTTGAGAGATTTGTCTTACAAAACCCTGAAAACTGCTCTGAACATGCATACATTGATTTTGTTGCTGGAATCTCCTGAGCTTTGATGAAAAGGCAGCCTCCACATGCAGGTGAAAGGGGTTTACCTCTTCAATATTAAAAAGAGAAGATTAAGGATTTCTTTTCTGCTAAGGCTGAACTAATCAGTGGCATGCAAGGGTAAGAAAGTAGGCCCATGCCTAACGCTGCCTGATTTTCTGGGGTTGAAGAAGAAGTGAAAAATCCCTCATGTGAGACCTTCTGTGTGCTGTAGCCTACCGTTACTCCATTTTGCAGTTAATCAAATGGCATGTGGCATGTGACCAAATTTGTTTCCCATGTCTTACAGAAGATAGCTACTGACTTTATAAGCGATATTCACTTTAGTTACTATATTGAAATGTTGTAAATCAGGATGTTGTAAAGAATAAAGGAAAAAGAAATCAGATAGTACAAAACTGCCCAATTTAGTACTCATGGAAGATGTATAGCTTTCCTGCATTTTAAATACGAAGTTTAGTCTATTACATCCACTTCCATTGAGGTAGAAAAAAAAGTTTAATATATTTCTGTCTTTTTCTCTATAGGACAAGAATTATCATTTGAGTTCAGCAGAGAATTCTTGGCATTTGTCCTTGGTATGAACGACACTTACACTTTCTTTTCCCTAGTCAAAGATTACATGCAACTTTACTTTTTTTCCCCTAAGCATCAGAGGATTACAGTGTCCTTAGACAGTTTGCACACATCATTTCTCAGCAGGGAATTCCAGAATGAACTGAATGTACCTCTTCTGTAAGAACAATTTTACACCCTGTAGCACTAATTCCTGTAATTATTTGTGTCCGTCTTAGGCATGATTTGGGTAAAATGATATGAAACCTTTCTAAAATTACGGTGTACATAAGCCTTTGGGGGGAAAAAAGGTTTAAATAAACTAGCCATGCTGTGAGATTTCATATATTGTAAGATCTCGGAAAAGGTAACAAATTTATCTAGAATCAAGTCTTATCAAACCATATCTTTGATCTGTTGTAAAAAAAAATACAATAATGATTCTGAAACAAACACTGCAGAGGCAGATCAAGGTAGATAAGAGAATCTCAGAAATTAGATAACACGCTTTCCCATTCTTTACAGGAATCACTTGGCTTGCCTTTGAGGCATGTGTTGCCTGTACCTTCTCCTGACTCACTCAGCATGGTTCATCATCTCCAAGCAGATCTCCTTTTCTATTACTGCTAAATTACAACATCCCACTCAAACAACACGTAGTGTGATCATCCAAAAGACAAGATTTCTAGCTCCAAACCATTTAATGTCTTATGCCATTAAGATGATATCGAGTGAAAGTAGGGACCAGATGAGATGGCTGTATGAAATTCCCGAGATCTGACTGTGGGTGTAGACTCAGTGCTATTTTTACTGAGGTAGTCTACACTCTCCAAAGCCTACAGTAAGAACAGTATATTCAATGAGCTTATTAGTTTGAGTTACAGATAAAATAGAATGAATGACATGGAAAAAAATCCTAGCTAACTTTTTGTTTTGGAGTTATAAAACTGGCTGAGGTGGTGATAATTTATTTTATGGGACCGAGTACATCTTTTAGTTAGGTTCATAAAAAGGAATTTTTGGTTAGTTCTATGCTTTCTTTTTAATAGTAATAATTAGTCGTCTGTAGCTTTCAAGAAATGGAAGGAATTCAGCTTTGAATTAATTTTGTTACATTGACTTATGGCTTGAATCTTAATTTTTTTCAGAGTTTTTATTGTATTTCTTTATTTCTTTCTTTCTTTTTTTTTTTTTTTTATTAATCCTGGGGTAAAGGCCAAACCTTTTTTTTTTTTTTTTTTTTTTTGTCTTTGCAAGCCAATCCATAAAGATGCCTTTTTCACCTCTTTGATGTGATAAGGAAGTGTTAAATCAAAGTGTATCCCCTATTTGAGGCACCTTGGGACTTAATAGTGCTTAAGCCAGTTGTTACTACTCCTGAGTGTTTAGACAGGGACCCAGGCATCTTTCTCTGCAGATCAGAGAGGTCTGTGACAGGCATTCTGTGCCACCTGCTAACACTTAATTAGTATCATCATCTGATTTCGAGTTGGAAATAATGGCATCTTGCACTTTTTACTACATGTAACTGCCATAATATACTTCAAAATGTGTTACACCAATATGATGTGATTAAACTACTTCATAGGTGGGGTTGCTTGTATTTGAAGATTTGGATCTCTGATATTTTTACTTCCATTCATTACACATTTTTCTTACAAGTTCAGTAAACAGATAAGAATATGTCTAGCAGATATTTTGGGAATATTTGTTTGCACAAATCTAAAGACACAAGTGGTGTAACAACCACTATAAACTTAGTACACAGAGAAAATCTGAAGATTAATCTCTGAAATTGTGGAAAACATCTTTCACATCGACGGTAGCTATCATGAGAGAATGAAGGTTACAGGAATTGTTAAGGTGATTAAAAGTAGGTCTGTACAAGTGGAATTTGATTATTTTTCTGTCTCTCTTGCCAGGAATTATAAGCCAATAATTGAGTGGGGGGGGGAGGCTTCTGTTTGGAACAGCATCTTTCCCTTACAGATAGCTCTGTGTAGTAAAACATGCGAGGAAGAGACCAATGGCTGTATGATAAACAATGTGGACGGTGGGGGGTGGGGAGGCCGTATCATCTTTAAACCAAAAAGCAACACCTATAGTTTTGAATTTCTGAAAAAAGAGTAACATCATCACACATATTACAGGGAAGGCTGTTGGAGAGTCAGCTCTGTCAAGATGCTCTTCCCTATTGAGCTCATTTAGTTTTTTTTTTTTTTTTTCTGATATAATATGAGAAATTATAGTAAAAGATTTGCAATCCATGCCTTCCTCTGTATCCAGGTTTTCTCTTCATTGACAGTAAAGACCCAACAAATACATACATAGCTATGGGTTTGAAATATGTGGACAAATCTTATCTATGGGTGTTTTTGTTTAGTCATCCATTTAATATCACAGTTTAATATTCTGTACATGTTTTATCTTTCATGAGAACCCTGATAAAGATAAATTATAAAATGTAATAACTGGAAAATTATCAAAATAATACTTCATAGCCTAGGCAGCTTCCTCACAGCACTGTTAAATAATTATGACCTAAACATATACATATAGTATTTCCAATGGGAAATACAATGATTGCCTTTAAAAAAATTCTATGAACTGTTATTTTCAGCTGCCATTGATTATAATATAACCAGCATATGCAAGTTAGTGATTTTAGAAGTCAATAGAAGTCAGTAAAGCTTTTACTAGTCAATTGTTCAAAGATTTCATTTGTTTACACTATTTTAACATGTGCCGTATCTAAACCACTTGCTTTGAAAAATAGCCCTTTTAAAAGGCCTGTCTGTCTAATTGTCACCCAAATAATCTATCTAAGCATTCTCCCTTCAAGAATACTAAAAGAAAAAAAGAAAAGAAAATGTAAGGTTGACTTACCTTTTCCTATATCTTTTAATTCTGTTTAAATTTCTATCCTTTCTTTGTGTTGTTTTGCGCATTCCTACATCTTGCAGTATTGTACACTGCAAAGACCTAGTAAGCGAGTTAAAGGCTGATGACGCTAACGAATCCCAGCGCAAATGACTGAATCGATAGGAAACCAGCCACTGCTGTTTAAGTGTATCGATAAATGTACCTTTATTTTCTCTTGAATGGATAAGTGTCGCAGTTAAGAGTCCTATGGATCTCTTAATTGAAAGTTAATTTTAAATCAATAAAGTGAGTCATTTAAATATTGATTGGTCCTTTCTACACGAATTGTTAGCTGATTTTTTTTTTGCAACAACTTTGTTTAAATGCAATCAATAGCCCACAATCAGTATGTTCTATAAAAAATTGACAGATGTTCCCAAAATGCCTGCTAGGCATATTCTTATCTGTTTACATATGCAGCAAAGATATTTCTGTATCTAGATGGTTAGAAGTCTAGGAATCTCTCTCTTTCATACACACACATACCTTATTTTCCTTAAGTACCACAATTTTTTTTGCATCACATTCAGTTTCTTATCTCGTGCACCTTATTCTTTCATTTAACATCTCCAAAGGTTTGAAATGAAAAGACCATCTGGATATCATATCCATATCACTCAAGCATCTCTGTGATTGAAATTTAAAAAACAAAGCACTGTTATACACCTATAAAAATTTAAAGACATGTGGAGTGATAGTCTGGTATTTTTATGTCATAATACATTAGCCATATTGCTTGAATAACAATTGTCTTCTAACAAAAAGAAGCATTTTCGTCTGTGTAAACATGTTTATCAAGTATTATACAAAGCTAGCAAGTACTTTTCATTTATGTATTTTCTCTTAGATAGCATCTCTTTAGCATAATGGCAAATAGCCATACTTTTCTTTCCTTCCAATTTGACAGAACAGCCAAGTTAAGAGAACACAAATTGTATTACATGAAATTCATCTTGATTAACCTAATGAAGTAAAACAGGACAACTGAAGCTTTTGATATATCAGCAAATAGGCATGTTCTATTTCTGGCTTCCTTTGAACCATTCAGTCTTTCCCCAAGAAATAGTTGAAAAAGTGTCGAGCCATCATCAGTAATCCTTTTCACAAAAGGGTTAATTTTGAACAGGACTTTCAATGACTGTCTTACACATTTATGAGACCACTGACTGAAGATACAAGTCTTTGCTTTTTGTTCTCTTCTGAAATCTACATGTGTGAAAATAGCATAAAAATGCCCTTTTGAATGGGGAGGTGGAGTTAAAGTAGTAGTTTAAAAATTAAAATGTGTAAATGATAGAGTTTTATAGTTACTCTATTTGTATGTTCAGTGATATTAGTTAATATGAAATAACTCAAGGTTAACTTTTGCTCTTATGTTGACCAAATTTGATTAAAATGTAAAAATATAGCATTTTAACAGGCCTTCTGTTCTGAAAAATGCAAATTCCATCATTAAACTTACATCAAAAAAGAATAAAACTTAAAACAGTAGTGTTTAACCCTACCCCCTTTATTGAAAATTAAAAACCATCAACTAAAATGATAAATATTTGAGGATAGCCAAGCTAAGAGCTTAGGCTGGGATGCTAGATAATTTTAACTCTTCATTAAAGTCTTTCAACTCTTCTGCAAATCCACTCTTCTTTAATCTTGTTTCATTGTCTTCTTAATATAATATCTCAGTACTCATTCTATTCCATTTTCAGTGCTGGAAAAGCTCTATCAAAAGGGAAGCTTTAAAAGGAATGGTGGGGTATCATTAGTTCATATGCATACGAGTTCAGCATGTGAAGATGCTGTGTCTAGGATCAGCCTTAAGATGTGACTGATAGATCTTATTTGTCTGATAGAGCTGGCCAGGGAAATAGAGCTACAGCTGGTTACTTCATTAGGTCTTCTCATTGATTGAACCCTGCTGAAGTGATGCAGCAGGCTCCTCAGATAACTGCTGGTAATAGAACAAAATGAATTCTTATCACAGAGATTGGAAAGGCCATTAACCCTGGCCTCCAATGCTTTTCAGAGGTCACAGACAGGAAGCCAAGCGGTGACTGGGAAAACTGTTTTCTGTCTAACTACAGGTCACGTTAGAAGGGTGTGTGTGACTTTTTTACCCTTCGGCTTCTGTATGGATGGAACCGTTACACTGGCAGATGTTAATAATCAGCTGTAAATAAATATTGGAACCAGAAGAAGAAAAATGAGAAAGCACAGGAATTTATTTCAATAAATATTTAATAAAAGAGCAATTGTTACTGTGATATTTATTGCCAGTTCTGCTGTAGTTTTAAAACGAAGACTTTTTTTTTTTTTTCATATAAATTGGAAAGAGAAATACATAGAGGCACTTTAAAGAGGAAATTTAATATGGGTTTATATTAAAAAAATGTTTCCTTCCTTTCTTTCTGTCGTTCAGAGATGGCGATTATAATTGCTCGTGGCTGTCTCGCTTCCTCTCTTTGCTAGGAAGCCACCACCAGGCCATCTTGGGATGAGGGCAGTCCTCTGCCTCCCTTTCACCTGGCTGAAAGGAGTATATATCTACAGAACAGTCCTATAATTTACATTTAATGCAACCTTTCAATTGACCAAGCGCCCACAACCTAAGCCCTCATCTCACAGCTGAGGACTTTCCCACATTTGTCAGCTCTCTGCCACTCCAGGATCAGCCAAAAGGACTCATCCATTTAAAGCCCAAGCAACACATGACAGTTTTTCTGCCTCTGCGAGGAAAGGAGTAAAAATACTGGTATTTTTTACACGGTTAGCCTGGATGGAAAACGTTTATAGATTCAGAAATCTTAGGGAGGGATGCGCCTCACAGGCAGATATGGAACAATTTCTTTTCTTCACGAATGTACACAATTTGCCTGTGAATGTGTGCGCGCAGATATACTAAAGCCTATTTTTAACAATATGTTGGTGGCTTCTATACTTACGACTGTGATTTAATTTCAGTGTCTGTGGTTGTGTGGTATTCTCTGTTGGAGCCAATCTTTCACTAAGAGTTAGTTTATTTAAATGTAATTGGGTCCTGTGGATGGAAAAAAAAAAAAAAAAACTACCGATTTTATGTCTTGGGAGACCCACCCAGACATTTGGTTTGGCCTTCTGTACATAAATAATAACAAGAAGGTATATGCTGTCATTGCCTTGCTAGAAACACCAGAAGTGGTCTGGCAAGAAAGAAACCAAAACAGATTACTCCAGATAAACATAGAATCAGATGCTTCTACATATTTGGTTATGTATATGTACACATAGTTTTGCGTCGTTATAGACTATAGCTCGGGATCCTCGTAGATGATAAGAATGGACAGAATATGATTAATATTAAGAATGTACCTATCGCAACTACTTTAAAGTAACAGAGGGCTTCATTTTACAAGGTAATTATTTTTAGTACAAGTTCATATTTAGTTGAGCCAAATTGTAACAGAACCATGTTTAACATTGCATTAAGTAAATAGGGTCTAAGACATCAACTTCTAAATTAAAAATTGAGCTCAAAAAAAAATTGAGCTCTATTCTATGTTTGTATGTTGCTTTTTGGTATAAAACATTTCCATTTATTTACCACATGAGTTAATAAAAGTGCTTTAGAAATCTAATTAAGTAAATGCTTTTGCTTATCTTATTTATCAAGAATTTCAGATTCTGTTGCAGATGTTTCAAGGAATGACACAGAGGCCTGGAATTTCAGCTTATGATACCTGGGGTGAAACGCATGAAACTTTCAGACTTGTAATTAGTTGAGTTGTGCACTCTGAACTTTAGTAGCGGCACTCCAAGTTCAGTACATATTGTCTAATAAAGAACAGGCATTATTTTTCTTTGTTGGCTTTCAGTCCAAGAATGTTTGATAAACTGATGTCTTTAATTCTTCATACAGTATTAGGTGCTACTAAATCAACTTTAAGAAACAGAGAATATCCTTTGGAGAAAAAGAATATTGATATTTTAACTTCACATTTATGTTAGCTAAAATAGTCATGAATATTTATCACCTGTGGACTTTCAGAGATCTATCTTGTGCATTTAGCTCCCTTTTTGAACTTGTGTAAGGTACAGAAAGGGAGGAGTTATATTTTTAGGTTCCATAAAGAAAAAATGAATTAGTGGTACACGGTGAATTTGCTTTTTGTCTAAGATAATATACAGTTCACAACTGTGGGCAAAATTTGTTGTGTTGTGTGTGTGTGTGTGTTTCTTTAAATTTTTTGATGGCATTGAATTAGATTAATTTCTTCACAAACCAGTTAAGCTTTTTCACATATTTGTAAAAGGCAAATACTACTTCGAATGTTTAAGACAATGGTGGTAGCTGTAGGGCAAAGATTAGGTACTGTCACTATATTTAAAAGTTTCAGTTTTAAAGTTGCCCATTGCCTTTCTCTACTGTCTTTAATGTTATCAGTATCATGTACAGATAAAAGTTAAAAATTCTAAAAATTAGTTTCTCAATAAGTTGTTTTTTTTTTTTTTTTTTTTGGAGGTTTTTTTGCTATAGGGCACTTGTGCTCGCCAGAGATGCAGAGAGAGATAGATAGAAAGCAAGAAATCACCCCCCAGGGGGGATGGCCATGATGCAATCCTTTCTCCTCCATTCTCCTCTTGGGATCTTGGGCACACACACGAGTGAGTTTAAGCCACCAGGTCTGAGACTCTAACAGCGGTTGACCACATGGGAGTTCAGTGACCTAGCCATCACACCAACTACTGGTCCCATCAATAAGTGTTTTTTTTAAGCTTTTGTGTTTTGTAAACAAAGTTTTCACTTCCATCTTCCTTGATGGAAAAAAAAAAACAAAGAATTCTACTTTGTTTCTTAGCCATCTAAAGATTATTTGAAATTGATACTGTAAGTTTTCAATCTATTCTTTTTTTTTAAAGAATTATTTTATTTAACTTTATTATTTACTTATTTTAATTTGACCAGAGAGAGACAGAGTGAGAGAGAGAGAGCGAGAAAGTGAGAAAGCAAGCTGCCATGTTAGGAACTCAAACTACCTTCAGCCATGCGGGAGTCCAGCACCCTTAACCACCATACCAACTGCTGTCCCCTCAATCAATTTTTTTAAAAGAATAATTCTATTTTTAATTATTTTTTTACCGAGAGAGACAGAGTGAGAGAGCAAGAGTGAGAGAGAGAGAAAGTGAGAAAGCAAGCCGCCTAATCTAGGACTCTAACCACGGTCAGCCATGTAAGAGTCCAGCGTCCTTAACCACCATACTACCTGCTGGGTCCTATGCTATTAGTATTTCTTGAGTCCATTGAACTTTTCTAATGCTCCTTTTCCCCAAAAAGTCTCATAAAAATTTGTTTTGTGGGGTCAACAGGTGGCGTGGTGGTTAAGGCACTGTATTCCCACATGGCCGACTGCGGTTCAAGCTCTGGACCTGGAGACTTGCTTTCTCACTTACCCTTTCTCTCTGGTCAAATTACAAATAATAATAATAATAATAGCTACAAATAAAATGAAATAAATAATTATTTTTTAAAAAGAATTTACTTTGTTTTGATTGTGAATATTTATAAGTTTATTAAGAAGGAAAAAGAACATTACAAAAGGTGGTGAGCCAAAAATATCACCATCTTTTAGTGTTTTCATATTTCTCTTAGGTATTTCAGTGATAAAATTTGTGGTTGAACTGGAAAATTAAAGAGGATGTCTGAAAATCAACTTTATTTAAAAACCATGTTTAAAAATGAAGATCCCTCCTATTTCCTACATTTGGTTTTTAAATCAAAATTTTTCCCACTCTTTGTAGAATACATATTAAATTTTATGAAGTTGCTTTGCAAACTAGCTTTTTTATGCCTTCTTGAAATATTATTTGTCTGGAACTCAGATTCTAAAAATTATGCCTAAAACTAGCCATAATATAGAAACATTGGTTGTTCTGATAATCTACATGCTCTCAATGACATTTATTTGTTGATGCTATTAATGATATATTTAATAAAGTATATTTTATATAAGGATTTAGTTAAGAGTTTGGAGAGGCCCATTGTCACTTGAGACTTCTGGAGTAATATATCTTGACAATATGTAAACATATGATCCAAAAACCTTTGATTGTTTCAGTTTTAAAAATCAGATACTGGAGCCAGCAGGTGGAGTAGTGGTTAAGGCTCAGGACTCCCACATGGCTTATCAGGGTTCAAGTCCCGGACCCTGCAGCTTGAAACTCACACCAGGCACATGTGTGTGCGTGCCCAAGATCCCGAGAGGAGAACAGAGGAGAAGGGACTGTAGTGTGACTATACACCCTGGGGAGTGATTTCTCATTCTCTCTCCATGTCTCCAGTGAGCACACATGCCCTATAGCAAAAACAAAAGCAAAAACTAACAAAAGTCAAAAAACCATAAACTCTCAAAAAAAAGAAATCAGTTACTTTCTTTTGGATTTTATATTATAAGAAAATGCAATTAATTTCTTTCTTTTAAAGAGGAAAATTTTTTTTCACATTAATGATCAACTAATTTATCTTCGTGTAGATGTATTCCTTTGTCTTAAACATTAACCTTCTGCAGGCCGTTTTTCTATAACATTGTCTTTAATAATTATAAACAATAAAAAAGAAACTAAAAAGTTGTAACTGTCTCCATTAGCTTAATTTTTGGTTTTCTGGTAAATGAAAAATTTTTTATCTAAATTAATAAAAGGATATGTAATTACTTTTCTTAAACTTATGTTACATCCACAAAAGAGATTTTCTGGGTTACTGGCTTACTATTTTTGTGTTTTTTTGTAGTTTTTTATTGTAGGACAGGTGTGCACGGCAGAGAAAGATGGAGACAGGGAGAAAGGGAAAGGGAGAAAGCACCTCCCACTGGGATTGCACCAGAATCCCTCCTCCATTCTCCTCAGGATTTGGGTCGTGCCTACACACAAGCTTGGCATGTTTTTTAATTCATCAAACCTCAGAGCTGGCCACATGGAATCCAGCTGCCTTCGCCTCCATGACATCAGCTGGCCTCGCTTATACTTTATTAATGTGGAATCTGGGGGCCTAGGAATTCCATGACCCCTTGTAATTGCCTGTGGAATTATCCATACGTGCATTTATATAAAAAAAAGGGGATCCCTGGCTTTCATTTGATTATTAACATTTATTAACAAAAAGTGCTATTCTCTAAGAATTCAGAAGAAAACTGGCAGCACACCATTTTTCATAGACTTAAAAATTACATTTCTGAAGACGTAGCTACTATTTGGCACTACTGTGGTTAATGTCCACCCTGAAGCAAACTCTCCCAGGCTGGCCATGCACTCACGTGAGGACTCTCTCCACAAGTATGTGCAGCAAACGTAGGCACTTCCTGGAATAGCCTATCTTTGAAGAAACCATTCTAGGAAACGAGATTTTGTGAATCAGAATGACAGAGGTAATATCCAGAGTCACTTCTGTGAACATCCTTGAGGTTTCAGCTTTGAGCATTCAGTCAAAACAAATCCACTCCAGTGATTTAGATCAACAGGTAGCAGAGAAGGAGAATAGAAGGGATGTAGAAAACAGAGAAAGAGAATAGAAAGCGGTGTCGAAAATGATGTATCTAGTAAGGCCCTTTAGAAAAAAAAGAAAGAGGCAAAAAGTGCAGAGTTAGAATAGAACAAAATGAAATGGAGTGAATAAGATTATTATAAGATGTATGTGTTGGCAATAAAATAAGGGTATATTATTTGGAATAGTCTCAGTAGGTGGGGGAATTACTCAGAAGACTTGTTATATACTTCAAAAAATATTAGGACTTATGCTAATAAAATGGACCAAAAATGAACCATGTGAAAGGGAATGTGAAAAGGAATAGTTGGGGACTAGCAGATGGAGAAATGGTTACTTTGCTGGACTCCCACATGGCTGACCATGGTTTGAGTCCCAGACTAGCAGACTTAAAACTCACCAATGGCATGTGTGCATGGGTGCTCAAAATCCTGAGAGGCGAATAGAGTCGATGCAGCATGGCCATCCTCCCAGGAGGTGATTGCTCGCTTTCTGTCTCTGTCTCTCGTCTTTCACACAACCGCATGTGCCCTATAGCGAAAATATTTCTTTAAAAAGTAAAAGGAAAGAGACACATGTAGATAGAAAATCACTGATTTAGTTCATTTGGGCTGCTATAACAAAATACCATAAACTGTTTAGCTTGAAAACAACAGAAGTTGGGTAAGCAGGTGGCATGGTGATTAAGGCATTGGACTCCCACATGGATGGTTGCTGTTCGAGTCCCAGACCTGACAACTTGCGCGCGCTCTCTCTCTCTCTCTCTCTCTCTCTGGTGAGTGAGTACATGTACCCTATTGCAAAAATTAAATAATAATAATAACAGAAGTTTATCACTTACAGTTTTGGAGACTCATAAGCCCAAGATTAAGGCTCTGGATGATTTGCTGTCTGGCAAGGGACCTGTTCTCACTGTGCCTGCTCGCACTGTGTCCTCACGTGTGGAAGCCAGCTCTATGTTAGACTCTCATGAGAACGCTAATCTCCAAATGCCCATCTCTTGTACCATCACCTGGGGTTTAGGATTTTAACATATGAATTTTGGGCAGACATAAACATTCAGTCCAGAGCACTCACAAATAACACATTTGAAGTAAAGGTGAATTATTGCCCAGTCTTAGGAGGTCTTGTCCTCAAATTTGTAGCAAGTACTTAACAAGTGGACAAAAATAATTGCAGATGTTGGGATAATGGGGAAGCCAAAAGAAACCTTAAAACCCATCCAGGTCCACCCCCTCATTTTACAGCTGAGGAAACAAAATCCTCGATGTTTCATGACTCATATGGGTAACTCATGGCAACCCAAATTTCTGATTCTTAACTCAGTATCATTTTATTATTTTTGTCATATTCTGCTACTTATTTAAGTTAAATAGAAGGTTTTCAAAGGTAATTGTTGCCCTTGACTTATCATTTGTCTATAAAATACCTTTGTTAGACAAAGCAACTTTTTGATGTCATGATAAAGACATGTTGCATTAATTCTTCCTTCTTTCACAAGAGATCATTGCTTTTCTTTTTTTTTTTTTTTCCTGAGAGATTTTTGCTATAGGGCATGGGCGGTCCTCAGAGAGACATGACGTTCTGTTGTTTGTCACTAGAGCGCTTTGCTGCCATTATCAGCCTATCACTTTCTCTCCTGATGATGGTAGTTTGTTTTGTTTCCTCCAGATTCAAGCTCCTTGAGGGCATGAGAACGTTGTTTACATCTTAGTACTTCCTAGCCAAATACGGCTCTTCTCACTTTGTGGGCTCTGAGTGTATGTGTGTTAATTTAAACGCATTTTATGCTGTGAATTAAAATTACGTGTTTTAGTCTATCATTATTTCTAGTCCTTAAAACACTTTGTTATGGTTGCACATTTCCAGTGATATGTAAACAAACAGTTTGAGAAATGGCAAATAAGGGGTTTAAACAAATCAGAGTAGATTAGGAAACAATAAAAAGGTTCAGCTAAAAGTTAAATGAAACAGCAGGGGGCCAAATGAAGCTTTACAGATAGAATATTGTGGGTCTTTAGAGTTTAATAGGCAAATGTTTTCATTTTAAGGGTTTTATAATAATTTTTAACTGCAATCCCCTCACTTAAAGGGAAAAAAAATCCCTTTTAAAGGGAAGAAAAGAGAAAGTACTGTTGATATTTGCTCATATTTTTTTTCTCCAAGCCTGATTCAAAGCAGTATTTTCACACTTGTCTCCTTTTCATTTATAGAAGTGATACTGACCCTTTGAAGATATTTTCTTGTCCAAGCTATCATAGTTCATAAAATTAAAAGTCAAGTTGACAGTCTGTTTCAGCCCTCAGCCAGATCTTCCTTGACCATGGTTCTCAAGGGAAGTGTGGGGAGGCGATTTTATTGCCATTTTGCAATAATTGTATACTCTTATTTCGTTCTCTGGAGCTTTTGTTTCAAGTAAGAATGTGCTCGAACTTCAAAGAACTAAATGCATACGACATACACATTTACAAAGCATTCACATGAAGGAACTAGGGATAGGGAAAACAGAGCAGTGGAACTCATCTCTACAATTTGCAAACGGATGTGAGAAAGGGAGAGAGAATCGCTAACAACGCTGGCATACAATCTTAAAGAACTTTCTCTCCTTTTAGCTTATTTCACAAGATTTTAAACTCTTTTACCTTTGAGAAAGAATGCCAAACAACTTGCATCTCTTAACAATAGTGGCAAGTACTTGATGCATTAATTGATGAATTAGAATCAGCATCAGAATGAAGTGTAGAAAAGATAATTCTTTATATCTGGAGGAATCTTTTCTGCTGTCATTAATGATTACAGAAACCACTTGAGAAAAATCCATTGAGCAATAGCTCTGGGTGTTGTAGCATTTGGCCTGGGGTTGTGAGAGAGAACGTTTCTTGCCCTCAAGGAGTTTAGAAGCTGCTTAGGAGAAAGGATCAATGTCTTGTCACTATAAACCAGATAAATTAGGATATTTTCAGGGACTTCACGCTCAGTGTTATTTGGAGTGTGTTGGAACTGTGGGGTTTGGTAAGACTGGTAAAAGTATGAGGACATAAAGAATGAGTGGGACAGAACAAGAAATAGTTCTATTGGTTTTTTTGTTCTGTGTGTTTATTTATTTGTTTATTTAGGCAAGGTCCTTAGGGTTGAGAGGGAATGACATGATTCAGACTAGACATGAAAGAAATTGATGACATTGTATGAGAACCAAGAAACTAAACTAAGAGCAGAATCATGATCATTTAGGAGAAAGTGACAAAAATGAACTAGATGGTTAAGACTATGGAAGGCTTTGAAAGCCAAGCAAAGTTTAGATTTGATAAGGCAGAAAATAAGAAGATACCAAGGTTTTTGAATTTAAGAACAGTATCAGTGAAGAGATGTTTTAGGTAACTTAACCTGGCAGCCATATGCAAGAGGGACGATATTGGAGGGAACCTGGTATTTCAGAATTCATTCAAGGCCAATTGACATATTAAGAGACTAGCACCAAGATAACTGTAGATAAATAGAAAAGAGAATTAAAAAGAAATCCACAGGGCCATATGTAGCACAGTGACTAAGCATAGTATATTGGGAACCTACATGACTGACTGTAGTTGAACCTGGTCCCTGGGAGCTCAAGAAACATGTCAGGTGAATGAGCCTCTATACTCAAAGTCCTAGGAGGAAGGAGAAATGGGGGAAGGATGATTACAGCCTGACCACATTCCTTTGTGTGTGGGGGGAGGTGCTTTCTTTTTCTTTTTCTCTTTGTTAAAAAAAAAAGAAAGTCTACAGAGCAAATTTACCAATGAAATATAAACAACGAAGAAGTCATTCCAACCAAGGTTGGAAAGGGAGACTACAGAAAACTTCTCAGACTAAATGGACAGGGGAAAGGACGTCTGATAGCAAGGTGCTACTTTTTCCTTTTTCAGATAAAGTGTTTTAAACAACCAGTGGTTGTGGGGACAGAGATAATGTGTTCATAAAGTTTTCTTTTTTTCTTCTTACTAGCAAAATGATATTCATTTTTCATCATTTGTTTAAAGAGAGATTTTTGCTATAGGGCACATATGCTTTCCAGAAAGACAGAGAGACAGATAGCAAGAAATCACCCCCCTACCCCAGTGGGGATGGCCATGGTCTTTTCTCCTCTATTCCCTTCTTGGGATTTTGGGCATGCATGCACATGTGCCCAGCATGAATTTTAAGCCTCCAGGTCCAGAACTTGAACTACAGTCGGCCATGTGGGAGTCTACAGAGTAACCATTATGCTACCTACTGGTCCCAGTTTCCTATCTTTTTAAGTATATCTTTCTATAAACTATTCTATTGTACTTTCATAATGGGACTATCAGAGTGTCTTGTGCATAGTACAATATTCAGTGCTCACTCATTGAAAATGTGAATATAGGGACCAGCAGTTAGCGTAATGGCTATGTCGCTGGACTCCCACGTAGTCGACCGCGGTTCGAGTCCCGGACCCGGCGGCTTAAACTCACGCCGGGCGCGTGTGCGTGCGTGCCCAAGATCCCGAGAGGAGAGTGGAGGAGAAGGGATTGCGGCGTGGCCATCCCCCCTGGGGGGTGATTTCCTGCTTTCTATCTCTCTGTCTCTCTCTGTCTGTCTGGCGAGCGCACGCGCCCTATAGCAAAAACCTCTCCAAAAAAAGAAAAAAAAAAAAAAAAAAAAAAAAAAGAAAATGTGAATATAAACAAACCCGGAAGTAGGTCAGGAGGTGAACCACACACAAGGTAAAATGGAACATTCATGGTAGGTGACATTTTGGCTGAAGACTGGTTAAGAGAAGTTTATCTGTCTCTCTTTATAGGACTTTAATAAGACAGGATTACCTCTGCACATATGGCAGGAAGAAAAAGTACCCCAATACCATACTATAAATGCTATGGCAGGAGAAATGGGGGTGCAGAGTTGGAACAAATGAAAATTGTTTTAGATACTTCTCAACAATTCATAGTATAACTACAAAAAGCAGACATGGGTCTGCATATTTCTGACACTTGCAAGCAACAGAGTTTGCAAATTAAAGGTCACCTGTTTTTGTTTTTATTCTGGAATATTTGGAGAGACACATTATCTATTACCTCTTAAGGACTAATGTGAGAAGTATAGTTTGGAGAAATAAAATATATGAGAAAGTTACAAAAATACTGACTGTGTAAAAGATGGCACTTAATCTGTGTTACTTATCATTCACCTTGTTTTTCTACCCTTTTATGTCCTTGATGATGTCAATATTAAATGTACTTAAAAAAAGAATTCTGCTTTTGGCTCAGATTGTTTACCACACTATTTATTTATTTATTTATTTATTTATTTATTTATTTTTAAAGACAGGGTTTCAGGCTGTTCCTGTATCTTAGTGGTTAAGAGAGTCAGATCCCATATGGCCAACCTTGATTTGAAACCGAGTCTTGGGGCTTTGAAAAAACACGCTGCGCATCATGCCCCAAATCCTGATGGGACAGAGGAATGTAGGATAAAGGACTGCGATGTGATCCCACTCTATTGAGCGATGATGCATATGGCCTCTAGCAACTATTGGTGAGGGAAAAAAAAAAAAAAAAAAAGAACACAAGGTCTTGCTCTGCAGCAATCCTCCTGCCTCAGCTTCCAGACCACATGTGTAGCTCCTAGAGTAGACTAAGAATCAAACCCAGGCCTCTCCTGTGGCCCTAGTCTGGGGAGGGAGTAGCAGTGTCTTACCATCCTGCTACTGTGTCTGCTCTGAGAAATGTTCTTATCTATAGTTTATAAAAGTGAGGTACAAAGGAAAATAAATTATGTTTCAATTTGTTTTCTTTACTACGAATCTCCTCCCCATCTTCTCAAACACATTTATTTATGTATTATTATTATTATTATTATTATTATTATTTTGCTCTAGGGCATGTACACTCACCAGAGGGACAGAGAGAGAGAGAGAGAGAGAGAGAGAGAGAGAAATCAGCCCTCCTGGGGCCAGGGTGTGGGGAGGAAATGGCCATGCTACAATCCTTTCTCTTGTACTCTTAGGATTTGGGGCACACATGCACACATGCTTGATGTGATTCTCAAGCTTCTGGATCCAGGCCTTGAACCCTGAAGCTGATCATGTGGGATCCAGCACCGTAACCACCATGCCACCTGCATTCCTTACATTTATGTTTTTAAGGTGATCATATTTCTGACATTTTTGGTACCTTTTTGTATTTTTAAGATTATAGTCATCATTTGTGAGTTAATTGTCTACACCTATTGAAATCATTTCCTCTTCTATTTGTTATTATCATGTATTTTATAATAGTGACATATGTGCTCTCTTGCAGAATTATTATTATTATCATTATTGTTGAGGATTTGTGCCTTAGGGCATGTGCACTCACCAGAAAGAGAGAGACAGACATAGTGAGAGGGCAAGTGGGAAATCCCACCCTCTGGGGATGACCACACCACAATCCCTTCTCCTCCATTCTCCTCCCGGGATCTTGGGCACTCGTGCCTGGTGTGATTTTGAAGCCACCGGGTCCAGGACTTGAAGAGTGGTCAGCCATGTGGGAGTCCAGCAATATAACCACTTCTCCATGTGCTGGACCTTTATTTTTTGTTTTGATTATAAAATGTTCAAGGCAATGTGATTTCAGCCTACATGTCAACTTTATTTCATCTGATTAGTAATGACAGCAACTTTAATAGGTATATGAAGAAGAGTACCAGTTCATCAAACATTTTGAGACCCTTTAATCATCTGATACCCAAATTCTGAAATATATGTACCATATGCATTCTATATAATTTCATTTTAAATCAAATTTGGAAATCTTATGAAAAATACAGTGTAATAGTATTGCCATAAAACTTAGTTTAAGAGTTTAATAGAAAACAGTTTATGTTCTGCAGGGGATTTCTCCTTTGTTGATAAAATTTTGTTGTTTATATCACCTTTATGATATCTGCCATGAAAAGTAGTGGTCTTGGCTCTTTGCTAGGTAGGATTGCTAGCTAAGTCTTTAGTCAACAGAAATGATTGTTGCTATTGTGTGTTACAAAGAGAAAAAGGAATATGTTGAAACAAATGGATTCTGCCCTCTAAATTTATTTTCTTAAGATAGGATAATAAATCCTCTTATATTCATTCACATTTACTTCAGTACCTTTTTACTCTCCTCTGTCCTCTCTATTCTCCTATTATCTATGGTTTTGTTATCCATGGTTTCAGTTATTCATGGTCAACCACAATCCAAAAAACATTCAATGGAAAATTCCAGGAGTAAACAATTTATAGGTTTTCAATTGTGTGCAGTTCTGAGTAGTGTGATGAAATCTCACGCCATCCTGCTCCATTCCACCCAGGATGTGAATCATCCCTTTGTCCAGATTATTCGCTATCCCCCCATTATCACTTAATAGTTGTCTTGGTTACCTGATTAACTGTTTGATATCACAGTGCTTGTGTTCAATTAACCTTTATTTTACACAAAAAAAGGCTCTAAAATGCAAGAGTGGTGATGATAGCATATTGTCATAATTATAGTGCTTTAATTATTATTGTTAATCTCTTATTGTGCCTAATTTAGAAAGTACACTTTATCCTGAGTTTGTATATATTGAGAAGAAACATAGTATACATAGGATTCAGTGCTCTCTGTGGTTTGGGGCATCCATTGTGGGTGGTGGAATGCATCCCTGTGAATAAGAGAGAACTACTTGTTGTCACATCCTGAGTGTTTCCAAGTTCTAGGAGGTTGATAAGCCCTGGATTCACCTCCACTGACTTCTGCGATAGTTTGGTTTCACCACTTCCATTTTTCAGATATTACTTACACCTAAATTGGTCTTATGACACCTGTCATTGCTCTACACCCTTCTACATTATTAAAATTTCCCTCTCTATGCCAGCAGGTGACATGGTAGTTAAGAAGCTGTACTTCTTTGGGGTCGGCAGGTGGCATGGCTGTTAAGGGCACTGGACTTCCACATGACCAACCATTGTTTGAGTCCCGGACTTGGAGGCTTGCTTTCTCACTTTCCCTCTCTCTCCCCCACCCCCGTGTCTCTTTCTAAAAATATTAAAAATAATAATAATAATTTTTTAGAGAGTTTTGTTATAGAGCTTGCGTGTTTGTCATAAAGACAGAGAGAGACAGAGAGATAGAAAGCGAGAAATTGCTCCCCGTGGGGATGGCTATGCTACAATCCCCTGTCCTCCATTCTTTTCTTGGGATCTTGGGCACATATGCATAAGTACCCGGCGTGTGTTCAAGCCATGGGGTCCGGGACTCGAACCGTGGTCAACTATATGGGAGTCCAGCAACATAGCCATTATGCCAACTGCTGTCCCAATAATAATAAATTTTTTAATTAAAAAAAAGTAGCTGAATTCCCACATGGCAGATAGCGTTTTGAGTCCTGGACTTGGTGGCCTGCTTTCTCTTACTTTCCCTTTCTCTGAACAAATTGAAGAAAATAATAATAATAAAAATTAAACAAAATAATTATTAAAAAAAATTCCCTCTTTACTTGCTCTTCCCATCATCATACAAACCATTCCCTAAACCTCCCCACCTACAAAAACCCTGCCATGATGACACATCTACCTGTAGAAACTGTCACATTCCTCTGATCCATTTTATAGTAAAACTTCAGAGAACTGTCAATATTTAACATCCCCATTTCCTTCATCTTCCTCATTTCTTACATCAACATTTGGGAAATATTTACCTTCATCACCCCACAAAAGACACTCTGGTCAAGGACTCTGAGGACCTGTTCTCTTTTTTTTTTGGAGAGGGTTTTTTTTTTTTTTTTTTTCTTTAGGGCGCATGCGCTCGCCAGACAGACAGAGAGAGAGATAGAGACAGAAAGCGAGAAATCATCCCCCAGAGGGGATGGTCACGCCGCAATCCCTTCTCCTCCATTCTCCTCTCGGGATCTTGGGCACGCACGCACACGCGCCCGGCGTGAGTTTTGAGCCACCAGGTCCGGGACGCGAACCGTGGTCGACTACGTGGGAGGCCAGCGACATAGCCATTATACTAACTGCTGGTTCCCACAAGGACCTGTTCTTTAGTAAGTATAATGATCAACTCCTAGTTCATATCTAACTAGACCCATCAGTGACTTTTAACAAGTCAACCTCTGTCTTCTTTTAGAGATGTTTCTTTCATTAGGCTTTCTATACTCCATTCTCTCTTGATTTTTTTTCCTACTTCAATTTTGCTCAATCTTTTTCACTGGTCTCTATTTTAGGCAGGAACAGTAGGAGTGTTCTAATCCAGGATGGGCATTAAATAGGGTGTGTTCCCCATTGAGGATTGAAAAAAAGATAAAGTAATAAAATTAGAAGTAGGCCAGCTATATTATTATTTTTACCGTACTGGCAATTCTAAATATTGTCAATGATATAAGACTTCTCCCTCCTGGGGTGGACTGCTCAGAGTGCCCCTCGCTTTGGTATGTGTCCTGTGGGAAAGTATTCCAAGTTCAATAGTGGGCACACCTTTTCTGGGTGATTTTACCCAATCTCCTCTCAAGGATTTAAAGTACCATTAATAGGGACCAGCAGTTGGCATAATGGCTATGTCGCTGGACTTTCATGTAGTCAACCGCTGTTCGAGTCCCGGACCCAGTGGCTTAACCTCACGCCAGGTGCGCGTGCATGACCAAGATCACGAGAGGAGAATGGAGGAGAAGGGATTGCGGCTTGGCCATCCCCTCAGGGGGTGACTTCTTGCTTTCTGTCTCTCTGTCTCTCTCTGTCTTTCTGGCGAGCGCACATGCCCTATAGCAAAAACCTCTCAGAAAAAAAGTGACATGAATATGTGAACCTCTCCTCCTCCTCTGTCTTCTCTTTCTCTCCCCATGCCTCACACACGTTCACATCCTTGTCTATTTGTCTCTTTACTGGCATTTCTAAATAGGACACCTCAAACATTTCAAAACTATTGATTCTAAATCCTCTCTTTCCTCCCAACTTGTTCCACCTGCATTTTTCATTTTAGTAAATTTTCATTCATCTTATTTCTTGGGCCAAGAGTCTCAGAATCATCCTTGGTACTTCGTGATCTCTTACTTTCCTCATCAGACCTGCTGGCAAGTCCTAACTACTCTTCCTTTGAAATACATGAAGACATTTCAAAAAGCTCATAGAAAAGTTATAATATGAATTTATTTTTGTTTTTTTTTTTTAGGAGTTCTGCCTCCAGCCCACATCTTCACGAGGAGTGTCATTTATTCGCACCTTATTAGTTAATACTGTTTCCAAATAATTTTAGCTCAGTCTTCCAAAATCTAATTTGATAAACATGTTTGCTAAACATCTAACTCATCTTTATCACCCCGAATCTAAGCTTTTTAAAAACAGAAGTACTAATTTAACCTTATCATTATTTTTATTTTTTAATTTTTAACATTTATTCTATAGATTCAACCACTGTACATCACTTGGCTTGTAAAGTGAACTTACCCAACACAAGTACACCTCACATCAGTCCAGCTGAAGGTGCTATACATGTTATCATCAACAGACAACAATCCATTTCTGTGTCCCTTAAATATTATTATTTTTAAATTTCCTATTGAGCTAATATACTCACCAGAGAAAGACAGAGAGAGAGGAAAAGATATATAGAGAGAGACAAAGTGAGAAAGCAAGCCTCCAGGTCTGACAGTCAAACCATGTTTGGCCACGTGGGAGTTCAGCACTTTAACTACCACGTAACCTGCTGACCCCAAATCTTAGACTTTTAAATATCTCTTTTCTCTCTAGTGGCATTACTGTTATTCTGTTTCCCATGATTTCTTCTAGCTGATAACATAGTCAAGTATTAAGAATTCTCCAGTGTCTTTTTTTCCCCCTTTTAACAGCAAAATTTCTTTTCCTCTATTCCATTCTCCACATAGCATCCTAATTATGAAAATATGATCATGGCGCTCCTGTTTAAAACTCTCACTTTGCCAAGATCCAGGGATTCTTTGCCAATACTTGCATTCAGGGAAAAGAGGGAAAAAAATGGACTATGTCTCAGAAACTATTTTTTCTACTGCTAATACAGTCCAAAGAAAACCATGTGCCAAATTACATCAATCTGTTTGCTCATTAATGAATGATTTATTAAATAAACATTTCATGGATTTGCAAAAGTATTGTCTTGAAAATTCATAACGGGTTCCAATTGTACATTTTCCACTCTTGGCTCTGATCCCTTTCTAAACTTCCTTTTCTGGAGCTGTGCATACTTGCACTCATGTTTTCCTCTCCAGTTTTATTTCAGTTATGTTGGTAACTATCATTGCTTAGGTCACTCTCCTAAGTGTAATTTGGGATATATAACTAAATCTACATTTGACCTTTTCTAATGTGGTGTTTTCATTGATACTATTGCTAATAACAAAAATAACTTGAGTCTGGTCATTTATGAAGAGCAGAGATGTATTTAGGCCATGGTTCTGGAGGTCCAAAGTCAAGGGACTACAACTAGTGAGGGTGTTTTTGTTGGTGGACATTCTGCAGAGTCCAGAGGCAAAACAGGGCATCATGTAGCAGGAGCTTGTGTGTATGCCTGTGTCTGTGTCAGCTCTGGTCTCTCTGTTATAAAGCCAGGATTCACTCATGGGGCCCCACCCTGACAAAATCCCTACCTTATCCTAACCCAATCACCTCCCAAAGGCCCCACTTTTCAACTACGCAGTCAGATTTCATCCTCTCAACACCATCCTAATGATTACAAATCTCAACACAGTATTTCTGGGGGAAATATTTAAATCATAGCATGTGATGAAAGGTAGAAAATTCCAAATAGTGAAAAGCCAAGGATTATTTACATAAAATTTAGGATACTTTCCTACATCTTAGGCTAACAGTAAATTTATTTTAACAATTACAGAGTTAGTAAAAATAATTGATCTAATCAGCTGAGGGCTTTCTTTCACGGCCATATATAATCCACAAAATAAATAAAACTTAATATGAGAAGCTGTAATTTCCCACATGTATATGACTATAAAGAGTAGTTTATTATAAGCAGTAATGATACACTCCATGTCAGCATATCTAAGCATTACCTATGTGCAAAGCATAGAACAAAGTTTGCCTTTATTTGTTTTGCATGATCACCTGGTGCTAGTGATAACAACTTACATTTCATTTTACAATGACTAATTTTAGTGGTAGGAGGGAGGTAGTTTTATCCCCAGTTTGCAGATGGGAAAACTGGATCCAACTTCTTAAAAGATTAGTTTAACTTCACACAGGTTGAAGTCAGAGTTCCTTATTGAATTCTTTACTTTATACATTTCTTATTTAACATTACATTTGTGAAAATACTGTATTTGGTTATAAGTTGCTCTGGATAAAAAAGAAAACAAGCATTCGGTGCTTTAATAGTATGTTCAGTAAGGTGTATGATTTAGGTGACTGCAGTAGAAGGGAAAATCTAGAAAAGTACTCCGATCCACTATTTGTTTGTCTACAGATGAATTTTGTTTTGGAACTTTGCAGACTGCCACATTTACAGACTTGTGTATTTTGAGATTGTTTGTAACTTCTCACCAAGCATTTCTATTACTAGAGGGTGGATGGTAGAAGTTTGGACAGAAGAGGTAGAGACCCCAGTCTTGCAAGAGAAAAATTAGAAGCACACATGTAACACTGCCATTAGTTCAGAGTCCATCTTCTCTCACTGTAAATTTTTAAAGAAGGTTTTATTGATTTCTTTAGCATGAGAGAGGGAAGAACACCTCTACAAGCTCTTCTTGCTGTACTTCTCCCCAAGCTTCAGTCAGCCTAGATCACTGATATGTGCATGGGTACGCCAAGTGTGTATGTAGAGGCCCGGACCAAGGACATGCACCCAGGACCTCGTCATATGGGTCCAGCACTGCAGAGTATTGCTTCACCGCTGTGCAATCACCTGACCCTGTCACAGTGACTTTGTAAATGGCCGAGCCAGTGCCTCGAGCAATCTTTACAACCTAGAACACATACCACCTTTATTGTAGTATGTATAAAATTGGCTTAGCAAATTCAAACAACTTTCAAACCGTGCTGTTTAGAAAATCAGTGTTTTGTCCTACTAACTCTTGCTATTTTAAAAATATTAACACAAATAATAGTGGTATTTTAAAAGCCTAAAACACTAGGTTAACTGATGAGCAAAGAGTAGATTAAAGAATAATCTATAAAGTTATAATACCAAACTGATGTCATTTTTTTCTTTTAATAACTTGTGTTCAGTAATGTAGACGAAAATCAAAGAAAAATAATGCATAAGTACAATTATTATTGATTTACTACTTTACATTTTATATTCACTAATTTTAAATTTTTTGAGAAGGATTTTTGCTATAGGATATGAATGCTGGCCAGAGAGACAGAAACAGAGAGACAGAAAGTGAGAAATCACCCCCCCCAGGAGGAGATGGTGATGCCACAATCCTTTTTCCTCCTTTCTCCTCTTGGGACCTTGGGCACGCACGTAAACACACCCAGGGTAAGTTGTAAGCCACCAGATCTGGGACTCAAACTACGTTTAGCTATGTGAGAGTCCAGCAACGCAACCATTATACCATCTGCTGGTCCCCATTAACTTCTCATGTTAATTAGCACCATAAAGTCTTGGTATTTTTATTTCCATTTTTTATATATAGAAAGAATCCTGAATTTTAGAAAGGTTAAATAACTTGGTTAGGGTCAAATAGCTACAAATTGGTGGAGCTGAGATTCAAACCAATCCACATGTATTTGGTTAAGTCCATGGTTTCACCCTTAGCACACAGGAATATGTCCATAGGAATAGCCAATATTTTCCTAACAAATACTTCTTTGAAAAACACAGGTTTGAAAAGCCAGGTTGCTATAGAAAAGTATAGGCAATTTTATGTCACCAGTGTCTCACTTTTTATAGTCTTTGCTTGCTTAAACTTTTCAAGGAAAGAGAATGTATCTCAGTTTTTCAAAATTGACATTACTTCAACATAAGGTTGCTTTCTGTGATTCTCCACTGGAAGAATAAGTGATGGTTTCATGGATATTTGTTACAAAGAAATATGTCCAAGTAATTCATTGAATGGGGATGAAATCCTATCTTGAGAAACATGAAATTACAGATTACAGAAAACAGTTTTTAAAGGTTGTGAAGTTGATTAGACTCTACAGTTGGAGCCACTTAAAAACAGTGCATCCTTAGACGGAAGCACCTGTCATTACGAAAGTCTTTGAGATGTACGTGTAAGAGAAGTTATGGAAGCTTCCAAGAACCAAATAACATGACTGAGCCCCTGAAATGCAACTTCTCTGAGGTTAAATGATGCACTTTTAAGAAGTTTTTAAGAGTTAAAAGGAAATACCGATAAAGAAGCCTTAATGGAAAACCATTTATTTTCTTTTGTTTGAAAAATACACTTAAAAGGTTTTGACCTAGCATGAAGCTATTCAAGAAATTGGTAAAAATATAGATACTGCATGATTCTACTTAACATAAGATATCTAAAGTAGTCACATTCACGGAAGCAAACAGAATGGCAGTTGTCAGGCCCTGGTGGAGAGGAAAAATGGGGAGTTACTGCTCAACAGGTACAAAGATTTAACTAATATGAGTGAGTTCTAGAAATCCGCTGTATGTTATATCTATAGTCAGTAATACTGTACTGTACATGTAAAAATTTGTGATGAGACTAGATCTCATGCTCAGTGCTCTTACCACAGTAAAAAAAATAAATAAATAAAATAAAATAAAATAAATAAATAAATAAAAACCTAGTGGGATAAGAAGTAGAGTTGACGTAATTGGTCAGTGCTAGAATGAAAAAGCTATTACTGGGCAAAATAGGGATCAGTTTTTGAAGGAGAGGTGTTTCCTATGTTAATGAGCAGCTTAGCAAAGCCAAAACAATATGCTGAGGAATGAAAACCGTTCCAAACACTATAAAGAGAGATTGTGACAAATCCCATCAAGTCTTAAATCTAAATAACTGGGTGACAGATGGAAACACAATATTTTGCTCAAATTATGGCCATAGAAGTTTGATCTGTTCATTTCAAAACAACCAGAAATGGAACAGAATATTACATGGAAAAATGTATTAGGAATTAGTAAGTTTAAGAAAAAATGTTTCAGTAGGAGCACTTTAAAAAATAAGGCATTGAAAAGATAGATGAGTAATTTATTACAACTAATTGATATCAGGAACTTATTCAATTCTTTTGAGGCCCCATTACACTGAGGTCATAGATGATTTAAGAAACAGAAAGAAGTGATCACACATTCCTGGTTTAGAAGGCCCCAGGAGGTGATCCTCCCTTACTATGTAAAAATAACTTCTGTATAAAACCAGACAGGGCAGGGCAGAGGAGTTTTACTTTTCCAGAAAATAAAAAATTACAAATCCAGCCCCATTCAGATAATTGACACTAGAGCATCCAATGTACTTCAATCTATTACTGCCTGGAAGAAATAATTTAAGAGAAAGCACTGCAGGTCAACAAAGATGATGTTGCTTGGTTACTCAAAACCATTCGGTAGCATGCTGAGTTGCTCAGCTTTTTAAAAGAGCACTCTTTGTATCCACAGAGGAAAAGGATGGACAAGACCACTTGAAATCATTTTTAATTGTGAACTTGCTTATCTGAACACTGACTTCACTTTCACAGTGCCCATGCAAGTTCAGAGGTCTTTATTCATATTTAAACTACCAAGATAGAGATAAATGTTGAATTGTGATGTAGTGTTCTAAATATGCATCTTATTTTGATGAATTGCTATGAAGGGGTGTGAGTTGTTTTCTTATGAGGAAAAGAGAAATTCAGTTTTCAAGCTTCTAGGCTCAGGAGTCCTGAAGGCTGCCTTGAGGGAGTGCTGTCCAGGGGACAGGGACAGAGCTTGACTCCAACTCATCCAAATCTTACCTCTGCTGCTCTGTGCCTTTGGAAAAAATTGCTCAAACTGGGTTTTCGTAGCTCATCTCTTTCATAAAATCGATTTTTTTTTTTGTTATAGATTACTGAGAGGATTGAGTAAGGAAATGCATGTTGCATGCCTAGCACCAACCAGAGTCCCAACAAATGGTAACCTTATTTCGAAATTGGGCAGCTGCAAATATCTTCTCTTATAGTCACAGAGTCTCAAAACTCTCCTTTTGCAATGAGTCACATAATTCTGGCTCAAAAGATTGTGGAGTGAAGGTTGTTTGAAATTTGTGGACTCTATTTTAGAATTTAGTCTTATTCTTCAGTTCAAAGAAAAAAGAATTGGGTTTATCTTAATGAATGGAAATAAAAAGATTAAAAATTTTACCTAGTGGGACCAGCAGCTTGGTGTAGCAGTTATGTCACTGGACTCCCACATGGCCAACTACAGTTCAAGTCCTGAACTGGTTCCTTGAAAATCATACTGGGCACATGTGTGTGCATGCCTAAGATCCTGGGAGCAGTATGGACGAGAAGGGATTGCCACATGACCATCCCTTCCTGGGGAGACTGAGCGTAATTATATCACTTTCCCTCTCACTGTAAGTGTCACCCTCTTGGGTGAATGCCTGTGCTTTAAGGCAACAACCTCTAAAAAAAAGGGAAGAAAAATGTTACCTGGAGTTCTATAAAATGTTTTTCTGTTTATTAACTTAGATCAGGTTACTTACTATTTACGATGTTTGATGATATATATTTTATTTTATGTATTAAACAGTTTTCAAAGAACAGTGGCCTACTTTATTGTTTAATACATTAGCAAATTACTAGGAAAAAGAGCGATGTGGAAGTTCTGTAGGTAAATAGTATCTTATTACTATACTTGGCAACTTGAACATCCATTTGCTCATTATTTTTTAAATCCCATTTGTCACTGAACTTGTGCCAAATGCTCCCCAATTTTTTCCAAGAATATGAAAAGTACACTTATAGTTATCAAATGCAGATTGGATTTTCTCCTATTTTTAAAGTTTATTTATTTCTTCCATGAGTAAGAAAGAGAAAGAGGCACCTCCAATAGAGTCTTTATGCCATGATCCACTCACATCCTCAGTCTGCCAGGATCATGGCCCCCACATGTGCAGAGAGACCTTGGGACACACACCTGGGACTTTCCCATGGCCTTGGCATCGTGGGGCATTGTGTTACCACAGGGCTACCTAAGCTGCTCTATTCCTCAGTTTTAGGCTTAGCATATTCTTCATATACACCCAGACTGTTAAAAAGAAAAAGTATTCTAGGTCTTTCCCTGACCACAAGATCTGGATTGATGATAATTTTAACATATGTTTTACCCTAGTGAGCAAGAGAAAATAATGATGGTGTTTGAGGAAGACTTAAGGCCTGAATTTGAGCAGTTGGCTTACTAGACTAAATATTACTCACTAACAGCAGGGGAAAGGTGAAAAAAGTAATGAGAAGGAGAGGCTCACGGGTGGGTGTGGCAGTGCAAAGTAATAAGAGCATCACGAAAGCTTTTATTATTGCAAAGAAAAGGAGTAAGATATCTGAACACTTAGGCATTAAGCTTTACATTTGTAGATTCAAATATCTGAGTTAGGCCTTGGGAATAGGTGATTAAAAAAACTCAGGTCAAACAAGAAAAACAACTCAGAAATAATTCCAGAGTCAAAAGGAAAACTACTTTTAGGCTTTAAAATAATATGGTTCCAGGGAACAGCACACAGCGTAATTAATTATGTTGCTGGACTCGCACATGACTTACCGTGGTTCTAATCTCAGACCCAGCGGCTTGAAACTCACACCAGACACGTGTGCATAAGTGCCCAAAATCCCAAGAGGAGAATGGAGGAGAAAGGATTGCGGTGTGGCCATCCCCCTGGGGGGGGGGGTGACATCTCACTTTCTGTCTCTTTGGTGAGAGCATGTGCCCTGTAGCAAAACTCTCTCCCTCTCTCGAAAAAAAAAAAAAAAAATGTGTATATATATATATATATATATATATATATATATATATGGTTCAGTATATCATTGTGGTTAAGAGAACTATCCTTGGGAACCAGCAGTTAGCGTAATGGCTATGTCGCTGGACTCCCACGTGGTCAACTGCGGTTCGCGACCCGGACCCGGTGACTTAAAACTCACGCCGAGCGCGTGTGTGTGCATGCCCAAGATCCCGAGAGGAGAATGGAGGAGAAGGGATTGCGGCGTGACCATCCCCCCGGGGGGTGATTTCTCGCTTTCTGTCTCTATGTCTCTCTCTGTCTGTCTGGCGAGCGCACGCGCCCTATAGCGAAAACTTCTCAAAAAAAAAAAAAAAAAGAAAAAAAAGAGAACTATCCTTAAAATAAAACTTCGTGGGCTCAAATCATAGCTTCATCATTTGCTAGGGGGTGTCATAACACGTAAAAAAGAGCATCAGTCTGTACCTGGCATGAGTAAATACTCTGTAAAATGTTGTTGATGGTGATTGTGATACTCAGTACATTATTCCACAGAAAACGCTGTTGATTACTCCCACATCGTGTTAATGAAAATTAAGTAATTTGGTGATCCAATGTGTGATTATCAGCAAACTGACAGGATCAAGTAGAATACTGGATAAACTAAGTCAACGGTATTATTTTTAAATAGTATGAAACAAGAAAGGTCAGGTGCTACAGAACACAAATTAGTCATCTAATTAAATCTGTAGCGAAAGAGACAGATCATGTTAACAGCAGTCAGATTTGTTATTACAGAGCAATTATTAAAGTGAAATATTGCAAGATGTTATGCATCATTACTAAGTTTTAAACATTTCATTTTACACAAGCAGAAAAGTATAGATTACTCTGTTTGTTTGATAAGTTAAAAGCCCTGTTATTAAAATATTTATATCATTTGTATAAAGGGAGCAACATTGTTGAGGACCTGAAAAGTATTCTGTGGCGTACTGAACTACATTCCTTTATGACATTATTTGTACAAGTAGCTGTCCTTGAAGCACTGAGTGCCACATGACCTGATTTGTAAGATTTCACAACAGCTTCTGAATATAACAGTTTTGCATTTCCTAAAATCACTACCAAGTGAAATTATTTCAGCATGGCACTAAACTATTTTTTTTATTTCATTGAAGGAATGTAAATTTTGTATGAAACAGAATTTTCGTAGAAGTACTTATTGAAAAGTTGTTTTCTTTCTTTTTCTTTTTTTTTTTTTTCACTATTTAGTTTCTGACCTTTTCTAAGACTAGGAAAACATTTATGGGCTTCTAAATATTGTGATTGTATTTTTTTTTTTAAGAGGGAGAGATTTTTGCTATAGGGCTCATATATTCCTGAAGAGACAGGGAGACAGAAAGCGAGAAATTACGCTCCCCAGAAAAAAAAGGATGGCCACGCTGCAGTCTCTTTTCCTCCATTCTCTTCTTGGGATTTTGGGCATGCATGCACACATGCCTGTTGTGAATTTTAAGTCACTGGATCCAGAACTTGAACTGTGGTTGACTACATGGGAGTCCAGTGATGTAATCATTATGCTACCTTCGGTCCCCATAGTCTTTTTTATATTAGACAGACAGGGTTTACTTCCAGACTCTGTCAGTTTCTAACTTGGTGAGCTGGGGTAAGTTATCTTAACCTCTTTAAGACCTAGTCTCCTGATTGGTAAAGTAATAATTAATAATTGCATCATGTATATATCGTGAATATTTCATGATTGTTTTTATAATATTAGCTTTCTCAGTGCCTGCCAAAGATATGGACTCCATAATTTGTCATTGTTTTATTTTTATTTTCATTAATCTTTAAAGAGTGGGAATCATTTGGTCAAATTCAGTTAGGTACGACTAATATCTGTATTGAACATGTCTACATGATACATTGAAGTATGTATGTGTCTGTGTGTATGGAGTAATACGGCTCTTTGATAAATTATGTTTATGTTTTTCTAGAAAAGAGAAGGAAATGGGTTAAGACATACACACACCTTTATATATGTAGCAGGGGATTGTTATCTGTGTTTTGTATAATTGACAGATCTTTGAATTTAGAGTCTTGAGGCTCTGGAAAGCTTTTCAAACTTTGTCGTCTTGAGACTCATCTATTTCAGCACATAGGGTGTAGATTAATATTTTGAGTTAAAGCACTTTAGGTGACTTTGTTATATCTTACTCTGTCCTTACTTGAAAATCTGTGAAAATGATAGACTGCTCTTAAGGAACTCACAACTTATTGGGTAAATATATGTAGGTTATGTAAAAAGAAAAATTCACAATACATCATGATTGAAGTGCTGAAACATATGTGTAAGTTAATTGATACGGGATTTCAGAAGCTGCATTGCTTTTGGTTTTAAGGGAAGAATAAAAAGTTAATAGGAAAAGAACAAAAAAGCATTCAAAGTGAAAGGACAACATAGATCAAGGCATATATAAAAATCATAAGAAGTTGGGGCCAGCAAGTGGCATGGTGGTAAAAGGCGCTGGATTCCCACATGGCTGATTGTGGTTGAAGTCCCGGACCTGGTGGCTAGCTTTCTCACTTTCCCTTTCTCTCTCTCTCTGGTCAAATTAAAAATCATCATAATAATAACAAATGGAAATAAATAAATAAATAAATAAATATTAAAAGAAAATAAGTTACCAAGAGGGGGAAAGTGGGCTTTTTGAGAGACACATCAGATGTATGTTAAGGCTGTGGTCTGTTTGGAAGTTACTTCTGGATTTATAAGGAGGACTGAGGATAAATTCAGCCACACTAATATAAGATATTGTTACCAGAGGGGCTGACAAGTGGCATGATGGTTGAGATGATAGACTCCCACATGGCCAAGTGTGGTTTGAGTCTCAGAACTGGTGGCTTGCTTTCTCATTCCCTCCACCCCTGGTCAAATAATAATAATAATAACTAAAATAACTAGAAAAATATATAATTAACAGAAAACATAATGTTTGTGGAGAGAGGAACTTTATTGTGATTGTATTGTTTTAAAATAGATTACCACCAACCAAACGTTTCATAAACAGGAAAAACAACTAGTAAATGCAATAGATGTACCTTGGTGTGTACTTCTGTTTTCAGGTTAATTATTTGTTTAATTAAAGCCTTCAAAGTCAACTAGAGATAATATTGCCTAGAAATACTAGGTAAAAATGATTCTCTTTGGTGATGTAACTACTCTGTGACAACTTTTTAAATTTCTTGATAGTACTTGACCCATTCTAACTTTGAAGACCATATCACATTATGCCTTTATTTGTATTACATATTTTCTCTATACTTTTTGTTATTTACCTAATTGTATATTTGTTCTACAAAGGAGGAAACTGAGGCTTAGAGAAGTTAAGTAATTTACCCAAGGTCTCATACCTAGAAAGTTGTAGAGACATGATTTCTACTCAAGATTCTGAATTCCTTAAAGGTACCCTTGAGATATTACAAGGGATTAGATTGTAAAGATAAGGGATCCAAGCAGGTCAATTAGTGTAGCAAATATTGAAATTGTCAGGAAAGAGAAGATGATCGGGCAGTAGAGACATAGTAAATGAAACCTCGTGAAATGGAATCAACAGCATGTGAGGATTTGGTGTGGAGAAAGAATGAAGCACTGAAGGTGATTTCTAAAGTCCAGTAATGTTTTTATTTTTTACTTTTTATAGATTTCCCTACAATAGGAAACAGAGAAGGAAGAATGCAGTTAGGTGAAAATAATTATTTGTGTTTGGGGTTGAGTTCTGCAAACCAAAATGTTATTGGTACTTCTGCTCTGGAACTCAAATAAAAGGTGAAAATAAAGATGTGGATTAACCTGATGACTGGGACTTACTCTTCATGTTTCCCTCTTAAGTGCCTCATGCTTGCTTTGGCCTTATATCACATTTGTGTCATATAATGTTTTCTTTTTTTTTTTAAATTTTTTGTACCTTGTCAAAGAAGTAAAAGCCTACTCTTCACATAGTGTGCCATCATCACTATTTTTTTTTTTTTTTTTTTGAGAGAGACTTTTGCTCTAGAGTACATGTACTCACTGGAGAGACAGAGAGAAACAGAAAGTGAGAAATCACGCCCCGGGGTGGGGGGGGATGGCCACACCACAATCTCTTCTCCTCCATTCTCCTCTCAGGATTTTGGATATGCACACACATGTGCCTGGAGTGAGTTTCTAGCCACCAGGTCCAGGACTCAAACCACAATTGACTGTGTGTGAGTCCAGCGATGTAACCATTATGCCATCTGCTGGTCCCCCATCATCACTATTAACACATAGAATATAAAATAGACTTGCCTAAATAGCCACAATGTAAAAATGAGAATGAGCTTTTTGTGTCTTCATTTTTTATCATACTGTGTGTTTTGTTTTTGTTTTGTTTTGTTTTGTTTTGTTTTGTTTTTGGCTATGAAGAATGAAATACAAACTTACCACACTCTGGATTCATTATGCCCACTGCAGCTCACTAAGATGTAAGGTGTGCTAGAGACTCACCTGAGCTCCATCTGACACATCTTTTCTGCAGTGAATTTGGGATTCTTGTGGTACTGGTTAAGAATGAGAGCTGGATACAGCATGCTGACTGCCTTTCCCTCTGATGTTCTCTGCAGAAACTGCCTCTTTGGGAGCCAGGACCTGTGAAGATGATCTTACAGAGCAGCCATTGAGAGCAACCTCAGGTAATTATTTCTATTTCTTCTTGAAATCTTGCTTTGTCTTCAAGAAGGTATATTTGTTATTCTCATAATTTAAGTAATAAAGGTTCTCGGGAAACTGCTCAATTAGATCTAATCAGATCCCTTATACAAACATATAACAAAACAAAATAATACCATAGCCAATATTTGGAAGCATATGGAAAGTGATGTTATTTTTAGAGCAGTTTTAAGTTCACAGATAAATTTAGAGTCAGGTACAGATTTCCCATACATCCCCTTGCCCCCACACATGCATACCCTCTCTTATTATTACCATCCCTGCACCCCTGACCAGAACATTTGTCCCCATTGATGAACCTACACTGACATATCATTGTCACCCAAAGACAAGAATTTACATTAGGGTTCACTCTTGGTGTTGCACATTTTATGGTTTTGGACAACATCATGCAGAATAGTTTCACTGTCCTAAATTCTTTTGTGATCCACCTACTCACTGTTTCCCTTATATATCTGAAAAACTGATCCTTTACTGTCTCTACTGCCAGAATGCCATAGTGTTGAAATCTACCGTACATATTAGATTCTTTTCAGGTTGACTTCTTTCACGTAGTACTATGCATTTGAATTTTCTCGATACTTCTTTGTGGACTGATAGCTCTTTTCTTTTTTGTCTTGAATAGCATTTCCTTGTCTTTATATATGAGAGTTTATTTATCCATTCACCTAGTGAAGGAAATCTTGGTTGCTGCCAAGTTTTGTAACTATGAATAGAGAGACTATAAATATGTGTGTCCAAGATTTTGTGTGGACACAAATTTTTAGCTCCTTTGAATAAATAACAAGGAGTACAGTTGTTTGTTTATATGGTATGGGTTTGTTTAGTTTTGTAAGAAACTGCCAAACTGTCCTCTAAGTGGCATTTTGCATTTTCCATTCCCACCAGTAATGAATGAGAGTTCTTTTTGCTCCTCATCCTCATCAACATTTAGTGTTGTCAGTGTTCTAGATTTTGGCCCTTCTAATAGATGTGTAGTGGTGTATTATTGTTTTAGTTTGCCTTTCTCTGATGATATGTGTTGTGGAACATCTTCTTTGGTATTGTGTTCTAAGGTCTTTGGCCCTAGTTTTAACTGGATTTCTTTTCTTTCTATTTAGTTTTAAGAGTTCTTTGTGTATGTATGTATACATACATACACATACATACAAACACACACACACACACACACATATATATATATATATATATTTTTTTTTTTTTTTTTTTTTTTTAGAGAGAGATTTTTGCTCAGGGTATGTGTGCTCACTCGAGAATAAAAGAAAGACAGAGACAGAAGGCAAGAAATCAGCCCCCAGAGGGAATGGCCATGTCACAATTCCTTTACTTCCACTTCCTCGAGGGATTTAAGTACCCATACATGCATGCCTGACGTGTGTCAAGCGCCAGGTCCAGAACTCAAACCGTGGTCACCTATATGGGAGTCTAGCACCTTAACCATTATGCCACCTGCTGGTCTCCTTTATTTATTTATTTTTTTAAAGATACTGAAATCTATATTTCTATCTCAGTCTCTTTGAGAAACTAGATGTACTTATTCCCATGCTGTATGGATATTTTCATTTAGATGTTCTATTGAAAGTCCAATACAAATTTAACTCTCCTTTCTGAAAAATCATGCCTTCCCCTGTTTTCTCTATCCCAGTTGATTACATCATGTCATAGATCTAGATACCCAAATAACAAAACTAGGAATCATTAATTTGGCTCAAAATATTAGTGAGTGCCTTCCATGTGCAAGAACTACTGGGCTTGTTACAAATAAGAACGATGAGGTCCCTCATTTTAGGCAATATTTCTAAGCAAATACATGTATTTTAAGATGGCAATGCGTGTGATAAAAAAAAGTGAAATAAGTGATGCTATAGAGGTCCTCCAGCTGTGGTCTCCTTACTAGCAGCACTGGCACAACCTGGTAACTTGAAGGAATGCAAATTCCGGGGCCCTTCTATAGGATTATTGAATTGGGAAACACTGGGAGTGGGATCCAGCAATCGCAACTTCACAAACCCTCTAGGTGCCAGTGGTTTTTTGCTAAAGTCTGAGGACCCCACTTATGTGACAGGCGATGAGCTACTTTGAAAGTGGTGGTCACTAAGTAAATGACAGGTGAGCTGAGTCCTGAATAATGAGGAGCCATTTATACAGAGAGTCCTGGAAATGTATTCCTGACAGAGATGGGAAGAAGTGGGTCATATTCCTGGAAGAGAAAGAAGGCTAACATGGAGGAAAATGAGTATGTGAGGAAGAAAGCAGCATTAGGTGCAGTCGGAAAAGTAAGCAAGGGCCAAGTCGTGTCAACCACAGGAAAGGGTTGATACATTATTTAAGTGAAATAGTAAGCTATGACAAGGCTGAAGCCGGAACATGGCTTGATTTTGTTTAGATGCACAGAATAAATTATAGGAAAACAAGAGCAAATCTTACTGTTTATGAGACTGTTTTAGGAATATAGATCAGAGATCAAGAGTCCTAGAAGTGGAAGTGTGAAGAAATAGGTGGATTCAGCACATATCAAATATTTTGGAACTAACAATGGTGGGACTGGCTGAAAGATAGTGTGCATATGAAAATGAAAGAAGAGTCAAGGATGACTTTGCTCATGGTGGATGCTGTCACTATTAACTAAAATGGTAAAGATGGGGAAAAAGAAGTAAGGTATGTTGGGAGGGTTTAAAACCACTGTCCTGGGCATATTATGTTTTATATGCCTTTTAGACATTCAAGTGAAGTTATAAAATATAAAGCCATGGGTCTGGATGAGATTATCGTGGGGGTATAATGTAGAAAGAAAAGAGATCTTAGTACCCATGCTGGAGACACTCCAATATCTTGATGTTTTTTAATGGAGGAGGCCCTAATAAAGGATCATAAGGAACTTCCAGAGAGGGAGGATGAAAACCATAATAGTCTGATGCAATAAAATCTAAGAGTAGTACATTTTTCCAAGAAGAGGGTAGTTATGTCTACTGAGCAAAGAAAGTTAAGCAAGATAGGGAGAAGTGACCATTGGATTTTACAGCATGAAAGTCATTGGTGTATTATAAAACAGCAATTTGTATTAACAGAAGCCAGACTGCAGAGTGCTGAATAATGAATGCTTCTTAGTACAGGGTAAAAACACAATAAATAAAAAGCCCAAATAAGACTAGCAAAAACAAACCAAACTAATACTCTTCAAATTATTTTTAATAAGAAAGAGGGTGCCTATGAGGAAGAGAGAGAGAAAAAGAGAGAGAAAAGTGGGGGAGTATAAGTATTTTTGACATGGCCTCTCCAAGTTGTGATTCTCCTGTTCCAGCCTCCCAGTTAGCTAAGACCATAGCTGTGTGTCACTGCACCTGACCTGTTGAGACTAGGCCAGGAACAGAACCCAAGCCTCCCATACAGACTCAGCCACTGCAACTGGGCTGCACTTTCAATTGTATTAAAGAGGGAAATTGAATAGAATCTGGACCTTCCTTTTCTTCCCCCAATTTTGCTTTCTAAACTCAAGTCAATGTTCCAACTAGCGTGTTCACTGTCTATGACATTCCAGGCACAGTTCTAGGTGCTTCTGGCAAAGAGACAAATAATCATTATTTCAGAAAATGATTTCCTTATTAGGACGAGTAGGTAATACACAGATAATTTCTACATGCAGTTAAGTTGTTAGACATCAATGCACATGGAAAAGAAAAAAAAAATTACCAAGAAATACTAATCCTAGTTCAAGATCAAAGAACATTTTTTTGGAGAAGAAAATAATTAATAGTACTACTAGTAATACAGCTATTGTTATTTTTTTTTTAATTTTCTTTAAATTTGCTATAAAGTGCCATGTGCTCACCAGATGTCTCACCATAGAGAGAAAGAAAGAGTAAAAGAGAGGGAAAATGAGAAAGCACCCCTCAGGGGTGTTGTACTCAGTGCAGTCAACTATGTGAGATCCAGCCGCCTTATCTACCATGCCACTAACTGGCCCACTGGTATCAATTTTTAATACTTATTTTGTGGTAGGTTCTGTGCTGACTGATTTATCTCATAACAACCTATAAAGTAGATTTTATTAACTCCATTTTTACAGATGTTGAAAGTGATATTTCCCAAGCTGGGCTTAAAGGACAAAACGGAGTTACACAGTGAAGAAAGTCATAGTATTAGGTCGTCTAAAACGTCGTCATACATTTTTGCATAAAAAACAGATAAATATATCATGACTATTCTGACAATCCAATAGATATGATAAGGAAATATCATAGTATTTATAAACATTACAAATAGTTGACTATTTCTTGAAAGGTGATTACAAAATGTGCCCTGAGGGTGATTCCACGACTTGGTGGTTAAGGGAGCCAGAGTCCACAGGGCCAACCAAATAGTTTGAATCTTGGCCCCGTTGGTTTGAAAAACACATGTGTACTTATGTGCCCAATATTCCAAAAGGAGGGAGAGACAGAGGAAGAGGGATTGTGGTATGATCACACTCTAACAGGGGGTGCTTTCCTCCTTCCCTTCTCTCTTTATCTCTCTACCTCTCTGGCAAGCACATGTGCCCTGTGGCAATTCTTGGACAAAATGTGACCTGGATTAGGTATCAGCATCACTTGACAACTTGTTAGATGCAGATTCCTAGGTTTCACTCTAGACCAGCTAAATTACGCTAAATTAGAAATTCTAAAGATCGGGTCCTGCAATCCTTTTTTTTTTTTTTTTTCCTTTCTTTCTTTTTCTTTTTAATTGCTAGAGGATGTGTGCACTCACCAGAAAGAGACTGAGACACACAGACACAGACACACACACACACACACACACACACACATGGGGGTGAGGGGGAGAGAGAGAGAGAGAGAAAAAGCACTCCACCCCCACAATGGGACATGTCATGCGACAATTACTTATCCTCCATTTGCCCATCTTATTGGGAGTTGGGGCATGTGGACATACTGGACATGTGTTTTAAGCCATGGGATTGGGATTTGAAACTTGCTCACCACATGGGATCTGGCTCCCTGGACCACTTGGCTACATATAGGTCAGCCTACAATCTGTGTTTTAACAAGACTTCCAGGTGACTTTGATGTCCCAAAGTGTAAGCAGAATGTTTTCAAGTATTAAGAGTTAGATAAAAAGTGGAGAAAGATGAGCCTGGAGTAGAAGATAAGGACCAGGTACCTGGAATATACGCTTGCTATGTACAGAAGAAAGAGCTTGTCTATGTAAGTGATGCGAGTCACTGAAAGGTTTTAAGTGGGGAAGTCAGATTTAAGTAGCTCATATGGACGGTGGGTTTTGGTGGCGACAGACTGGATTAGGAGACCTTGGAGGAGACCAGGGAAAGAATTCTCACCTGTCAGGTGTCTTGAGAGAGATGCTCAACATATAAAATTAAAGATACTTAAATTGCTATCCTCTGCTTCCTCTTTATATGATTATGACATGGGTTTAAAAAGTGTGCAGTAATTTCTTAGAAGACTCATAAGAGAGATCTCCTAAACTAGGCTGACTATTAAAACAATGAGAACAAGAACTGTTGACTGGTACTTAGAGGGATTTCACTGAAGTAGGCTTGTTTTGAAATGATGTATTTTAATTTTTGTAGGAAAATTAGTGGTAGTTTTAGTAACTTATTCAATAATCATTTGGGGCATGTTAAAAATAGTAGGGGAAGTTAATTGTGTCATGCTTCTGTAATATAAAAACTGCAGCATTTTATCTTCTATTATTTAGAGATATTTAAAAATGAAGATGTATTATCATTTATCTGAAAATTGGGAAGTTCTAATGGACCTTAATGCACATTTTAAACATAAGTACATACATGTCACAAAATTAAACATACAAATAGATATTGTATTTTCCACATTTCATGAGGTGAAGGGATAGTTAAAAGTACATGTTTTATAAATGCAACAATATTGTGGAGTGCTATAAGACTGTCATTAGTATTACAGGAAGCATATTAGTTGATGAGAATGAAAGCAACTTTTAAGCAATGTGTATTTTGCCATTTTCTGTAGCATATTTCCCTCAGCTCTAAGGTGTCTCCTTAATACACTTAATGTGATATGTATGTGTGTATATATATATATATATATATATATATATATATATATATGTATACATATATATATGTACACACTATATATACATATATATACACACATTATATATATAACGTGTATATATAGTGTGTACATATGTGTATGTATATGTGTGTGTGTGCATGTAGACATATATACATCTCTACACACCTATGTATTTCTTATAAAGTATGGCATTTTTCAATTGAGGATACATGGTACTTGAAAGTGAGAATGTAGCCACTCCTTCATCTAGCCCGCATATTCTAACGTACAGGTTTAGGAAAAGAATTGGCTTTTCCATATTAATACTCTGACTTTAAAGTTTATTTATATAATGAACATCAAATTTATTTCTAAAACTCTCTTTGAGAATGAAAGTGGCCTTTTATTCTGACTTATATGAAACTTTATGGTGTGTATAGGTTACCTTTTGATTATTATTTTTTTACATGATTAAAAATTTGTAAAGTTCTTATGGCTCCAAGGAGCCTACCTGTAATAAACAGCTTTCGACTTCTAAACCACAAAACAGGTCTGAATTGCTTGAGCATTAGAGCTAATTGCCTGCCTACTTCAAAGGAACAACCCGCAAAGAGAGGGAAAAAAGTCACAGAGGCAAAGCATTGCAGGCAAATCCACCTCTAAAGGTTATGAGTTGCGGCTTGGAGGAGCCAGGCAAAGTTATGGCCTCAGAACTGCTGTTTGCGATTAAGTTGATGGGGAGAGTCTATCCCACAATCTTTCCCTGCTGCCGACACAGAGGCTTTGTTCACATTCAGATTTCTCAAACTGTTGCCAGGGTCAGGCTGAGGTCAGACACCACAGTGATGTATAGAAGAACATGTCTGGGAATTTCTCTCACACTTAAAACACATACCAGAAAATGAGGAAGAGGACCCTACAAAATCTGTCTGATGAGACCCAGATTATACTGCAGCTTTTCTTTTAGTGCCTTCATAATTTTCTTTTTCTTCTCCTGACACACCATGTTTTATTAATGTGAGTTGCGATAGCCCTTACAATTTTATGTCCCCTCAAGATAAGGACACTCAGTAGCACTCTGACACTTCATTTTCCAGCCCTGGGGGAAAGGTCCAGTAAATCTACACAAAGAAGTCTTACATCCCTTCTTCAGGATGAGTTGAAAAGTAATTGCCATGGGCTGTCGTAGGTCGCAGGCCTGACACCAGATCTCACATCATGTGTATGGACTTGGCAGGGACATAGCCCCATCCAGTCATGATCTCAGCAGTCCAACCTCCCAGACCCAGCTCGGCCACCATACCCACTAGCATGCTGGGAGGAGAGAACTTGTATTTGACCAGTAATTATCACTGACCAGGAAAAGCAGGCTAGAGCCTGAAGAAATGTTGATTCTTTTCAAGTCAAATGTGCGCATGCACTTGCCTAAAAGGGGAGCTTCTCCTGGACCTGAGAAGATGGACTTCTTCAACAAAGGCCTCTTCTCCACTCTTGTGCAGAGGCAAAGTGCAAAAATGGAATACATGGATTCATATAGTGCCTTTAAGACTCACAGTTGAGACACTCTTATGTTGAATGTATTAAATGTCCTTGTATTTTCTTTAGCTTTAGAGTTTCCCATTGAGCCCAGGAGTGTCCCTCTCTGCTGTTTTCCTGCTCACCCAGTTGCAGAGTATGGCTGTGGCTGGCAAGTGAGGCTCTAAACAGATTTTTTTTTTTTTTTTTTTTTTTTTTTTTTTTGTGCTCAGCTGCTACATATGACAGTGGATATTTCATTCTGCTGTCAGAATGTTATTAATAAAACATGGGGTGTGGAGAGGGCCACGATTTCCCCTTTCAATCACTGTAGCATTTGCAATGAAAATTTTATTCAGTGTGTAATTTTCAGTTAATGCTTGACACTTAAAATGTCCATAGCAGCGTTTTGTATGGTTATTGAAGGGTTAATTGTATCATGTTCTCTGCATAAAAGCTCTGCTTATCAAAAGCAAATAGAAGAGTGTATGCAAATGTGTGTCGGTGACCTTTTGCCTTTCCAGGGTTAATTTATATGGTCATTAAAGATTTTATGAAATTGAGCAGCCTGGTGCTTCAAATCCCATTTTACCTTCTTCTGCTAATTTATGTAATTCCTACCTGAACAGGGGAATATGATTTTTATTTTTCGCACTGCAATGAAAACAGCATGCCATGCTGTGGGGAGTTGCAAGCCTGGTTATCTGGCATTACTCAGATTGCTAAAAATTCATTAAAATGTGACATCAGCGCAGTGAGAGACAAATGATCGCAGGATGAAAGAGAACAGTGGGCCTTTCACGGATTAGTGCTACACAGCCCCAGCATAGAGGCTAACTGCGTAAACAGATTAATCCACCAGCAGTGGCATAGCTAAGATTTACAGAATAATTAAAGAGGGTTGAGTTACTATGAGGATTTCCATGTAATCTAGCTGGTGTGAACCCGTGAATGAGGTGTGGGGTGATGCAGTTGTCATAGAAGAACTATACCTTGTTCTGTCCTGTGCCCTGCCGAGCTCCCCCTGTAGAAAAGAAAAACTTCAATGTCACTGAAATGCCGAGTTCTCACTCTAGTGAAATTCCAAAGAATTCCTCTCAGGAGTAACACCTGTCTTATAGTTAACCTGTTGTGAGCACATTATTTCACTAAGAATGTTTTCTAAGAATCTGGTTTGCTCTGACACCTACCCAAGCCCATGGCAGAAGGTGCTGCTTCTGAAACTACAGAATTGTCTTACACCCGATTTTCAAGTCTTTTCAGCTTAACCTGAACTTAAATGATTTCATTAAAAAAAAAAAATTAATATAGACTTGGTATCAATGGATACAAAAGAAATGCTTTGGGTGAAAATTTGCATTGGTAGAGTTAGCATGATCTAATATGAACTTTTGCATAAATTGTTATCTCTTTTGTGTAAGAATATCTGCAGACGATTCATAGATGATAGTTTTTACATGGTCACCTAATTTATTTTAGTGTGCCTTAAGGGGGGGGGGGTTCAGTTCTACTGACTGGTCTGCCTTTCTTTCCAGATGAACAAAGTGAGGAGGCGGAAGGAGCTATTAAGCCTACAGCAGTGGCTGAGGAGGATGAGAAAGACACAAGTGAGAGAGACAATAGTGAAGGCAAAAACTCTAATAAAGACTCTGGTAAGATGCTAGAATCTTTCACCTTTCATTTCCATACACTCATTCCCTGCAATCAACCCTTCCTTCCCCCCCCCCACCCAACCCCTCTGCAATGCTTATTAAAAGCTTTTATTCATTCTAAACTGTCTGAACATTCCCACTGCTATTCACTGCATGTGCATTTTGCATGTGATTTCTATCAGTAGCCTCCCATTGACCTATTTTTAATCATAACCATCTGACAGAATAGATGTGGATAAGTTGAAGAATATTACAGGACGACCAGTGAGATTATTTTTTAATCAAATCAGTTTGTGTGCTTGTAATTTTTTAAGCGCCTTTCATTAATCTTAGCTATACTTGTGATTCCTCTGATGGCATATTAATTTTTCATAAGCACAGGATTAGATATCACTTGAATTTTGTCATTCAATCACATGTACCACTCCCCAAACCATGTAACCCTAAAAATAAATGCTATTTTTCCTTGCCTCTCTCTCTCTTTTTTTTTTTACAACTTACACTCAGGAATTTGCCCTTTTTAAGGGCATCTATTTGAGGCATTTCAAACAAAATCCAGTGAAAAAGTTTACAGATGATTCAGCCTAAGAAAGAGGAAATATCATTGAAAAGGGATTAGGTGCTGGGTAATTTTGATCTTCTAGAATAGACAAATCCCAGTAATGAAAGCTACTGTCTTTGAAAACAAACCTTCGTGTCATGACATTTACTTGTGCACAAACAAACCCTAGGCCAGCATCTGGTGTGGATACCTAAGGCTTTTTCTGTGTTTGATTTGGCAAATATATGACTTCATCCATGCTTTGTATGTATGAGATGGAAATCTATGGTCGCAATGAATATTACATTGGCTACTTTTGCTGCACGCTATACCTAGTTTTATTATGTTGGACTCATTGAAGCAGAAGAAGTGCTGAAACGGGTTCAAGCCTATTAGTTTCAGGTAGTCATCTATCTTTTCCTTGAATTCCAGTGACAGCCGCATATAAAGAAGCTTGTATTCACTGTGAAGATATTGGGTTGTGCAAAAAATATCATTTTTACATGCAAGTTTATTTAAACCTAAATTATCCTATATTTGTAATTCAATCTCTGCACGTCTAGGTGTTGCGTTCCTTTCAGAAATGATTTTGAAGGGTCCCCCTTCTTGACCGCCTCCTACACTGTCCAATGACAAATTTCTTTCAGGAGTCCAGTGAGAAAAGCATTTGTTTCTGGGATGTGATTCTAATTCCATTTAAACCAAATGTATCTAAGGTTGGTATTGTATGTAAAGCAATAGTAAAAGATGCCATAGCTATATTTACGTGGACTGGCTCCTGGGTTTACTGGCAAGGATTTTGAAGTACCTACTGATCACTTGATATCAAGTAGAGCACCATCTAGACCTCATTTGAAAAGGATTGACTTTAGCAAGGTGGTTAGTTTATTCAGTCTCTATGATGAATCTCATCAAGACTAGCTGCTCAGCTGGTTCAGAGAGGGCAGGGTTCTGTCTGTATTGGGCCGTATTTCACATGGTAGTACCAAAATACATTGCAGAATATATCCCTCCCTGTCTTCAGAAGAGTATATAAAACACAAATACCACATTAGTGTTCCTTGAGTTCTCATGTAATACCCGGGCATATGACATTATGCTAAGTTTTGAATATTTAATCTCTAGTACCTTATAAAAATGGATCCCGGGGTTTCCTTGAAAATACATCTCATCTTACCATTGAGGAAAGAGTCCTGCTTGGAGCATATCACAGATGCAGGGGTTCTATCGACACAAGTAGCTTTTAGCGCTCTACGTAAGTAATGGGCTCAGTCACTTCTTAACAGCCGGATGATTGTCCTTCCTTGGCTGCCTAATTGTACCATCCAGACAGGACTTGGGTATCTGAGAAGATGCAGACCATTATTAAATGGTTATTATTTAAATCAATTTTATTGTCATAGAAATGCCTTCCTAGGTATTTCCATTGGGATTAAAATGGGCTCTAAGCATGAACCAACTAAAAGCAATTGCAAATATTAAGCTTTGAAACTTCCCAGCCTTTAAGACAGTTCTTGTTATTGACAACTAATATGACTTTAACCAAAGTCTTCTACTTTCTAGATGGACACTCATAAGGCTAAAAACATTATTACATGGAATTTTTTCCTTGTAGATATTTCTAATGATTGAATAACCACATATATGCACGCACACATATTTTTTCCCTTATGTCAGTTATAAACGTCAAAAAATACTAGCAAGCTTATAAATTAATCGCTATCTTAATATGTTACATGGGAAAACTGTTTGACCCCACTTTAACATACAATTTTTTAGACAGGAAGGAATTAACACATGCTAGGAGGACTATGTTTGTATAAGCTGTTGTGCTGTGTTGCTGACATTAATCTGTGAGACTAGAGCTTTCAAAATGAGATTTGGCAATATGCAAGTTATATTTGTTGAATATTCATTCATAATAGAAAAGCCTCCTAATGCCTCATTTATATTGTCATTTAAATCTAGTGCCACTTTAGATTAATTATAATCCAAATTATAGCTCTGTGCAGTACAAGAATTAATATGGAGTTTATCCAGATTAATACATTTGCATTGAAAATGTAATATGTCTCTGCCATGGCTAAGGGGACCACTTTTTAATAAGGGAGTAAACATGAGGAGAGATGGAAATTAACCTTCATTATTGCAATTAAAATTATCCTTTCATTCTAGTCTCATTAAAAAGAATACTGTACTGGTAATTATAATTTAGAATTATTTGGAGTAGAATAGTATCCTCTGTTATAGCCAAGTTTTACAGAATTCAAACTTTATCAAATACATTGACTTATAAATAATAATTCTGTATTTGGGGTTACTGTTATTTCAGGATCACTTTGAGTACATGGGTGTTATTAGATTTTCCTCACTTGTTATGAGTATAAACCATGTACAACCTTCTGTATTTTAGGGATTGAAAATTAGTAAGTAGGCAGCATCTGAACTGAAGGGAATTATGTCATTTTTGTATTAGCATTCTCATGTCAGTTAAATAATCCCATAACTGACAGATAATCATTGGCTCATCTATTTGGCAGTGCTTGTTTGTAATTAAACTTCATTTTTTAGTTAAAATGCATTGAAATGAGATTGTACTTTGAGAATATTGTGGTGTCCTTAATAATGCAGAATTAATTATGATCCCATTTCAAAAAGTTCTTGAGGTCTAGGAAAGTAAACAAGGTTTATTTCTAATAAAGTTACAGGAATAAACTATGAATAATCACAAAACTTATCAAAGCCTTCCTAAAATTAATTGGCCTTTTATTTAATAGTAGACCTTTCCAGGATAATACAATGCAACAAACAGAAACCAGAGTTGATTTCCTGTAATTTATCAGGAATCTCAAACCTAAAACAGAATCTCTTTGCGTATCAAAAGCAAATATGCATAAAATGTTACTTCCGTCATTTTTACTAGTAATCCTGACAACCTGCTTCATATTCAAGAGTCTATTTTTGTCACATGTTACTATACCTCAGTGTTCTCAGCTTTTTCTTATTATCAATGGCATGCATTTCTGGAGTGCCCAGCTAAAGTCAAGGAGTCTAGTCTTTATTTACAACCTCCTTTTCAGTTAAAATATCAATATAATGGGTTTTATGAAGCTCCTAGCCTATATGAAAATCATGATTTAATTAACTAAGTTAATTAGCCAGAAAAATATTGTAGCCGATGCATATATTCGGCTGAACACTACAGCCAACAGCTATTGCAATGGTCTTGGGATAGTGACCCTAATACTTAACTCTTGTTGATGCAACACATACCATCGCCAAATTCAAAATATTTTATATTTTCATTGAATATTAACAAGCATAAAAATCTATTTTTAATATATTTTATAATAATGATACCAAGTGTGTACACAATGTATAGGGTTAGTACAATGTTTCAAGCCTTGAAATAAATACCTTTTTTTATCCTTTATATTATTATTATTAGAATAAAATATGCATTATATATGCTTATGGAAATAAGTCCATAGTCATACATTTAATAGGTTTAGAATTTTCTCGAAGGTTTATTCTCTTTCTCACGCTTGAAAGGGCCTGCAAGCAAAAAGAATCATGCAAATGCTTTTTAAACTTGTGTGTGACAGTCTTTGATAGCATAGGGAATTGGATCAATGATGAGGTACTTCAAAAAGTTTGTGGAAAAGTGAAATGAAAGTATGAGTTTATTTTAGTACAAATCCATTAGAAATACAGGCACACGTTTTTCATAATAAGCATTTTCTGTAACTTTTTTTAGAATCCTCTCATATTATTGGTTCTTCTCCAGTTCCACCATCTGCACAAAGGAATAATACAGGACTATGGAATAGAATTATTCTCTTGAGGACACATTCTTACTACTAAAGGGGAACTTTTAAAGAAAAAAATTCCCAAGAGAAAACAACCAATAGACATTTACTGATTTAAATGGCTACCATTTTATATAATTTGGAATTAAGTTTTAAGCAGTAAATTTTGTTTGCAAATACTCATTATCATATTGTTTCCTGCAATGTTCGTTTTTAACCTTTGTGAAACAATAGCATCAAGTATATGTTGCTCTGAGAAAGAAAAATTTATTTACTATGCCAGAATTAATTAGAAGAGAAACACTTGCATTAAAAAAAAAATCTTTAGATATGGAATACTTGGATACGCGTAAATCAGTGTAAATTTTCAGTCTATTTCTAATTTAAGTACATTCAACTACAAATATAAACTATTTTTTAAATATCCAGAAAGAATCTAAATTTCTCCAAGGCACCTGCATATAAAGGACAAATGTACTAATTTAAATAAAATTTAGTTTTCATAAATCTGGGAATTATTATCAGTATAATCTGTTGAAAACTTAGTGCTAATTTTTTTGTCTACCACAAACCCCAAGGGGATAAAATTATTGTCATTGCGTCATGTTAATCCTATTTTAATTATGATGTCCTTAGAATCACTCTTACTTTTAAATTTCTTTCTGGATTAGAAATTTCTGAAATTGTTTATGTGGTAAAATGCATGTCTATCTAACCAATGTAGAAATAGAATATATAGTTTTGTGTTCCCTTTTTTTACTTTATTTTCATTACATCCTTGACCCTAGTTTAAAATTAAAACTGGGTTATTTTGCAATGAGGTGCAATTTGTTCATTTATATGAACCGTGTGTGGATTGAAAAAGAATCAAGATAAATCTTCATGCACAGCATACAATCAGATTACGCCGGGACTATATATTTACGCAGAGTCTGATAGCAATCAATGGTTTAGCTTCATTGCATTTCAAGATGTATTTGCACCCAGTTGTCCAGTGATAGTGTCCTCACCCTGGAAATAATTTAGTTGCAAATTGACTGGAAGATGGTGAAAATTGAAAGTTAAAATTAGAAATACTCATAATAAACAGCAGAAAAAAGGTCAGATGATGCCGTGCTATGATGAGATTGGAATGGCTGGTAAATGAGGTTTTGTGTTTGTCGTGAGATGTATGTGACATGCGTACCCAATGTCGCTGTAATATCCAGCCTCGCAGAGGAGATTATCGGGCAAATGGATGCTGGAAAGAATTTTCTGTTAGATTGAGAAATTAGAATCGCACTCTTTTTCTTTGATGTCTGTGAAGCTCCTAAACATTTCATTGCACATCGAGGCAAAAATTTGAAATCGTGCTTAACACTTTAATATTTGGATTAACCTCATAAACAATTGGATGGTAGCAAATTTCTAAAAATTTGTATGATAATGTTATGTGGACAGCCCCTTGTATATCAAAGAGTACAACACTAATGGGAGGGCAGATGTGTGATGTAGAGTTAATTTTTAAATCTTTTCAATATTTAAATCCATTTATGACAAAATAATACCGTTTTAGTGTTTAAATAATGACTCATCAGCTCTCCTCAACATTTTGAAATCTTTTTAGCACCTAAGAATTGTAGAAAAGAGATAGGTAACATTAGCAAAAATAATGATTTTCTAAGTTAGCATTTGTGAACGGGAGTAGATTTGCTTTAACGTGATAAAGGCATTCTGAGACACCAGAGAGCACATGTTATTGATGAATCTTTCAAGGCCACCTAGGGTTATCTAAACACAAGACAGGAGGAGTACATTTTAAAATATATTTATAAAGTCCACTTAGTCGCTGGACAAAAAGACGTGTGCTTTTTGCCTTTTGAGATTACCATCACTTAACAGTGCTTGTCTGGTTTGTTTTGTGGATTTAGAGTACCAATTCTTTGAAAAACATAAATTTTCTGATTTTGACATTGTAAGTGTTTTTAAACTGAGTCGTTCTATTTTTTTCTGGGAATTAGGGATAATCACACCAGAGAAGGAGCTAAAAGTCAGTGTGGCGGGGGGAACCCAGCCACTCCTGCTGGCAAAAGAAGAGGATGTTGCAACCAAAAGGTCAAAACCTACAGAGGATAATAAATTTTGTCATGAACAGGTAAATACACATCTTTTCCCTATGCTGCTTTTTTTTTTTTTAATTGTTCATGGTAGTTTTAGCGCCTCAAATATTTCCATGCTCTTGAAATGAATGTAGACATTGCAATTGGCAATATAATAAACCCTTGGCATTAGGACAAATGTTCTGAAGTCGTCAAAATACATGAACTAACAGTGGCCATGTTTATTCATTATTTTCCAGTTCTATCAGTGTCCTTATTGTAACTATAATAGTAGGGACCAAAGCCGTATCCAGATGCATGTCCTGTCACAGCACTCGGTGCAGCCGGTCATCTGCTGTCCCCTCTGCCAGGACGTCCTCAGTAATAAAATGCACCTCCAGCTGCATCTGACGCATTTGCACAGCGTGTCTCCAGATTGTGTGGAGAAGCTGCTTATGACAGTAAGGATACCAAATGTTGATGCATGTGTGACATACTCTGTACGAAGGTATCAATACCAGATCTGTCATTGTACGTTGCTAGAAGTGGATTTCTGAGCCAGGTGAAACTCATTAATTAATTAATTAATTATGCGATGGAAATCACAGTGAAGGCCCACTGTGATATTTTGGTTAAAGAAAATACATGGTACAAGGCATAGCTTAGTTAAAGACATATTAAGTGGTCTTTTTGTGTCTATAAATGTTAATCAAATGACTCATTTGGGCACCTTCAATTAAAAAGTTCAATGGTTATTATTATAAAAAAATAGCCCTATGAAAGATGGTCAAACTCTAATTAAAAAAAGAAAAAGAAGAAGAATAAAAAAGCATTGTACAGCATCAATCTGAAGTGTGAAGGGATAGTATTTGTCTGTAGCATCCACCAAATGTCCCTACTTGTGGTGAAACAGTGCATGTAGAATGTGTTATTACCAAATGTGATGGAATTTGTTATTTCTGGGGTATATTTAACGTGAACTCCTCTGGTTTCCAAAGGTGCCTGTCCCTGACGTGATGATGCCAAACAGCATGCTACTGCCAGCAGCCACCTCTGAGAAATCAGGCCGGGACACACCTGCAGCCATGGCAGCTGAGGGGTCTGGGAAGTATTCAGGTATGCCAGCACGTGCTTGAGATCTGAGGACAACACACCCAGCAGCTTGCATTTGTGGCAGTACTCCAAGATTATTGCTATCAAGAACTTAAAAAAAATAAATAAAAAACACGAAAGAAGACAAAGTATAACACTTCCAAGAACCATATTTTTGAAGGCACATTTACTATCTACTATCAGGTTATCTGTAACCAACCTTGGGAGATCCAATTGCCAGATGGCCAAGAACATTCTGTGTGTTCTAATTCATGAACATTAAGATTATGGTCCTTGGTACCCCACTAATTTCAGCATACTGTTATTGCCTTTGACTGGCTTCCTTTCCTATCCTGAAATGCCTTAAGGTTAGGGATGATTTTTTATTTACATCTCTAGTATCCAGTTCAGTGCTTGGCACATAGTAGTTGCTCAATAAGCATTGCTTTAAAGAATTAGTTAAATAGGAATTTATGGACTCTCATTTACAATATGCATTGACATTTAAGCAGCAAGTTTTCTTACTGTAAGAGATAATGTTTGTGCTTTCTCCTTACAGGTGAAAGTCCAATGGATGACAAAAGTATGGCAGGTCTTGAGGATTCAAAAGCTAGTGTGGAAATAAAGAGTGAAGAGCAGAAACTAACTAAAGAACCCTCAGAAGTGTCAGAATGGAATAAAAATACCAGTAAGGATGTGAAAATCCCTGACACACTGCAAGAGCAATTAAGTGAGCAGCAAAAAAAGCAACCACTCTCTGTTTCTGACCGCCATGTTTATAAGTATCGCTGTAACCATTGTAGCTTGGCTTTTAAAACTATGCAGAAGCTTCAGATACATTCCCAGTATCATGCAATTCGGGCTGCAACGATGTGTAATCTCTGCCAGCGTAGTTTCCGTACATTCCAAGCTTTAAAAAAACACTTGGAAGCAGGCCACCCCGAACTGAGTGAGGCCGAACTTCAACAGTTATATGCCTCTTTGCCCGTGAACGGTGAACTGTGGCCAGAGAGCGAAACCATGACCCAGGATGACCATGGCCTAGAGCAGGAAATGGAGAGAGAGTATGAGCTGGACCATGAAGGGAAGGCGAGTCCTGTAGGAAGTGATAGTAGCTCTATTCCAGAAGACATGGGCTCTGAACCAAAGCGGACCTTGCCTTTTAGAAAAGGACCCAATTTTACAATGGAAAAATTTCTTGATCCATCTCGTCCATATAAATGTACAGTGTGTAAAGAGTCATTCACCCAAAAGAACATTCTCTTGGTCCATTATAATTCAGTTTCTCACCTGCATAAGTTGAAAAAGGTTTTGCAGGAAGCCTCCAGTCCTGTTCCCCAAGAAACCAACAGCAACACAGACAACAAGCCCTACAAGTGCAGCATCTGCAATGTTGCATACAGCCAAAGCTCGACCTTGGAGATCCACATGAGGTCTGTGCTCCACCAGACAAAGGCCAGGGCCGCAAAGCTGGAACCTAGTGGTCACGTGACCAGTGGGCACAGCATGGCCACGAATGTTAACAGCCCCAGCCAAGGGATGTTAGAGTCCATGAGTTTAGCAGCTGTAAACAGCAAAGAGACCCACTTAGATGCCAAAGAATTAAATAAAAAGCAAACTCCTGAATTAATCTCTGCTCAACCTACACACCACCCTCCACAGTCACCAGCACAGATTCAGATGCAACTACAGCATGAGTTACAGCAGCAAGCTGCATTCTTCCAGCCTCAGTTTCTAAATCCAGCCTTTTTGCCTCATTTTCCTATGACCCCAGAAGCACTGCTGCAGTTTCAGCAGCCTCAGTTTCTTTTTCCATTCTACATACCTGGGGCAGAGTTTAGCTTGGGGCCAGATTTGGGCTTGCCAGGCTCTGCGACCTTTGGGATGCCCGGCATGACGGGAATGGCTGGCTCCTTGCTTGAAGACCTGAAGCAGCAGATTCAAACCCAGCATCACGCTGGCCAAACTCAACTCCAAATACTACAGCAACAAGCACAACAGTACCAAGCCGCACAGCCTCAGCTGCAGCCTCCGAAACAGCAGCCGCCGCAGCAACAGCCGCAGCCGCCACAGCAGCAGGCAGGCAAGTTACTGAAACAAGAGCAAAACAACGTGCTGAGTGCAGACTGCCAGCTCGTGAAGGACGTACCATCTTACAAGGAGGCGGAAGAGACCGCCGAAAAGCAAGAAAAACCAAAGCCAGAATTCGTAAGCGAAGGTGAAGGACTCAAAGAAAGCAAAGACACAAAGAAGCAAAAGTCCTTGGAATCCTGCATCCCACCTCCAAGAATAGCTTCAGGGGCCAGAGGAAATGCAGCCAAGGCTTTATTGGAAAACTTTGGTTTTGAACTGGTCATTCAGTACAATGAGAACAGGCAGAAGGTACAGAAGAAGGGTAGAAGCGGTGAGGGTGAGAACACGGACAAACTGGAATGCGGAACATGTGGGAAGTTGTTCTCCAATGTGCTTATTTTAAAGAGTCACCAAGAACACGTGCATGGGCAGTTTTTTCCATATGGAGCGTTAGAAAAATTTGCTCGTCAATACAGGGAGGCCTATGACAAGCTTTATCCGATTTCTCCATCTTCACCGGAAACACCGCCTCCACCACCTCCACCTCCTCCCCTGCCTCCAGCTCCTCCTCAGCCTTCCTCTATGGGTCCCGTGAAAATCCCGAACACGGTTTCTACTCCTCTGCAAGCTCCACCACCCACTCCTCCACCACCGCCCCCGCCCCCTCCCCCTCCTCCCCCTCCCCCACCACCTCCACCCTCTGCACCCCCACAGGTCCAGCTGCCTGTTTCTCTTGACCTTCCACTCTTTCCTTCCATTATGATGCAGCCTGTGCAGCACCCCGCGCTTCCTCCCCAGCTGGCCCTGCAGCTGCCACAGATGGACACTCTCTCTGCAGATCTCACTCAGCTTTGCCAACAGCAGCTTGGGTTAGACCCCAACTTCCTAAGACATTCTCAATTCAAACGCCCACGGACAAGAATTACAGATGATCAACTAAAAATCCTAAGGGCTTACTTCGACATCAATAATTCTCCAAGTGAAGAACAGATCCAGGAAATGGCAGAGAAGTCTGGCCTTTCTCAAAAAGTCATCAAACACTGGTTTCGCAATACGCTTTTTAAGGAGCGACAGAGAAATAAGGATTCACCATACAATTTCAGTAACCCTCCCATCACTGTTTTGGAAGACATCAGAATCGATCCACAGCCAGCCTCTTTAGAACATTACAAGTCTGATGCATCGTTCAGCAAAAGGTCTTCTAGAACACGGTTTACCGATTACCAGCTTAGGGTTCTACAAGACTTTTTTGACACAAACGCTTACCCAAAAGATGACGAAATAGAGCAGCTGTCCACTGTTCTCAACCTACCTACTCGAGTTATTGTTGTTTGGTTCCAGAATGCCCGTCAAAAAGCGCGAAAGAGTTATGAGAATCAAGCAGAAACTAAAGATAATGAAAAAAGAGAACTCACGAATGAACGTTATATTCGAACGAGCAACATGCAGTACCAATGTAAAAAGTGCAATGTGGTTTTCCCCAGGATCTTCGACTTGATCACACATCAGAAAAAACAGTGTTATAAGGATGAAGATGATGATGCCCAAGACGAGAGCCAAACAGAAGACTCCATGGACGCCACTGACCAAGTGGTGTACAAGCATTGCACGGTATCTGGCCAGACAGATGCAGCCAAAAGTACGGCTGCCCCCGCAGCAAGTTCTGGCTCTGGGACTAGCACCCCTCTGATTCCATCACCCAAACCAGAACCAGAGAAGACTTCTCCAAAACCAGAATATCCTACAGAAAAGCCAAAGCAGAGTGACGCCCCTCCCCCTTCTCAAAGCACCAAGTCAGCCCTGCCATTAGCATCAACTTCCTCAGATCCACCACAGGCGTCCACAGTCCAGCCACAGCCGCAGCTGCCAAAACAACCCCAACTTATTGGAAGACCTCCCTCAGCCTCTCAAACTCCCATTCCTTCCAGTCCACTGCAAATTTCTATGACTTCTCTCCAGAACAGTCTACCTCCACAGTTACTACAATACCAATGTGACCAGTGTACAGTTGCCTTCCCAACTCTGGAACTCTGGCAGGAGCACCAGCACATGCACTTCCTCGCTGCTCAAAACCAATTCCTCCACTCTCCATTCTTGGAAAGGCCCATGGATATGCCCTACATGATCTTTGACCCCAACAACCCACTAATGACGGGACAGCTGCTGAGCAGTTCTCTCACACAAATGCCACCTCAGACCAATTCCTCGCACACCACGGCCTCCGCCACAGTTGCTGCTTCTCTAAAAAGGAAACTGGATGATAAAGAAGATAACAATTGCAGTGAGAAGGAGGGAGGGAACAGCGGTGAAGACCAACACCGAGATAAACGCTTGAGAACCACCATCACCCCAGAACAACTGGAAATACTCTATGAAAAATATCTGTTGGATTCCAACCCCACCAGAAAAATGCTTGATCACATTGCACGAGAGGTAGGACTGAAAAAAAGGGTCGTGCAAGTCTGGTTCCAGAATACACGAGCACGCGAGAGGAAAGGCCAGTTCCGGGCAGTGGGCCCAGCACAGTCTCATAAACGGTGTCCATTCTGCCGAGCCCTGTTCAAAGCAAAGTCAGCCTTGGAAAGCCACATTCGCTCTCGGCACTGGAATGAAGGAAAGCAGGCAGGTTACAGCTTGCCACCAAGCCCTTTAATATCAACAGAGGATGGGGGAGAAAGCCCACAGAAATACATTTATTTTGATTATCCGTCTTTGCCATTAAATAAAATCGATCTATCAAGTGAGAATGAATTGGCTTCGACAGTGTCAACACCTGTTAGCAAAACAGCAGAACTGTCGCCCAAGAATCTCTTAAGCCCTTCTTCTTTTAAAGCAGAATGTTCGGAAGATGTAGAGAATTTAACTGCTGCACCTGTGGAGGCTGGGTACGATCAAACTAAAACTGATTTCGATGAGACTTCGTCCATTAATACGGCGATCAGTGATGCCACCACAGGAGATGAGGCAAACACTGAAATGGAGAGCACCACGGGAAGTTCTGGGGATGTGAAGCCAGCTTTATCTCCTAAAGAGCCGAAGACTCTCGACACTTTGCCAAAAATGGCCACCACGCCTACCCCAGAGGTCTGTGATGACAAATTTCTTTTTTCTCTCACAAGTCCATCGATCCATTTCAATGATAAAGATGGCGACCATGACCAAAGTTTTTATATCACAGATGACCCTGATGACAATGCTGACCGCAGTGAGACGTCCAGCATAGCCGACCCCAGCTCACCGAACCCATTTGGATCCAGCAATCCATTTAAATCCAAAAGTAATGAGCGGCCAGGCCACAAGCGTTTCAGGACCCAGATGAGCAATTTGCAACTCAAGGTTCTCAAGGCTTGCTTTAGTGACTACCGAACTCCAACCATGCAAGAATGTGAAATGCTAGGGAATGAGATTGGTCTGCCCAAACGCGTGGTCCAGGTGTGGTTCCAAAATGCACGGGCAAAGGAAAAGAAATTTAAAATCAACATAGGGAAGCCTTTCATGATCAATCAAAGTGGAACAGAAGGCACCAAGCCAGAGTGTACCCTCTGTGGGGTGAAGTACTCTGCCCGCTTGTCCATCAGAGATCATATTTTCTCCAAACAGCACATTTCAAAGGTGAGGGAGACCGTTGGCAGTCAGCTTGATCGGGAGAAAGATTACTTAGCTCCGACCACAGTTCGACAGCTGATGGCACAACAAGAACTTGATCGTATAAAGAAAGCTTCAGATGTGCTGGGCTTGACGGTGCAGCAGCCAGGCGTGATGGACAGCAGCTCCCTCCATGGCATCAGCCTGCCGGCAGCCTACCCAGGACTACCTGGCCTTCCTCCCGTCCTTCTCCCTGGGATGAATGGTCCATCCTCCTTGCCTGGATTTCCACAAAATTCAAACAGTAAGTCATTTCAAGGAGAGTCAGTCTAGTTAATTAAGTCAGGTCCGGCAGCCAATCACATATAACTAAGAACACGGTACCTTTGGATATCTTATGATCTTAGTAAATGAAACCAATAAAGTATTTGAAATATGTATGTTTTAGGCTGTAGCTAATAACCTGGATGTAGATCAACCTAGACATCTATAGAAAAATAAACTAGACAGATCACAGCAGAATCTCATAAATATATCATTTTTTATATATTTACATCTATATATCTTAGAAATATTTTCGTATGCTATTTTCAACACTGATACCATACGGCATTCCAGAACAGGTGTGTGTCACAGTATTTAGTATGCATATTAAGAGAGTAAAATACTAAATAATATGAAGGGTCTTCAAAAAGTTAATGGAACATGTGTGTGTGTGTGTGTGTGTGTGTGTATTATTATTTTTTTTGAGAGGTTTTTGCTATAGTGCTCATGTGCTCACCAGAAAGTCAGAGAGAGAGGCAGAGAGACAGAAAGCGAGAAATCATCCCCCAAGGGGAATGGCCACACAGCAATCCCTTCTCCTTCATTCTCCTCTCAGAATCTTGGGTGCACACACACACACACACACACACACACACACACATGCCTGGCATGAGTTTAAGCCACCGGGTCTGGGACTTGAACTGTGATCGACGACTACATGGGAGTCCAGCGACATAGCCATTATACCAACTCAACTACTGGTCCCAGAACAGATATATATTTTAAAAAATGCATGGATTACAATTTCTTTTTATACCAAAATATATCATACTTCAACTCCATTTTCCACACACTTTTGGATGTCTCCTTATACATTCATTGATATTGTAATTTAGTTTATTTCCAAGGAATAGGGATATTTGTTTTGTTTTTCCTCTATAAGTTTGATCAAGTACAAAAGTTAAGTGCCCTTTAACCACAGATATTTACCCATATTGCACTTAACAGGTAATAAAGCCTATGTCTAAAGTTTAACAACTAAAATATGACTTCTGTGATAATGTGTAATTTTGCATTGCTGTCCAATTTGATTTTGTAGCATCCATTGCTACTTGCTATTTAAATAAATTGACAACCTTAGAAATACATTAATATTACTCCATACTTGTCTAGCCCTACCCCCATTCCCAGCTAAGATGTTGAGGCATCTCTAGATTCTGAAACCAATTCTGTGTTTATCAAGAAAAATGTAAACTGTGCAGTTTAGGGACCAGCAGTTAGCATAATGGCTATGTTGCTGGACTCCCATGTAGTCTACCGCGGTTCGTATCCCGGTCCTGGTGGCTTAAAAATCACGCCAGGCGTGTGTGCGTGTGTGCCCAAGATCCTGAGAGGAGAAGGGAGGAGAAGGGATTGCAGCATGGCCATCCCCCCTGGGGGTTGATTTCTCACTGTCTCTCTCTCTCTCTCTCTCTCTGTCTGGCGAGTGCACGCGCCCTATAGCAAAAACCTCTCAAAAAAAAAAAAAAAATAAAACTGTGCAGTTTAGATTCTGTGAATAAGTTTAGATATTCAATTATATTTGGTTGAATGAATTGAATAGAGTTTGCTAGGCAATTATGTAGCCAAAAATAAAACAAAAATTACCCATTACCCAATATAGAAAAATATAATTCTCGTAAAATTTCTTCTTTTAAGTAAGATTTATTTTCCAAATTTTTTCAAAGGAAATTTGAGATTCTGAAGAGACTTATTTAGAATTCACTAATTATATATAACTACAAGGTTTACAAAAACCATAAGGAAAGCTTTTTTTTCTCATTTTGACAAATTGGACCTTTACATAAATTTCAGACTTTTCAGTTATATCCTTATCTTATAAATAAATAAAATTGCCATTGTGATCTTATGAAGTCATTCTTTAACTTTTTTTTTTGAGAGGTTTTTGCTATAGGGCACGTGTGCTCGCCAGACAGACAGCGAGAGACATAGAGACAGAAAGCGAGAAATCACCCCCCAGGGGGGATGGCCACGCCACAATCCCCTCTCCTCCATTCTCCTCTCGGGACCTTGGGCACACAAACATACACGCCTGGTGTGAGTTTTAAGCCACCGGGTCCGGGATGCGAAACGCGGTCAACTACGTGGGAGACCAGTAACATAGCCATTATGCTAACTGCTGGTCCCATTCCTTCTTTAACTTTTATCATTGTAAAAATGATATCCAATGGCATTGCACCCATGACTAGCTCATCTGGTTGTCTGTGTTGAATTACTTGGCTTTCAAGAAAGAGGGAAAAGGGGCCAACAGGTAGTGTGGCGGTTAAAGATGCTGGATTCCAACATGGCTGACTGTGCTTTGAGTCCTAGACTCAGCAGCTTGAAAATCATGCCAGGCACATGTGTGTGCATGCCCCAAATCCCAGAATGGAGAAGGGATTGTGGAATGGCCATCTCCCCTGGAGGGGGGGGTGATTTCTAACTTTCCCTCTTACTTCTCTCTGGTGAGTACACACACCCTATGGCAAAAACTTAAAAGAAAAAGAAAAGGGAATAAAGAAAGTTACTGAGAAAATGTCTGCAATTTCCCTTCCATTAAGTATCATCTCTTCCTCAGAAGTACTTTGAGTTTGGGACCAGCAGATGGAGTAATGGTCATGTCACTGGATTTCCATATAGTCAAACGCAATTAAGAGTCCTGGACCTGGTGGATTAAACCCATGGCAGGAGTATATGCATGTGTGCCAAAAATCCTGAGAGGAGAAGGGATTTCCGTATGGCCATTCCCTCTGGGGGTGGGGGTGGGAGTGGGGTTGATTTTTCACTTTCTGTCTCTCTGTCTTTCTGGAGGGCGCATGTGCCCTATAGCAAAAATCTCTCCATTAAAAAAGAAAAAGAAAGAGAGAAAGAAAGGGAAAGAGAAATAAAGGCAGAGAGAAGGAAAGAGAGAGAGAGAAAGAGAGAAACAAAATGACAGACAGACGTACGTACTTTGGGCTTAACTATCTGGCTAACCTTTAAGCCCTAATTATTAGAGCAACCATTGTATGTTTTGGTTATGCCTTTTAATTAAGTCAAATATAAACATTTTAAGAATATTGCAATGACATATTCTTTTTTCGTATGGTATTATTAGTCTTGTTACTTTCCAGTCTCACTTGTTATACCAGAATGATTATTAACTGACAGAAAAAAAATGTCCTACATGGAAGAACTTCTATGATCAGTTCTTTAAAATAGATGTCTGTGCCTTTAATCTACAGATCTGCTTTAATCGATGATGACTGTGTTGTCACCCCTGTCAGTAGTGGTCAGAACATCTTGCTTATTTCTCCGCTGGGTTGAAGGCCTTTCCTGAGACAATGGGTCCTTCTGCTATTTGCTCTTCTGGTTTGTTGCTCTGATGTTGGCACTCAGAGGACCTGAGAGAAAGTGAGAAAGGAAGAGACAGAATATGTTTGCCAACTATTAAAACAAACTCTTCTTTTTGTTCATTCCACTCACTATACACATCATTTATATACTCCCCTTGAAATATGCACCTGTGGGACCAGCAGATGGCATAATGGTTACGTTGCTGGACTCCCACATAGTGGACCACGGTTCAAATTCAGGACCCAATAACTTAAAACTCATGCCGGGCACATGTGCATGTGTGCCTAAAATCCCAAGAGGAGAATAAAAGAGAAGGGACTGCAATGTGGCCATCCCCCCTGGAGGGTGGGGGGTGACTTCTCACTTTCTGTGTCTCTGTCTCTCTCTGTCTCTCTGTAGAGTGCATGTGCCCTATAGCAAAAATCTCTCTTAGGAAAAAAAAAAAGAGAGAAAGAAATATGTGCCCTGTTTTTAACTATCAGCATTGCTGGAGAGAAATATGTGCCCTGTTTTTAACTATCAGCATTGCTGGAGAGATGTGTCAGGTCCTCCACAGTGAGGAGTATTTTCAACAGCACCAGATACTGAGGAACTCAAAGTAGCTGTTGCTTTATTAAACCGGGACCAAAACAGACCAGAAATGTGATAAAGAGAGAAGCTCTATGAATAGTGCTGCTTATGGGAATTTGCAATTTCCCTTGAATTAGTTCTTTGTTTATAAGAGATTTTAAACATTAACACAGTAAAGTTATCAGTGGGGCCCTCTCCAAGAGTCTGAGTTCTCACATTTCCAGTTCACATAGTTTTTAGGTTAATTTATCTCTTGTGGGTAATGATGCATATTTTAATCAGCTATGAAATAGAATTGTGGTTCTCTCTCTTTCCATCATCATCTTACTGTTATTTCTCATCAAGCAAATATCTTCTTTGTGTTATGGGAGAGTTAGACATACCAGCTAGGTAAAATCAAAAGAAAATTACTTCATAAATAAAGTCTTTCTGTATTTCTTATAAGCCCTGACCTCTTCCCACAATTTATTATCAATATGAACATTCTTTGAGAATATGAAAAGTTTATCTTGGAACCATTTGAATAGAATTTAGTTAGGAAAGTTTTCATTTTAAAGAAATCCCATCCCTTTAAAGGTAGATTTCAAGGTTTTGATCTGAATGAAACCCACTGAATATAAGATGGACTGTAATGAGTTTGTCCAAAGGCTATCTCCTGAAATTAGCTTAATTGCAATGTACCTTATCAGCTTCATATTTATCAACCTCTAAATTTCCTAGTTTAAACATCTACTTTATACTTCTGGAATAGAATTGCTATTCTGGTTGTATATCAGCTTTAATGCTCATAAAACTTTCTTACCTTACTTCCAAGGAATCTTCAAATAATTTAATTCATTGAAATCACTAGGAAGACCCTTTCAAGAGTAATATTTATCAAGTATTCCTGCTTCCTTAACAATATTACTAGTTCTTATTGTTCACTGTTCAGTAAAAATGAATTATTTTCTGCTTTAATTAAAAAAAAAATTGCCAGAGGGTGTGTGTATGCACCAGAGAGAGCAAGAGAGACAGAGAGCGAGAGAAAAGGAAAGTGAGAAAGCACTTCCCCAGGGAATGGTCACGCTGCATCCCTTCTCCTTTCTCACTCCTACCTTTCAGAATGTTGGGACACATGCATACACACCTGGTGTGCTTCTCAAACTGCCAGGTCTAGAACTTGAACCACACAGTCAGCCATGTGGGATCCAGATGATTTAACCACCACAGGCTGGCCCTTGCTTTAAATGATTTCACATTTCATTTTTAAAAATCATGATCATATGTGAACAGGGAAAGTTTTAATAGAATATCAATTGTAAGCTTGTGTACCTGGAAAAAAATTATATTTACATTTATCCTTTAAGGTGTTAACTTCTTTTGGAATTTTGCTTAAGGTAAATAGAAAAATTACTTGATTTTTCTGTTTTTAACAGGTTTACTTCATCATTTTAAATAGTATCTTTAAATATTTCATTCATGTTTGGAAATACTGCCTAACTGAACTTCCTTGAATGGAACTTTAAAACATGCCTTTTGCATTTTTGTCATACCTTGATGCAATTTACCAGCACATTTGGTGTAAATCTAGATAAGAGTAAGTCCTTAATAATGTTAACATAGTTGTCATTGGCCTCATGTACATAATTATTTTTATTTTTAACCTCAAAAATAATTTTTTTCCTCTGGGAGACCTAGGTCAAAGAAATTTGGACAGAAGGAATTACATATAAACATATTGTGAAGCAGGCATTTTCTTCTCAAGTATTACTTTCAGGAAATAAATAACAGTTATTTCAGGAAAATAAAACCAAACAAAATGATGGTAGGAAGAATTATTTTTTCACAGAAAATGTTGTTATCCTTAAGTAAAATATTTCTAAGAATAGGAGTAGGAGTTGGCAGATGGGAACCAATGTATCCTTAGCATTTTAACTTCATAAAGACATAAAATTTTGAAATGCATGTAGTTTGGGGTTACTATCACTTATTCTATATCATGATAACTTTCTGTTTTTCTCTTCTATTTATAGATTTCTGGGTACTATTTTTTTTACTGCAATTTTTAAAAAATGAATTATTTTATTTAAATTTATTTATTTTAATTTGACCAGAGAGGGACAGAGTGAGAGCAAGAGAGAGAAAGAGAGAGAGAAAGCCAGCTGCCAGGTCCGGGACTCAAGCCACTGTCGGTCATATAGGAGTCCAACACCCTTAACCACCAAGTCACCTGCTGGCCCCAACTGCACATTTTTATACACTTATTTCTTTTATTCTTTATCTTTTTTTCTAAAAATTTTATTTAGCTGATTATTTAACTCAGTTGATTCCTCAAGATATTGAATTTCTGAAAATTCCTGATACTCTTTCACTATAAAATGTAGGATTCCCTTTGCTTCCATCTAAAATTTTCCATGGCTCCACTATGATCTCAAGATAGGAACATGTAGACAATATCTCATGGAAAAGCCTGAATCAACTGCTGTTGATCCATACTACTTTCTAACTACACTTATTATTTTGTAAATGTCTCAGCTTCCTAAAATTTCTTTTCATAATTCTCATACCAGAGAGATTGGTAAACCAGTCATTTTCTCAGGTTAAGAGTGGAAGAGGGGGAAGAAATGGACTCCATGGAAGAGGGAGGAATTACTGAATATGAGTTTGTCCTGTTGTGCTAGACCTAGAATGAAGGTGGGTTTTGTGATCAGGCAAAACAAACTCCCAATCCATGTAGCATCATTCGAACGATACAGGTGCAGCCTCCCCCATCTAAATCACTCAGGCCTGAACTTTTCTACTTAGATATTAATTCCTTTGGTGTAAGATATTATTCTCTGTTAAATAGAAAATAGCACAAATATGAAATCAGAATGGCTTGGTCGGAAGAAACCTCAAAAATGATGTAATCTGATATCTGTTGAGCCTTTTAAATAATAATGTACTTATTTCTTTCATTCTTTCTTGCAAAGAGGCAAATGGAAAGAAGATAATAGTAGGGTAAGAATAAAGATAAGGAAGTTGAGGGTGTGGGTCCCTCAAAACAACTTCATTGCTTTACAGTTTTCCCTAGGGTGAAGTCTGAATTCCACCAATCAATGTGATCTATTACCAAGTTGGATTAAGTATCAGGGAGTTTACAGTCTTGCAAAGCTTAAGTCACTTTTACTTAAATTTATTTAAAATCTGTGACCCATTCTTCAGTAAAATGTGTATCCTTGCTATCAGTTTTCCCTGTAAATAGAATATTTTCAACATTTTTCCCTTTTCCTTTCATTTTGAATATTTGAATTTTTCATATTCTAAATGGATTGATTTAGACTGAAAGATAATTTTGAGTGGCAGCTATAAAGTTTACTCTCTACCAAGCCATCATGCACTAGATCACAGATTTCTGTCAAGTACCTAACATCTTTAGGTCCCGATTTTCTCACTTAGAAATTGGACTTCTTTGCATCTGTCCCTCTTTGCCATTGAGAATGTTGGGAGACTGTTCTCTATTATAATAGAAACCCCTTAGAGACTACCACTGTAACACTGCATGTAATACACTATTGTGACTATAAAAATTATTCTAAAGAATGGCAGAGAAAAGTTGGGTTGGTAAGGTTAAAAAGATGAGTAGGCTAGGCTAACTGGGAGTCACGTGATAATAGTGACAGTCAAGGAAAGACTGATGTTGAGGACTTCACAAGATCTTGAATGCCAAGCCTAAGCAGAGCTTTCTCTGCGAGGTTAAGACCAATTAAGAAACGAAAGTTCATTTTTCTGCCTAAAGATAAAGAAGCATGCAGTTTCTGTGACACTTGTCTCATTTTTTTTCTCCCAACATCTACATATTGCATGTAGCGTGGGTCTTAACTGATATATATATATATTTTTTTTTTTTTGAGAGTTTTTTTTGCTATAGGGCATGTGCGCTCGCCAGAAAGACAGAGAGAGATAGAGAGACAGAAAGCAAGAAATCACCCCCCAGGGGGGTTGGCCACGCCACAATCCCTTCTCCTTCGTTCTCCTCTCGGGATCTTAGGCACGCACGTACATGTGCCCAGAGTGAGTTTTAAGCCACCAGGTCCGGGACGCGAACCGTGGTTGACTACATGGGAGTCCAGCGACATAGCCATTACACTAATTGCTGGTCCCTTAACCAATATTAAAATGATAGTTCCATTAAGTCTGATGACCATTTTCTCTACAGATTTGCACTGTTGGATAAATTTACTCACTGTCTCCTGGTTAATTCTTCCATCAGCTTATCAAGACTCCAGTACAGCTCTTGCTGTGACCTTTTGGAGTGAGCCTTCCCATGTGCAAGAGTGAATTACTATCCATTGCACATTGGGCTTCCTATCTGTTCTTTTTGCAATCAACTTTATTTATCTCTAAAAAATATCTTCAAGAAAGGCACAGGCTTTTACAATTCCCTTTTGTCTCTTGAACTGTCCTTCCGTTTCCCAGCCAACTATCCAGTTCATAAAAATGGCTTTGTACTAGGTTATTACCAGCTAATATTATTACAGTCTATTGGATACTTGAAACCAGCAAAGGTCTCGTTCATTACTCTAGGAGTCCTACTCTACCCCACATGTGTTTGCCTAATGAGCATGGTTTCTCTTCTCTAATGAGGTGAGAATCATTTTTGCTAACTACAAGAAGGCTTGGAAGGAGCACGTTTTGGGGGTGGTAAAGTTGACTGTTAATGTATGCAATTCCAATCAAGTACTCTGTTAGCCAAGTTGTCAGGATGGTAATGAATAGCTTAACCTGCACCCTTTTTAAATGAAATCATGCCTACAGTTGGTCCTCATAATGAATAGCTGTGACTTCCCTGCTATTTGTTTTTTGGTGTCTTCACTGGTCATTCACTATTGCTATTTAATTAGCTTATCACCTTCTTTATTCAACGTAAATGTAGTTTTCTATGGGAACATGGGCAGATGGATTTCATTTTACTTGATAGCTAATTACTTTTAGTGAATGTGGTAATTATTGGACTGCTCAAGTGAAGGATGGAGTGAGACGGCCTTCCCAGAGGTACAG
>JAKSZU010000008.1:32482641-32730141 GCA_026018925.1 Tupaia tana
ACTGGGATTTAGGAAAGTTAACAGAACCCAAGCAGGAATGACTACCTAATTTTCACAGCCCAGGTCAAAATGAAATGCAAGCCCCTTTTCCAAAAATGAAGAATTTCAAGATGGTAGTAACAGAGCATTAAACAAAGTGCTGGATCCTTCTGAGTAGAGTTCTCTGTGACTGCAGAGGTTACACAGTCACGAAGCTGGCATTACGGAGTTTTGAACTTCTTCCATCCCTGTGGCTATTTATATATATATATATATATATATATATATATATATATATATATATATGTGTGTATATATATATATATATTAGACAGATTTTTGCTATAGGGCTCATGCACTTGCTGGAGAGACACAGAGAAAAAGAGAGACGGAAAGCAAGACATCACCCCCCCAGCGGGTATGGCCATGCTGCAATCTCTTCTCCTCCATTCTCTTTCAAGAATTTTGACACACATGCACATGTGTCTGCCGTAGGTTTTAAGCCAACAGGTCCAGGATTCAAACCATGGTGATCTAAGTGGGAGTCTAGTGACATATCCATTAAGCCATCTGCTGCTCTCTGCTGTTATTTCTAAATTCTGGGGGATGTATATAGTGCATTGTGGGGAAATGGAAGTGGCATCTACCTTTTGATGTTGCCTTCCATGCTATCTGCTAAGAATGCTATCTGGCCCTTCCTCATTGGTCCAAACAGGTTGCCTCATTCTCATCTACGAGGCCCTTGTACCTTTTGCCACTGTTGCTCCAGCGCATGAGGGAAGAGCTTTTGGTTTGCCTCAGACCAAAGCATGTCTATCTAGGGCTGTTGCTCCCCCATAAAACTCAGTTTGGGGAAAACACAGAACCTTAACTGTGAAGACTCACAATTCCTATACACTCATTTTTCTCTCTGCCTTCTCCCCACTATGCAACTTGGAGCAGCTTCACCTTGTCTCAGGTCCTGGAGATTTGTATCTTATTCAAGTTTGTTCTATTCCCTGAGTCTTTTACTTTTCCCTGTAAGGCCCAAGGTATTGGACCACAAAAGCTAGAAAGAGGTTCCCTTGAGGACCAGCAGTTGGTATAATGGTTACATCACTAGACTCCCATGTAGCCTACTGTAGCTCGGGTCCCGGGTCGGCAGTTTAAAACTCACACCAGCTGCGTTTATGTGCATGCCCAAAATCCCAAGAGGAGAATGGAGGAGAAGGGATTGTTGTGTGGCCATCCCCCTTGGGGAGTGATTTCTCAATTTCTGTCTCTCTGTCTTTCTGGCAAGTGCACGTACTCTATATTAAAAATCTTTCTTAAAAAAAGAAAGACAGGAAGAAAGAGGTTTAATTCTCTCTCTTTATTGTGTTTATGGCATTTCTTGAAATAAGAATGTTTAACAGTAAAATTGTCCCAGTGTATGGCAAATTATGAAGTTGATGGGGGAGGAGGATGGGAGGTGAGAGTGAAATACTGGAAAGCAAAAAACTTGGTTGATATTTTAAATACATTTTACACCTACATATGATATTCCCAGTGTTCCAAAGAATATGAGTGTGAACCCAGCAGGAGTAGTGAACTCACCACCTCCTTAGATACTCTATTCCATTTTTAGGAACTTTTACTACCTTCAATAATTCCTTTGGTGTTAACAAAGATTGAAGTGAAGAAGTGTACACACATACACACACAAATATGCATACACAGTGATTACTATGCCCCAGACCTTCTTCTAGGTGCTTTACACCAACTCATATCGACTAATTTAGTCTTTCTAAGAAGTCCAGCAAGCAAGAGGTATAATTATTTCCACTGTATGGATAAGGAGAGTGAGCTACCGAGATGTGAGAGTTTGCTCAAGGTTACATCTTGAAGGATTGGTAGATCCAATATTTCGACTTAGGGAGATTCCAGAGACCTCCCCTTAATCACTCTCCCTGCTTCCCAAGCAACAAGTGAATTTAATCTTAATGAAATTCCCATCTACAGTTACTGGGGTAATGTGGGCTCATAGGGAGTAAATTTTATCATTTCTACTAGCTTCTAGACTTGAGTCACTTACTCAGTTATCAGGCCCCTCTTAACCTCCTCTCTACTTCCCCCTCTAAACCATCCTCTATACCCCAAACAGCAACACGCAGATCTACAATTCTCTTTCTCTTCTTTACTTTCTCTCTTTTTTTAGCATAAAACTTGCATATTTATAACAATAAATATTAGTTGTGTATATACACTGTATGTGATATTAATATAATAGCTAATGTAATAGTCCCCCCACTATTAAGATAGTAGTATCAACGCTAACACACAGTGCTTATTTTATATATATATACACACACACACACACGCACACACACATATACACACATATATACAGATATACATATGCATTATTTTAATGACTTATGTACATTAGTCCATTTTCATGAAACCATTCATGGTACTTCTTCTATGGACATGAAGAAGCCTATGTCCCCAGACCCTTTAAGAGTCCAAGCATCTTTCAGGGTAATACCTTCCCTTCCTACCAAAAGAAAACTGGGTCACACAAACTCCTGACATTCTTTCATTAACATTTATAATGGAAATTATGTTTTATGTTTAGTTTATTTTTTAATAACAATTTACACAATGCATAACTAAGTAAGTAATTATGCAAAAAAATGCCTTTTAAATTACTTTAACCTTCAGTTTCCTAAATTGAGGCTGGGTTGGGGGTGAGACAAGGAATGCGGGCAGCAAATGTCAGAGAGACACATGTGGGAAGAAATTTTAAATGGAGTTGTACTGGGTTGGCACCCCTTTGAAAATATCCCCAGGAAACAAGAACCCTGGAGCAAGAAAGCTCCAGCAGCCCCAGGATCACCCACCCCAGTGGAGCAGCTTAATGGAGAATGTGCTAATGCATCAAGGGAGCAGACTTCCCTTCCTAATCTGCACTTTGCACTCAGCTGCAGGCACACTGCAGGCATCTCTTCATGAAGTAAACATGAAAATGAATTGCCCCCTACCATGGTGACGTTGGAGCTTGCTGTGTGGATATGAATGCTGTAGAGGGAGAGTTAAAGGTCTCTCCTTGAGGGGTGGCCGAGGAGATCTGGATTTGTGTACTAATCACACATGCTAACAGGATTTGTAAGAAACATCCTGTTATAAGAAGTTGCTATAGGTTCACCAAAGTCCTTCTTTAAGACATGGTTACTTAGAAATATATTGAGGATATGATAATGGGGTTTTTCACTTATTCATTGATTCAAAATAATCGCCAGGATCATGGTAATAACGAGAATTTGGGCTCTTTCCTAATTAGGAGTTTCTACTTTTCTGATCTTAAAGCTGCACAGAACTGTAAGTATAGGAAGCATAAACACACATAAATATACATCTAGTCTCCCTATGATTATTGTGGTTTCTGTTTTCCTGGGATAATTACTAATAGCTTCTCTGACATTCCTGAGTAGAATTCTAGTTTGGATAATAAGTAAAATGGCCACTCTAGTGTGATGGGGATCAAACAACATGCCAATGCCATTCTGTCACAGCTACACTGTGTGTTAGTATTCAAAGGTCTGCTTAAGCAGTGGCAGCTTAATAGAGAAATACGTCACCACCATCCCTCGCCTGATTCTTTTTGTTCCCTTTCTCTGATCTGTAATTCTCTTTCTGATCCCCAACTTCATTTATCACCAGACTTTGAGGTTCTACTCTACAGCTTCCTATCCCTTCACTCAAATCATTACCACTCTTTTTCAAACAGATCCACGGTTTGATGCCATAGCCTAATGAGTTAGTTCTGAGCATCTGTCTGGAAAAGCTAACTGCTGGGACAGCCACAAAGTTTCAGTGGGCTACATTGAAATAAAAACAAGCAGTCACTTATGTAATAGTTCTACCTGAGGGCTCTTCATCCACTGGTTCTTCTGGGCAATTATTTTCCAAAGGATGAGTCAAAGACTCCTTTCTTCTATGGCTTCTCTTGTCTCCCTGGATCAGAACCCTCTGCTTTCAGCTACTAGGAAAGGACAAATGAGATGGAGAAAGGACCTCGAAGTCATGCACAGCACTCCTACCTGCATTCTCCTGGCTGAAACTGAGAAAGGAAACAGCACCAGTATAGTTTTAAGCATAACAGTTGGATCGTCTACTATCTGATTGTCAAATACCTATTTTATTTTTTCTCTCAACCTAGAAAACACACATAGCCCCTCCCGATGGGAGATAACATGAAGTCACTCCCAGTTTCAACATTCAGCTCAAAGTCTAAGAACTGAGACCTCTTTTCAGACTCTGATGTGAATCTCTGTGATCCAGCAGCACATGAAGTAAAAAGATAAATTGTCTACATTCTCATCATGATACTCAATATTCCAAGGAGAATCGTAGATAGTATAGCCACAGTACTCATTTGGAAAGAGGAAGAATGGGAAATACAATAGTCACTGGTCCATAGCAATTCTGAAATTCTGCTAGGAAGACATTAGAGTTTATATTCTGATAGTATTCTGATAAAGGTGGTGTTCTTTCCATAAACTTCCATTCCATTCTCTGGGAGAAACTCCCTTGTCCATTATTCTTTGTGACTTCTAACTCAGCCTTCAAGGTGACTCAACCTTGAGGTAATTTTCTATGGTCATATCTAAAGAGGACGTTGGGATAGATGTTCTTTTTACAAGATATCTGGTTTTATCCACCTATTTCCTTAATTGTTTCTGATCTATTTGCTTTTAGTCAATTCACCATATGCAGGCTTACCCGAAGTTCTTTTCTGCATGTACTTTTCAAGCACATCTTATTTCTCTGCATTTTAGACTTGTACCTGTTTTCCCCTCTCCCTTCATTCTATCTCTCTTTCTGGACTTAATTGTGGCTACTATGAGGAAATAAGAAAGAAGACACTTATGTAAAAGTTAATTGGTTGTCACAATGAGTGTATTAGACTTTTATCTCTTGAAACCACTGTCTTACGCATTATGATTTGAGGTCTAGAAATAGTCAGATTTTCCAGCCCAGTAAAGTCCAACTTTCTAAACAACTCTTTCTTCTCTCTTTCATTGTTGCTTGCAAACTGACCAATTCCTTTCTTTCTTTCCTTTTTTAGAATTATTTTATTTGACTCTATTTATTTATTTATTTATTTTAATTTGACCAGAGAGAGACAGAGTGAGAGAGAGACAGAGGGAGAGAGAAAAAGAGAGAGAAAAAGAGAAAAAGCAAGCTGCCTGGTCCTGGACTTGAACCATGGTTGGCCATGTGAGAATCCAGTGCCCTTAACCACTACACCACCTGCTGACCCCTCCCAATTCCTTTCTGATCTCAACTCTTGAAGTATTTTGCTAATGGCAATAATAAGTCAATGCAGTTTAGCACTTCTACAAAAAACATAAGCTTATTAGGGAGGTCTGTCTTATAAATTATTGTGGGCACAGTTCACCAAATATTTTGCTATTTCATACCAAGGGTTATCAGCTTTCCAGCTTCTGATATATCACTTCTCGTTGCCCACTCTCTGATCATTAAGCCAATGCCACACATTTTATGCCATTGTTACAGTAGTAACCAATTTCTTTTTTTTAAGAGAGATTTTTGCTGTAAGGTTCATGCATGTGCTAAAAAGATAGACAGAGACAGAGACAGAAAGTGAGAAATCACCCACACAGGGGGGATGGCCACACTGCAGTCCCTTCTCCTCCATTCTCCTCTCAGAATCTTGGGCATGCATGTACATGAACCCGGCTTGAGTTTAAGCCACTGGATCTGGGACTTGAACTACAGTTGACTACGTGAGAGTCCAGTGATGTAACCATTATATCATCTGTTGGTCCCAGTAGTAACTGATTTCAAGATATCCATTTTTTCATATTGATCAAAAAGACTACTATTATAATCAATTGAAAAATTCCAATGGCTGATCACTGTAACTATTTTTTTTTTTCTTTTACTTTTTAAATTTCATTTTCTTTTATACATTCAATCACATTATTAGTTGGCTTGCAAAATGGATATCTCAACAGGTGAACATTTCTCCCTAGTACAGTTGATAAAACTACAAAATATCTTCAACAGATAATACCACATTTCTTTGTGCGATTAATGCTTTGCTTCCCTATTTTTCTTCTAAATGTCCTTCCTCAGACCCTCCTCTTTCACACACACTATATCTGTATTTACAACTAACTCATGCAACATAATTAAAATCAGCATCAATGTTTTTGATCACTTGTCTCCTGGAGTTTCTCCTCAAAGAGAAGACCCAGGGCTACAGTATATTTCCATCTAGTGAGTTTTCCAAACTCTGGGGAATTAGAATCTTTTGTTTTTAGTTCTATGGTTTAGTGTTTTAGGGATAGACATGGTGTTTGTAGGGGCAAGACCTGAAAGTATATCACATGACTTCACCTCTATCTCCTTGGCCAGAGCTAATTTCATTGAGCCCATTTAAATACCAGAACTTAAAAACCATAATCACATGATCAACATTGCATGCCCAGGAAGAATGGGAAACTAAGTGTGTCAGCTGTCAGTTTACTGACTCTCCTCTCCCTATCAAAACTTCAGTGTATGCTGTATAATATTGGTCTAGACTGAACAGTTCTTCTGCACAGTGAGCTTAGCATAAAGTTTGTCATGAGGTTTTGCTGGAAGAACACTGCAGTTAGAAGGGAGCTTCTTTTTCTGGTCTCGTGTGATAAATTTTGTGTTCTCTTGCCCCTGCTCCATAGTGCCTGGGTGTTTGTGTGTGGTGACATCCAGCAGTGCCTACCTCTCCCTGCATGCTTAGAGTATATGACTCTTCAATGACGTCAGCCCAAGCACAAGACAGGTGACTACTCCCAGCACCCATCCTGGGGTAAACGTCACACATCCCAGACTTCACATTAGCTGCAACACCCAGTTCTTTTTGAACACCCACCCACTAATCTCAGCTCACCTGTACCCTTAAATTTTGGCTCCTGTTTGCCTATGACTGTGGACTAGCTCTACGTGTAGGAGCCAGCAAACTTCTCCACCATCTTGTTGGCTGCAACCATACATCTCTGATGAGTTCTGAAACCCAGGCTCAGGAATCCAAGTCTGCCCTTCACGGATACGCTTTCAGCTCTACGATGTCTTTACATAGAGTTCTCTTTACATCTTCATAGTTATTTCTTTATCATGAGTTAATAATTTTGTATAATAGGAGACAGCAGGTGGTGTAATGATTAAGGTGCAAGACTCCTATATAGTTGACCACGGTTCAGGTCCCGGACCCAGTGGCTTGAAACTCATGGTGGCACATGTGCGTGGGAGCCCACAATCTTGAGAGGAAAATGGAGAAGGTATTGCAGCATGGCCATCTCCTCCAGGGGGTGACTTCTCACTTTCTGTCTCTGTCTCTCCAGTGAGAGCACATGCCTTATAGCAAAAATCTCTAAAATAAAAAAATAAATAAATAATCCCTTACACTATATATTTCCCCTGTTCAAATTGCTGGGTGTTTTTCACTTCTGGTTGAGCCCAAACTTTTACAGTGGTTTGGTGCGTGTATAAGTTTCTGTCCTAGCCTGAGTCACACACATGAGCTCAGACTGTTTCTGTCAAATTCCATAGCACAAGGCATATCTCATGAAGCCTAGGTCTTCTGATTCTAAATCACTGCGAGGAACAGAAAACCATATAGGAAAAGGCAGGTGAAATTTTCAGTAGAAAAATTTGAGTACAGCAACAATATTATTTCTTAAAGCTATTGGGTACTCACCAAAGGCATTTCAGATGCTGAAACAGTTTATGGAACATTAAGCAAAAAATAAATTTGTGTCATGTTTAAAAGATCAAAAATATATTATCTTATCACTGACAGATTTAGCAGATCTAAAATTAAATAAATGTTATTTTCATATCCATTTCATTCTGTGTGTAATTTTTTATATTTTTAAAGACTTGTTTACTTAATTTTATTTATCATTATTATTTTTTAATTAGACCAGAAACAGACAGAAAAGGAGAGAGAAGGAAAATGAGAAAGCAAGCCACCAGATCCAGGACTTGAATTGTAGTTGGCCATGCGGGAGTCCAGTGCCTTAACCACTCCACTACCGGCAGGGCCCATATGTAATTTTTAAAAATGGAAATACAGTGTAGATAACATAACATTGGCTCTTTTAAGGCATATAAGTTATTGGTTTTTAGTGTATTTATGAAGAATATTAATATAACCACTATCTAATTCCAGAACATTTTTGTCACTCTAAAGAGAATCCCCACACCTTTAATACTCACCCTTCATTTCCATTTTCCCCAAGCCCTGGATAGTGCTATCTACTCTTTTTATTTATAGGTTTACCTTTCTGTTATTTCTTAAAAATGCAATCATGCCATTTATATGCCTTTTGTATCTGACTTCTTCACTTCAAGATTCACTCATGATGTAGAATGTTGCATGTATTTTTTTCTATTTTATTTGATAATTGCTTATTTACATTGAATTGTACATATTTGTGGTGTATAATATGTATTTTCAAAGTTTCCATGTGATTTTTAATGTCTGATTTTTATAATTTTTGAATACATGCACGTATGTTCTTTACTATTAACCTACGAAATCTGTTATTAATGCTAGGACAGCCATGTAGTTTTTACGTGAAAAGTATATGATGAAGAGAAAAGTAGACATCTTATTCTTTCATGAAATTCTGAAGGTGAGCAGAAAAGAAAGTGAAAAATACCTCCAATCCTGCCTGTTAAATTTTCTCTCATAGTACGCTGCTACTAATAATCAACACTTACATAACACTTCAGAATTTCAACACAGTTTTATACTGAATGCCAGAGGTAACACCTACTGCAGGAATTATATGCTGTGCTTTAATTCTAGGGGACTGTAGGAATAGTATAAATAGCACTACTTTTGTTTTTTTAGTTGTTATTATCACACATCCTAAATATAAGTTCATAAAACCTCTAGTGTTTCTGTAAAAATGCCTCTGTGAAAAGTGATTGGCAAAAACTCACATAGGAGTTTCCTTCTTGTTTTTTTTTTTTTTTTTTTTTTTTTTTTTTTTTTTTTTTTTCCAGAGAAAATTTAGAAGTTGAGCTAATCATGAGCATTCTCTGAGAGAGCAGCATGGTCTGAATTTACTCAAAGTTTTCTGTCCTCTGAAAGGGAATAAGATGTAGCATGTAATGCCATGTTCACCATCACATCTCTAGCTAACGTTTCGTTCCAACCCTATCTTTTGCTATTCCCCAGCAGAGATAAAATTCTGATCCTTGTTAGGTAAAAATGTCTCAATACTCCTCTGAGAAATGAGGTAGCACTATTATTAGAGTTAGAGAAAGAGGTAATAGTGAGTTAAGTGACTTATCCAAGGAGACACAGTAAATCAGATGCAGGCCTTAGAAGTAAGCCGTGGCTTCCCTTTAAGACCTTCTCTGTGATACCATGTGGCTTTTCTGAGCCACTGAAAGTTTTCTCATTAACCCTACAGTTAATCTTCATGTTTTATAAGACCTTTGCCAGATACATAAATATAACCTTTTTAATACAATTTCTCAGGCAATGTAAAGTAAAGAAATCCACTCCTAATAAAGACCAGAGAAAATCTGCTCTATCCACAAGATATAAGGAACCCAGTAACTTAGAGTAATGACTTCCATCTGCCCTGGGTAAATGATACAAGGTTATCACATGGCCTTGCTTATTACCCTTATTATTGGGGACTGATACATAAATACGTTGGGACTACTGGCTCTACTTTTTCAGTAATGGGAGCAATATGCAGAATATAAAATGGACTGCAAAGATTTCTCAGTGAGGTGCAAGTAAATTTCAAGGAAAATTTCTTCTTCCCAATGCTAAGGATGCCCTTTCCAAAAATTACATCATCATGCTCTATGAAGGAAGTTGGCTCTCTATAAACTCAATTCAGACAGATGGGCAACTGAGTCACAAGATGTTTGACATAATAAGACACCTGTTCACATATACTTACTATCAATTCTGCTTTGGAATTCTTCCTTTCATTGTGCTCTTCTGTATATCAAAAGAGGAGATATATCTCATAAGCTTGATCCATTGTATTTATATTAGCCTTCTTGACTTGGGTTTCCTCTCTGTGTTACATATAACAAATGAGGGTGTGTGTTATTTTTCTTTATATATCACTGTACCCATGCCATTTTGAGATGTTAGTTCTTCACTGTTTCCACCTTACCACCCACATTGCAGAGAACTGCTTTTCCTTTTCAGATTTTTGTCCCCTTCTTAGATCCCGAACCCAGAGAAGTAGCCACAATCGAGTGGATTTTATAATCCTTTCTGCAAAGATACTGCTGATAATGGGACCAGCAGTTAGCGTAATGGCTATGTTGCTGGACTCCCACGTAGTCGACCATGGTTCGAGTCCCGAACCCAGTGGCTTAAACTCACGTTGGGCGCGTGTGTGTGCGTGCCCAAGATCCCAAGAGGAGAATGGAGGAGAAGGGATTGTGGCGTGGCTATCCCCCTTGGGGGGTGATTTCTCGCTTTCTATCTCTCTGTCTCTCTGTCTGTCTGGTGAGCGCATGCACCCTATAGCAAAAAAAAAAAAAAAAAAAAAAAAAAAAAAACCTCTCCAAAAAAAAAAAAAAAGATACCGCTGATAATAAAGACAACAAATCTTGCATCATTAAAATAGAGTAATTAATACCTCAGTATAAGCAACTGTATTTAGGAAAGTTTCTTAGGAAATCCTTACAAGTTTATTCAAGAACTATAAAATTATTGAAAGGTACTTGTCCTGTATCATATGACTGAGGGTGTTTACAAAGTGGCCCATCTCAGAATAAAAGAAGCTTCTGTCCCAAGTATAAATCCTTCCTTCAGAGGCATAAATAATTTTTTTTAAAAAAGATCAATTTTCAGGATGTCTTATTACACTATACTCATATATATCAAATGCATAGAACAAAGAGATATCCCACTGTACCTGCCAGAGAAACAGAAATTACACACACACACACACCATATCTTGCATATGTAATATGTATGACATATCTGTGTGTGTATAGTTTCTGTTATAAATTTTATGTATACATATATTTATATATAAATGTTGTATGTATACACACACATATATATACATATATATACACATACATATGTATAAGACTTTTTTTTAAGGGAATTGTGTTATGCAATTGAGATTGTCAGGGCTAGAGAGTTTGAAATCTGTATGACTGGCAGGTTGGAATTCAGGCAGGGTTGATGTGTGATATTGAGGCAAGATTTCTTCTCTGGAAAATCTCAGTTTTTGCTTGTAAGGTCATCAGTTGATTGGATGAGACCCTGCCCAGGGTTATTGAGGGTAATCTCCCTTTACTTAAAGTCAACTGATTTCAGACGTTAATCACACTATGAAGTACTTTCACGGCAACACTTACATGAATGTTTGAATAAATAACTGGATGCTATAGCCTAACCAAGTTGACCTAAAATTATCACTACAGTATACCCCTTGTCAACTTGACATCCATAATATCTCCTTAAGCTATACTTAATCTTCAAATGAAGTCAATAACATGGTCAAACTACTGCCTAACAAAACTGTTATTCTGCACATAACCATAAAGCACTGATTTTTATCAGAAGAGGATGTGAAATCTTATTCTTTATGTCCTGTAATTTTAAAAATGTAACATAAAATTAAATCTTATGCTACGTGTTAATGAGATATCTATAACTTAAAATATGTATATACACATACATGTTCATACACACAAAGTTATTTATAACAAAATAAGCACAAACTACTCAAAACAGTCACAATGACCAATTCTGCAAATGGTTGTGTGGTCATACTTGCATGTATAACTGCATTTTTCTACTACCTACTCCTGTTTCCTTTGCTTTGGACAAATATCGCACTTGGTCAGGATTCTTTGCCTAGTTGGGTGACACAAACCTTCATTTCTGAAGCATCTAATCCATTATTGGTCCCACCTGAATTGAGTTGTTATAGTCTTCCATAGACTTTAATCATTTGGTATGATAGTATTAAAACATGCCCTGAGAGACATTTTGTATTTTAAATTTAGCATTTCTTACCCACATTGTGTAGTATCAGTCCAATTCCCCTTGGTAATCTGGATCAATCACTCCAACCGGTATAGTAATTCCTTTTTGCTTGTTTATTTAAAGGAATGATGAGTTTGAAGTGGGTAGAGGGCAATCCTAACCTCCAGTTCAGTATAATCGTTGTTGTGTTTTCTCGGAAAACATTCCAGATGAAGTCTCCATGCTATGGACTGAATGTTTCCCTCAGTTTTTTATGTTGAAACCTAGTTCCCACTGTGAGGGTATTTGGAAGTGGAGGTTTGGAAAGGTAATAAAGTCATGAGAGTTTTATTTTTATGATTTAGATTAGCATCTTTATGAAAGAAACCTCATGGGACCAGCCCACTAACATAGTGGTTAAGCACTTTGCAAAGGAAGCCATATTCCACATGGTCAACCAGGGTTTGAATCTCACCCAGTTGATTTGGAAAACACACTGGGCTTGTGAAAGGATGGGGAATTGGAGGAAAAGGGATTTCAGAGTGACTAAGTCCATTGTGGGAGGATCCTCTCTCACTCCCTCTCTCATGCAAGCATGCACCCTTTGAAATGTAAGAAAATGTGAGAGAACTTCAAGGCTGTCCTTATTCTCTGCATTGTGAAGATACAGTGAGAAGATGCCATCTATGAAATAGGAAGCAGTTATACCCACACCTTGATCTTAGATTTCCCAGAACTGTGAGAAATAAATTTTTGTTTGTATGCTACCCAGTTTGTAGTGTTTTGTTATAGCAGCCCGAATAGACTATGATACCAAAAGAGGATGAGGTTGTGAATACAAGAAACAAAACTTCTGTTAATAAATTACTAAGGGCAATAACTAGTACCACTCTCATTTCCACCCCTTGATTCCTGGCCAGTGAATTCTGCAATGAGATAAAAAATAGAAAATATAGGACAATGATTTAGAGCATGGACAACTTCCTGCAGAACATTGCTCTAGCTCTGCCAGGTATTAACAAATAGCTTGTGTAGTAACTGGGTTCAAAATGTGATTCCACCATCCTGTCAAGCAAGCTGCCTCAAAATGATGGGGTACATGATAAGACCAGTGAGTTCTGTGACCACAGGCCATCTCCCCACTTAATCTGCAGTGAAGTCAGTTCTCTCATCAGAAGTAATACAGCGTGGAATATGATAACAGTAGACAAAATATTTGGTATGTCCACGGATGGTCATTTTGGCAGATGATTAGTATGCAAATTAATATCCAAAGAAAGTGTCTATTCCAGGAAATTAACATAACCACCTTATCAACACATTTACCCTGCACGCAAGGAATAACCAGCTGACCTATCCAGTGAAATCATGCTGTCCGTAAAAAAGCTCATGGAGAGCTACTATTATATGATAGACAGCATCTTTGATCTATAGTAGGAACATATTTCTGTAACTTACACTGCTATGAAAAGGTACATTACAGAAGAATTACCATTTTGTACCTGGAAAATATATTCTATTACCTTAAAATAAACTACAGAGAAAAAATGGAAATTTCCCAGTGCCTAAGAATGACCAAACTCAGAGAAATGTCATAATGAAAACAACGGTTTATATCTAGGTCTATTCAGTGTAATCTTGCACAAATTGCTTTTATTGAAAATGTTTATGCAACACTTCAACACTCATTTCAAAATAAGAAAAACAGTTATCTTGTATGTTTTCCTCTCTTTTGATGAGGATTAAATTAAAAAGTATATTTAGCTTAGTGGACAAAACTAGAAACTACTTAAGAAATTGTAACTAAAAAGATGCAGCTATTCATTTGATTTCACAAGTATCCTGTGCAATAGTTTATAACTGGTCCTGTTTTCTGTATGTGGAGACTGAGGCACAAAGAAATAAAATTCTCTGATGGTCAGAAAAGTTGCCCTCAAAGAGATAAACCATGCTTCACATGCAAGTTTTTCTTTCTTACAAATAACGTTTATTGTGGATTGATTCTGTACGTGTAGGTCTGTGATTGCAAAATAAATACAAGCTTATTGTAGACAAATTTAAAAACAGAAATACACAAAAATTACTGTCTCTTACTCTTATTTTTAAAATGTAAATTTTATAAAAATATTGATGGGATTAATAATAATGATAATAACTAACATTTATTGAGTCATTTTATGAACCAGGATTTTTCCTGAATACTTATATTAAACCACTTTACTCTGACAAACACTGTAGAAGGTAAGTACTATTCTTATCTCCGTTTATCAGTGAGGACCCAGAAGCTTGGAGTAATTAACTAGTTTTCCCAAGGTCATAAGCGTCCATGGTGAAGGCTACTCACACCTGAGCTGGCTGACAATAGACTCAGTAACTTCCAGAATCACTGTAGGCTGGTTTTCATAACACAGGCATATTTTATTACATTGGAATCATACTGCACACTTCTTTATAATGGGGCTATTCCCCAAAACACATAACATTACTATCTTCTCATGTCATAAAGTATACTTCCACATGTTAGTATTTATTGGCCACACAGTATTACATTCCAAAAAAGTATATCAGTATTTATTCAGTTAATTTTATGTAGTTGGGTGTTTAAGTTGTTATTGCCTTTTGTGATGGTTAATTTAATGTGTCATTTGACTGGGCTAGGTCTACCTAGATAGCTGGGAAAATGTTTCTGGGTGTATTTGGGAAGGGGCTAGCATATATAGGAGTAGGGTGATCAGAAGACTGGTGTCACCACTGCAGATGGGCATTATCTGACCCATTGAGGGACTGAAAGCAACAAAAAGGTGGAGAAAGGGCAAATTTTCTCTCTTCTTGATCTGGTCCATTCATATTCTTTTGCCCCCAAACATTGGGGATGCTGCTTCTTGGGTGTTTGGACTTGAATTAGGATTTACACCTTTGGTTCCAGTGGAACCCAGGATTTTAGGTTTGGACAGAAATTACACCACCAACTTTCCTGGGCCTTCCACTTGCAGATGGCAGATCACGGGACTTTTCAAGTTCCATAATCAGGTGAGTCGATCCTCAGAATAAATCTCTTACTATCTATCTCTATTATATGTTATTATTTCTGTTTTTTTTTTTTTTTTTTTTTTTTTTTAGAGAGCCTTGAGTAATATACTCTACTACATACGAAGTAATATGGATTTGGTATAAATCTTAAGAATGCCTTCTTTTTCCTACTTGTCATAAACTTTTATCTAGGAAAAGAAGCAAAAGCACTCAATTTCCCAATATATCTGTCATGTGCCTCAACTCAAAGATTTTTCTAAAGGTCTCTTCCTTTTAGTTGTTAGACATTTACAGTCAAGAACTTGCAGGACCAGCAGTTAGCGTAATGGCTATGTCACTGGACTCCCACGTAGTCGACCGTGGTTCATGTCCCGGACCCGGTGGCTTAAAACTCACACCGGGCGCGTGTGCGTGCGTGCCCAAGATCCCGAGAGGAGAATGGAGGAGAAGGGATTGTGGCGTGGCCATCCCCCCTGGGGGGTGATTTCTCACTTTCTGTCTCTCTGTCTCTCTCTGTCTGGCGAGCGCATGCACCCTATAGCAAAAACCTCTCCAAAACAAAAGAAAAAATTAAAAAAAGAAACTGCAGGAAATATTACAATATAACTAAAGCTCTATTTGATAATTTGGCTAAAAAATATTGTTATGACACCTAATGCCTATGGAAATTATGAATTTCCTCAAACTTCAAAAATTCTAAGTTGCAAAAATAAAGCACCTGTTGATTAGGGCAAATAATGCCAAGTATTAAGTAAGTACTTGAAAAAAAAATAGGCTTTTCTCTTCACTTCACTCTCACATGTGGACACATGTATAAACATCTACCCATTTACTTCAATGAAAAATTTATATCCTTTTATGCCTTCCAACGCAAAAAGATTAACACAAAGATGAAAGACTATACTTCAGTGTCATGCAACATTTCACTAACTATAGATGATTATTTAAAAATAATAAAGGGAGGAACCAGCAGTTGGCTAATGGCTATGTCGCTGAACTCCCATGCAGTAGATCACAGTTCCAGTCCCGGTCCTGGTGGCTTAAACTCACGCCAAGCACATGTGCGTGTGTGCCCAAGATCCCGAGAGGAGAATGGATGATAAGGGATCACAGTGTGGCCATCCCCCCTGGGGGAGTGATTTCTCTCTTTCTGTCTCTCTGCCTGTCTCTGTCTTTCTGGCGAGTGCACATGCCTTTTAGCAAAAACCTCACAAAAAATAATAATAATAACGGAGACGTGGCCCCATATAGATGCCAAAATATATTTATTTTTATGGCTAGTGCTCCAGCACGTAAGGCAGGGATACTTAGGACCCTAAGTTTTCTCCAGCAGGGCAGACTCTGAGGCCAGGCATTGAGGAGTTAAAGAAGGCCAGGGTGCGGGGACAGCTGGAGATAATTACTTAGAATCAAAGGACACGAAGAAAATCAGCAGGAACAGCAGGGTGAGGTGTTCTGCCTAGCTGGATTATAGGAGTCATCTGGACAGAAGCAACTGGGCTTAAATACTAGTAAGGGAATTTTGTACTGTTTGATCTTATTTTAAGACCTAAGAAGGAGATTGTGATTGGTTTGAACCTGGTTTAAAAAGCCCAAAGGTAGACATTCCTGCCATAAACAGCTTGAACTCTCTTGTCCTGTAAAAGGGGATGTAGGAAGGATGTGTTAAGGCCAAGGAGGCTTTGTTTTTAAACACAAGATCAGGTTTTACTTCTAAAATTCTAAAGGATAATTTTGAACTCCTATGTTTTCCAACATAAACAATTAGCCTTAAATCTTATACATCAGACTGCATTTTATCTTCTTCTTCCTAAGGTCTCTACATGAAACATTCTGACTTTCAACTTTGTCCATCAATTCATTCACTCTTTCTACAATCTTAAATCATATTTCAGCAACTGCCATTTTCCTTCATAGGTCCCAGATTCATGAGGCAAATAAATATTTCTTCAGTGAGACAGTATATTGTTTTCAGCACGATTTTAAGGAGATATCAGATCTCTGAAGTCTTTACATTGGATTTTCTTCTCAAATACATATTTTTTCCATTTAACATGTGTGTAAAATGGATTCACTGTATTATATTCAGTACCTAAACCTTGACTCTTGGAGAAACCTTTCTTGATGAGCTCCAATCCAAAACTATGATCACTCTTCTTTTTGATTTATCTATATTGTTAAGAAATAAAACTCTAAACTTTATAACACTGGGCACTTCATTGGGTAATCACAGGATTAAACATACCTAGCAACTTGAAAGAAAAGATGCTTATTCAAAGCTGGTAGCCTAGATGTTACAAGATAAAATGGAACAACACCTCATGTGCAAAAACCTGGGGCAGGACTTATACAGACAGTAGAAATGACAGCTTTTTCATTTATGATATGGACTGTATGGGGACAAAGCTCCACGGTAGAAGTCAGAAAGTGTTATACACAGAAGCACCACCAGCACCTAAGCTGTGTCTCCTTTCCTTAGAAACTGTCAATGGTTCCCCATTGCTTACACAATGAAATCCAAATACCTTAGAATTCACAGCAGCTCTTAGGGCCGGCAGGTGGCGTGGTGGTTAAAGGCGCTGGACTCCCACATGGCCAACCATGGTTCAAGTCCCGGACCTGGCGGCTTGCTTTCTCACTTTCCCTTTCTCTGTCTCCCTCTGATCAAACTGGAAAATAATAATAATAATAAATAAAGTTAAATAAAAGTAATTCTTAAAAAAAAAAGAATTCACAGCAGCTCTTTACGAATGTTTCAGATTGGCCTCTGCTGCCTCTTCTTCCCCATGTGGCCATGCTTCATCCAGCCCTTACAAATGCCTTTTGTGTTCTTACCCTTGAACTTCTGACCTGTTATACAAATATCCTACACTAATTGCACAGCCTGGACAATTTCTATATGGGCTTAAAGACTGGCCTCAATGTCTTTTTGTCTGGCCTCGATATCTTTGTCCTCCCGACCACACCCTTAACAAGCAAACAAACAGCTTTGCCTTTTCTATCACCTGCAAACACTATAAATCCATAATTTATTCTCACTTGTCCTGAAGAATTAATTGATCCTTTATAGTGTGCCTATAGTTGTATTTACATCTCTCTATTATCCATTCATTCCATAATTCAGGCATTAATTCCTTCATACATTTGTTTAAAAAAGTGCTTATTGAGTATTTTCTGCATAATGATGGCCAGTCACTGCTCTAAATTCTGGGAATTAAGCAGTGAACCAGACAGACTGACGATCTCAGGGCTAACAATCTAGCCATGACATTAAACATCTTCACTGTAATACTATGATTAACCACTCGCCTGTCTGCTATCCTTGGGGTAGGGACAAGTTATTAATAACCTTTGAACCTACAAGGCTTAGTAGTTTGGTTAATATTTATGAACATAGTAATAACATAACTAAATTCACCTTCACTGTGTTCTAAGTAAAGCTTTCATGCTTTGTGTGAAATTTCACAAGGAAGTTGCATGACAGCCCTAAGAGGTGGATACTCCTTGTACCTCAAAGTAGGCAAGAAACTTGCCTTAATTCACATAGGTATTAAATAGTAGAGTCAGAAACTGGACCCAGATATGTTTGATTCCCAGAGTATACTGTGTGAATAAATTAACTAATTAATGCAATGCTACAGAAAGACGTCAGTTCTTTAACTAGCGTTCCAAATGAAGTGGACAAGTTGTGTTGTCCTGAGAAAGAACAACAGAAGAAGCAACATCTCTACCCTTAGTATATAGGAGGAGCAGGGAGCTTCATGGGCTTGAAAAGTCTCAAGCTTATGCTAGAAATATATCCCTTATCTATTCTTCATAGAAGTTAAAAATGGTGAAGGGATTCACTCACCTCTTATTCTCTTCATAAGAAATATTTCAGACTGCTCTAAAAAAGTGAACAAATCAGTGAACTAATCAAATCAACTTTAGTAAATAAATCTCTACTTTTCTCATCCTGGAATGGTGCTCTGTATAGTGGCCCATGGGAGAAGCTGCTGCATTTACATGAATGGCTACAACACAGTGTCTGCCCTGTGGCTTTTCCTTGGGACTCCATGCGTGTTACCAGTCTTTAGTTTCTGGGATATCCTGAGAGTGACTGTCTTGGCTTTTTTTTTTTTTTTTTTTTTTTTTTTTTTTGAGAGGTTTTTGCTATAGGGCGCGTGCGCTCGCCAGACAGACAGAGAGAGACAGAGAGATAGAAAGCAAGAAATCACCCCCCGGGGGGATGGCCACGCCGCAATCCCTTCTCCTCCATTCTCCTCTCGGGATCCTGGGCACGCACGCACACGCGCCCTGCATGAGTTTAAGCTACCGGGTCCGGGACTCGAACCGCGGTCGACTACGTGGGAGTCCAGCAACATAGCCATTATGCTAACTGCCGGTCCCTGACTGTCTTGGCTTTTGAAACTCTTTCTGGTTTCCCACTTCCCAGAGTAAGACACATTCACACATAGCATAATTTTAAAATCAGACCATAACAACAACCGTCTCTAAAATCGGTAAAAATCTTTTCAGTCCTTCCTCTTTAATACTGTTACACACTTTTAGAAACTGTTTATTCCTGTATGTAAGATTTTAAAGCATTAAGTAGTTAAGAAGAGGAAATGTACTGAGCGTGCACCCTGATAGAGTTGTGACTAAGAATCAAAGTTGGGCCGTGTTTCCCGATAAGCTTTAAAATTATCATCATAAAAGGGAGGTTTTCACTATATATAATTCCTCCTAGGGCCATTTTTTTTCTGGATATATATATACTAACAATGATAGTATTGTACTGTATATTACTAATAATATTAAGAACTATTTTCCCGTAAAAATGGTCACAGAAAAAGTTCTGAATGTTTCCTCAAATAGTTAAATGATTATTGATGAAATACAGAGATTGTTGACATTGGTTAATATTTTGTCTTTGCCTTTAACTTTCCTACATAATTTATTTAATAACATAGTCTCAACTTCTTTAGATGACAAATAAAATGTATAGGGCAGGGTGGAGAGGGGCTAAGGAGTAATCTCTTTTGCCCCTGACTTGTGTTTCTCTGCAGTGAGAGGTCATTCACATACCACTCTAGATCTATCTCCACCCCTTTATTTGCTCCTTCTGAAGATTGAGGGAGCTTCTCTGTCTGGTGGATCTGGAACAACTAGGTTTACCTAACTCTGTTCTTACTTTTTCTCTTCTCTTTATGATGTCCCTAGGTGAAGACAGCCAGTGCTTTGGTCTGCATGAGTGCAAGCAGCTCCTTCAAGAGTTTGAAGCTCACGTCTACTCAACCAGAGGCAGTAACTCTGATTGAGAGGTTGGAAGAGCAGTGCCATATGCGGAGCACTTACAAAACTCAGCATTGGGAACCAGCAGTTAGCGTAATGGCTATGTCGCTGGACTCCCACGTAGTCGACCGTGGTTCGCATCTCGGACCCGGTGGCTTACAACTCACGCCGGGCGCGTGTGCGTGCGTGCCCAAGATCCCGAGAGGAGAATGGAGGAGAAGGGATTGCGGCGTGACCATCCCCCCTGGGGAGTGATTTCTCGCTTTCTGTCTCTATGTCTCTCTCTGTCTGTCTGGCGAGCGCACGCGCCCTATAGCAAAAAACCTCTCAAAAAAAAAAAAAAAAAAAAAAAACTCAGCATTAATATGAAACAACAAAAAGATCATGCTTTATAAGGCAGAGAAATTTCTCAAAATGTCATCTAAGAACAAGCTCTAAACAAAATGTGAGTAGTTCTAATTTTAAATCTTATCTCTCAAATTCAAGGACATTAAGTCTGTCAAATTACACACTCTTGTTTTGCTGTAACTTTGTATTGAGCTTTGTATTGAAATATCTGCCACTACCTTATCTAGAAAAGCATGAAAGGAAACAGTGCAATTGTATAAGAGCCCTCAAGTTCTTTGATATGACATAACTTCTAGGTGACATTATTATTGACATTCCAGATCTGAAGTAAGAGACTACTTGGTCTGAGCATAAAATTTGCTCTACTTCCACTTCACTCTTGGGAATAAAGATTTTTACATCTGATTTTGCTTTTCTCTAATCTGGCAATATGAGGAATGATTAAAGCAAGACTTTACATATGGTAGAGTAGGGTAATGATTTGTGATTATCTTCCCAGTAGGACATTCTTTCTTCTCTTCTTTTTCCCATGGGAAATAAATTGTCAGACTTTGAAAAGATGGGGGCCTAATAAAATTCTTCTTGCATTTCATGTGTTGTTGCTTCTGGTAACACAGACACAGACACAGACACACACACACGCACACACATACTCACATGAATTTACCAGACTAGGATTTCTGGAGATCATTTTCAAAGTTTCTGTCTTATCCAAAGCCCATATTTGAAAATTCTTCTGGAAAGGTTATCAGAGGCTGTAAAGGATGTGGAGACATGACATGTAGGAGCAAATGGGGCATAAAACAAAATATTTATTCTACCCACTGAGCACCAGCTATAACTATAGTTTAGGAAGGAATTCCTCTGTACCTGCCTCTAATGGGGAATGTACCTTCCAGATTTATCAAACACACCTGGTTTAAAGATTAGTTCCCAGTAGGAGGTTCCTTAAACTGAAGAGTACTTTGCATCAGATTTATTTGATCCTCATCTCATCTTTACTTAAGTATGGTTAGAAAATATGGTAATGTACTTTAAACGGAGGGTTCATTTGTTTTAATGAGAGAAAATGCTTATAGTGCCCTGAAATGTGGGAAAGGTATTTATTTCCAGCTCTGTAGTCTTTGTCTTTGTAAAATAATATTTTACAATAAGATCTAATCAGTTCACACAAAGAAGTTACTTGTTGTAATGTCATTGTCATAGTAGGTGTTAATTCTTTCTTTTATTTCTGTGACCCACTTAAAACTTCTGTCTCTTCCACTTCATATTATTTTTTTCTGTTTCTTAAGTGTTGGGATACATCATATCTTTAAAACATTTAATCCTCTAAGCACACCTTTTTTAATCTGGTACAATATCAAGGAATTGGATAAAAATTTTAAAATAAAATATTACTCAAGCTTTAAAAGTAAGACAAATATATTTAAAATATAAATAATTAAGTAACATGGATCATAAAAACACAATTTATGCAAATTTATATAACTTTATTAAGAACCATAATACAAACATTACATGTATCTAGAAAATTAGAAAAAAAAAACACAAAATGGTGATAAGATTATTGCTTGATAGTAAGGTATGTGTATTTTTTTAAAAAATATTTTAAGGTGAGCTGGTGGCACAGTGCTTAAAGTGGCTGAATCCCACTTGATTGACTACATAATCTGAGTCCAGCAGTTTGAAAAACACAACAGGCATGTATGCCCAAATTCGTGAAAGTGGGGAGACATAGAGAAGAAGAGATTGGGCATAACAATCCTCCATGGCGGAGTGCATTCTCTCTCTCTCTCCATTTCCAGTTACCACATGTGCCCTCAGACAAAAACAAACAAAAAACAAAATCAAAAAGAGGATCTTTCATTTTTGTTATTTTTAAGTTTATAAAATAAATACTACTTTTGTTATTAAAAATGATATGTAGAAAGTCAGAACCAAAGAAAAGTATTTTGGGGAACTAAAAAGGCAATTTCCATTTCTAACTTCTATAAATTGTAATTGTTTTGTCTCATTATCCCTACTTTACTCATATAACCACATAAAATAACATTAATATAGCCCTAGAATACTAAGTATGCAAATTTTTACTTAGGTGTCTTGTATACATTTCTTTCCCCACTACCTGTTTATTTAAAGTATTTTATAATAAAAATAATAAAATAGTAAAATTTAAAAAACTGAAAAAGAAGACACTAGTCAATTATAAAAGGCAAAATAATTGTCATGTTTCTACCTCAAATTTGTCTCTAATACTTTCTTCTCCTGTTTACAAGGAGGAGTAGATTTTTAGCAGAAATAGTTTTTATAACATTATATATTGAAAGAAATGCCTTAGGTGGAAATATAATGTTCAGTTAAATATTTACTGTGCCATTCCATGTTATCACCAATATGTGCAATTTGCTATTGCACTTAACACAAAATTGTCTCTAATAAAAAGGGGCATATTATTAAATGAATCTTTTTATTTTATTTTATATTTTATTTTACTTTATTTTTGATTTGCTAAAGAGTGCATGCGCTTACCAGGGATAGATGCAGGGAGGATGGCCATGCCACAATCTTGTCTCCATTTCTCCCACCTTTTGGGATTTGGAGCATGCATGCACATGTGCCAAGCACGTTTCCCAAGTCACCAGGTCCAGGACTCCAACTGCACAGTTGGCCCTGTGGGATCCAGCCGCCTTAATCACCAAGCCACTGACTGGCCCTAAAATGAATTTGTTTTGTTTTGTTACGTTTACTTTAATTGGTAATAATAGTCTCAGAAATCTCTCTTTTCATCAGATGTTTAATTCCCTTGAAAAACTGTTGGTTTTGGGGAACCAGCAGTTAGCGTAATGGCTATGTCTCTGGATTCCCACGTAGTCGACCGCGGTTCGCGTCCCGGACCCGGTGGCTTAAAAGTCACGCCGGGCACGTGTGCGTGTGTGCCCAAGATCCCGAGAGGAGAATGGAGGAGAAGAGATTGTGGCGTGACCATCCCCCCTGGGGGGTGATTTCTCGCTTTCTGTCTCTATGTCTCTCTCTGTCTGTCTGGCGAGCGCACGCGCCCTATAGCGAAAATCTCTCTCTCAAAAAAAAAAAAACTTTTGGTTTTTGAGCTTGAACGTGGAGCTTTACACCATCGATAATATGATTTTCCTGTTGTAATTGCATTCTGAAGCTCTTCTTCTGGCTTTGTGAAAGCCAGTCTCTTTATTAAAAGGTACAGTGAGTGTACTTTCGTATATGGCCGAAGTGTGCAAAGTGTTCTCTCAGCTCACTCGGCACTGCGGTCCAAGGAATTTTTCTGACAAAAGCAATGGGACAACTAATACCTGTATGCAATGCCACAGTTGCCCTTACTGCCAAGGCCACCATTTTCAAACTCCCTAAAATGAATTTTAATGAAGGCACGATTTTGGTGGCTAAAGTGATGGTGTGCCATGTATAATTTTCTGGATTTCTAACTTGCTCAATGACCTAATCAAAAGTACATTGCTTGTGAAAACTTCTCACTTATCACTTCTCTAAATATGGTTTTCAATTACAGTTTTGAGGGCTAATATTCTATATTTGCTGACTAAGGGTGGATTGATTGATGAGCTTTAAGAAAAATGACAGGCTTATGAGACAAAGCACACTCAGTTTCCTTATTTACAAATGAAGGTGAGATATAGAATTGCATAGCATGATAAGAAACAGCTCATCTAACTATCCATTCATTCTTTCATTTGACAAATATATCAGTTAGAGGCATAGGTGTCCATGAGAATACTCTTCAAGACTTGAGCAATATAGTAGGAATAAGTAGAAAAAGATAGATTTTTTTAAATGTGTTAGAGGCAAAATTGGTAAAATATATAATATTGATTAAATAGGACATTAGGGACTGGACATTGGCACAGCAGTAAAAAGTGATGCTCTGGGGACCAGCAGTTGGCGTAATGGCTGTGTTGCTGGACTCCCATGTAGTTGACCATTGTTTGAGTCCTGGACCCGGTGGCTTAAACTCACGCCAGGTGCGTGTGCGTGCATGCCCAAGATCCCAAGAGGAGAATGGAGGAGAAGGGATTGCGGCATGGCCATCCCCCGAGGGGGTGATTTCTTCCTTTCTGTCTCTCTGTCTCTCTCTGTCTTTTTGGTGAGTGCATGCACCCTATAGCAAAAACCTCTCCAAAAAGACAGTGATGTTCTGCAAGACAGACTCACATGGGAAGGTTGCAACTACTGCATTTGGAGGTCTCCCTAAGAACACAGAGCATCTGTGCCCGTGATTTGGCTGAAGCTGGTAGGATATCGTGGCATCAAGATCCTGGCAGGGGCACTGTTTGCCTTTCTCTCACTCATGAAATAAATACACTAAAAAAAAAACAAAAGAAAAAAAGAAAATGAACATTAAGAAGAAGGAAAAGTTGAAAATAACTTCCAGATTTCTATTTTGGATGACTGGTAGTATCAACATAGACACAGATTATTGGAAAAAGTTCATTTGAAGGGAAATATAAGTTTATTATGGAATTTGTAAGGTCAAGATGCAAGTAGGAATTCCAAAGGGAATCAACCAGCAGGAATTTGAATAAAAGTCTACATCCAGGTCTAAGCTTGAGCTGAAGCTCTGGGAGTTATTAAGTCTGGATAAATAATAAAATCACAAGAGTAGATGGGTCACAAACTATGAAAATAAGATGAGCTGTGGGCTCAGAAATCAACTCTAGTGAACACCTATATGTATAGGGTAGAAAGAACAAAGAATTCCATGAAGATGAAAGAGAAGGTACTGCCAAGTGTGTGATGTGAGTAAGGAGATAATGGGAGATATAGAGCTTCGAGGAGAGAGTGCTTAGTCATCCCTAGTGTTAAGAAATCCAGTAGGACGGGGACTGAAAGTTATCACTGAATTTGGGGAGGAGCAGTACCCGGTGATACCTTTACCACTGTAGAAATCAGTAAGAAGGAGAGATGAAAACAAAGAATTGCTGCATATGAATAAAGTAGGAACAGTGGAGCAGCCACTCCCATGAGAAGTTTAGGTACTCCCTGAGCACCATGCATCCAGAGTTCAAGTTACAGGTAGGGCACAAATCAAACTGGAGGCAGGTGGTGAAGCTGCTTGATGCAAGAAAGAAACCAGATTTCCCTGTCCTAAGTCCAGATCTAGGTCTTTTAGATAATTACATTCACCTAAGTACCTCAAAATAAATGCTTTCTTTTGCCACATTTTCCAGTTTTCATGATGGTCTGGATGAGACTAAGTGGAGTTTTCCAAGCATATATTTAAACATACACACAATAAGGTTTGAGCAGGCAGAACATGTAGGTGATTTACTTTAATGAGAGATAAACAGGAAATGGCAAACTGAAAACAAATTGGAAAGTCATGATGCACTTCTGCATAGAAAAATAGTTCATGACTTTCCCGTTGATCTAATACTAAGTCAAAGTGCCTTTTCAATTCGTAGGGAATATTTAATAGGACCAAGTAGGTGTAGGCTTACTAATTAAACTTGAATGGGCTTTTTTTTTTTTTTTTAAGAGAGATTTTTTACTATGGGGTGCGTGTGCTTGCCAGAAAGACAGAAGGACAGAAAGCAAGACATCACTCCCCAGGAGGATGGCCATGTTGCAATCCCTTCTACTCCATTCTACTCTTAATTTTGGAAAGAAATGCACACGCACCCAGCATGAGATTTTAAGCCACTGGGTCCAGGACTTGAACCATGGTTAACCACATGGGAGTCCAGTGACAAAACCATTACATCACCTGCTGGTCCTGAAAGGGCATGTTTTTAAACAGCATGCAACATCACCATAATTCTGCCATGTGATCTTTTTCAATAAGTTGAGTGCCTAGGTGCTACTGAAGCACTAGGTTAAAGGAACAAAATATTTAGAGGTACGAGTTAACATTGCCTCTTGGGAACTGCAGATTTCTTCTCATCAGAGTGGTATTAAATAAAAGTAAGGCTCTGGGTCTACTAGCACGTCCCGGGAACACAGGAAAGTTGTCTGCTTTGTGGGGAGTGGAGGGAGATAGAGCTGGCCACGAAGGCTGAAACCAGATAATGAAGAGCTTTATGTATCATGCTAAGGAGTCTGGACTTTATCATGTGGGTTCGCAGAGAGCTATTAAAGACTTAACTAAGGGATTGTCATGATCAGATTTCTATTTTCTGGCAGCTACAGTGTGGAGGAGAACTGAAGGAGGACAAAGACTGGAGACTAGGATACCAGTTAGGAGTCTGCCTACCTCCTTTTGTCCTTCCATCTCTGGATGCCTAGACACCAGTGCTCCAGGCCTGTTCTTGGTATGGCCTTTCTTTCCAGGGGCTGCCTTCCCTGATAAGAGCTTTCATTTTATGCTAATGTGTACCCATGTGTATGCACAGACACAGAGACAGACACACAGACATAACATGGTTTTTATTTTGATCCTTCCAAGGCAGGAACATGTCTTTCTGTTGTATTCCGGTCAACCGGAGTCATGTCAAGGGACAAAGGACATGCTGTCTGAAAAAAAGACTCCTTGGTTGTTGGGAATACGTGAAAGGTTTATGGGTTTTGTTCAGGAGTAGGGATGAGGCTGTTTGGGTGTGCAAAAATTATAGTCAAGTTACTTAAATGAATTTAATGTAAACTGTTTATGTTTTTTATATTTTTTACAGTGTATTTCTCATGGAATACATAGATATACAGAATTCTAAAAGGCAATAGGAGAAGAGAATTGGGGAGGAGAAGAAATTAAAAATGTATATGTAGGGACCAGCAGGTAGCATGGTGGTTAAGGCACTAGACTCTCACATGGTCAACTGCAGTTTGAGCCCCAGACCTGACAGCTTGAAAAATCACATCAGGAGTGTGTGTGTCTTGAGAAGAGAAAGTAGGTGAAGGGATTGCAGCATGATCATCACTCTTAGGGGAGGATTTCTCACTTTCCTTCTCTCTGTCTCTCTCCAGCACAGGCACCCCATGGCAAAAAGCTTAAAAAGAAAAGTATGTATATACAGTGGACCTTATTCAAAAAGTCCCAAATGAATCTTGTGCACTAATTGCCACAAATTAGCCACAGAAGCAATTAATAAGGAAAACAGATGTTCCCCTTCCCTAGAAAAAGAAAAGAATAAATGTTAAATGCAATAAAAATTTTCCAAATGATGATTCAAAACCAAGCAAACTTAAGGGGAAGAGTGATGGAAATTGTCTACACATCTGTTTCTAATGGCGTGGGTGTCTCTAGGTTTATAATTGCAGTAAGACAAACTAAGTACAGTCTTTTCTAATAGCTGTAAGTCTTGGGAGATAGAGAATAATGTAGTCTAAGTGGATTGCTAAAAGGTAGCGTACCTATGTGGTCTTTAATGTTGAAAGTATTGTTTGCAGAACATTCTGTTTTTATCCCTTGGAAAACAATACGTGCGTCTCTTGTCTTTCTCATGTTCAACCACAGGAGAAAGTCGAAATGATCAAATCTAAACGAGCTGGAAAGTGGAAAGAATCATTGTATATGTTTTGTATATGTTATTCAATCACTAAGAGATTTTTGAATTGCAAATTCGAAGAGTGACTATTGATCAGAATAGTGCAGCTCTTATTTTAGAGGGAAACAGTCTGCCTATTTTTTATGACACTTTCAATGTCTGCCAAAATAATGAGGCCATACTGAGAGGTTTAATAACTGGCATTGATGGCTCCTTTTGGACTCTCGGGAGAATGCACATTTTTCTTAACCTATTGATATCAGTGAGGCGGTAAGTGGCTCAGCTATATAGGCCAAGTCTGAAATCACAAAAGAGAACATCCAACATTGAAGCTACTGGTGGGCACCGGAGTCGGCAGGCTGATGGAGACAAGATAGCAGGAGTGGACCAGATTATGAGCAGGGCTGGGATTTAAAGGTGCCTCTTGCACTGCTCAAACATTGAACGCTGGATCAGCTTCGGTTCATGGTGTCAGAGTCTGATAACTCTCCTGTTCACGTAAGGTAGAGTGCTAATCCTAATAGGGGTTGCTTCCAAATAGTTTATGAACTTAGTATTGCTTTCCCCCCTCTAACCTCAATAGCTGAGAGATGATGGGGATAAGCTGCTAGGTTTTAGAGTGTCAGATCTTTGGGTCTGAAACATTTCTTCCTTCCTTCCTTTCCTTGTAAGGCCAGGACACTTAGTCTTCTACGCGTTGTGCTAATTAAATGCAGGTCTAGTATGCCAAAAATGTTTTGAATGTAAAAGATTAACGAGAAAGTAAACTTTTGTGAAAGGAGGGAATTGAGACAGGCGAGGCCCCTCCCTGTTGGCATGGTTTTAAGGGGGAGGTAATCTGGAGGTTTTAGGAACTTGAACAGTGCAATTTTTTAAAGAGACAATTGGCTCCAATGAGAAAGAATGAACAAAATATTTCAGGGACTGAGGCGGCAGCCACCCAGGAAGGCTCACCACCATCCCGGGTGACAGATGAACTGTAAGTGACGGTCTGAGTAAGTGAGGGCAAGATTAAGGCCATCCTACATTTGCCTCTTCTGAACATATTTCCTCTTGTTTTGTTTTAAAGCTCACCATAAGAGGAACCCACTGACCATTTTGACCTTTCCTTCCAGGTTTGGCATTTGGAGGAATAAATCAGGATTAGCACTGCCATTAAGCCTCAGAGGTAGTGTCTTTAGGACAAAAGTAAGACCGGTACTGGCAGTTTTAGCATCTGGGACAAGTGCTGCATTGCTAATTTGGAACCCTAAGAATTAATCAGTAGGAGAAACTTGATGTTCCTGCAGGTCACACCAAGCACCGCAAATATTTTGAGTATTACTTATTTCATCAGTCGGGTGGTGGGAGGTGAAGAAGGAGATAAAGATTTGTGTTTTGGTAATGTGCCAGCAGTCCGATGTCAGCTAACCTTTGGAGAAGCAGAAAGTTTTGTTTCATTTTTTTTTTTTTTTTTTTTTTTTTTTTTTTTTGTGAACAAAAACATTTAGTGATAGTCAGACTGATGAACATATTTGGAAACTCTGAAATGATGTAATAATGGCAACAATGTTATTTTTACAGCATTAGAAGAAAGGAGGACAACCACCAGCTGCCAAACTCATTGGTCACATTGATCCCTAATAAATCCTGGGTTAGCTTGCCCAATATTACTCATAGGCTCTAAGCCTGTGAATCTGTTAGGACTTAAGATACATTACTTTTAGTTGGGAGGGTAAGAAAAAATCTTTTGGCATATGGTTAAAGGAAGGGTAATTTAGTACACTTTCCTAATATTTTGAAAAGCCATATTGAGATAACAATCTTTTTTTTTATATTTTTTATTTTTTTTAATGACTGTCTTGTCTCTCAATTAAAAACAAACAAAAAAAATGGCAACTTCTTACCAAGAAAATATGGAGGGAGGTCCACCTAAGGGAAGACAAAACTTCCAAAGGTCTTTCAGGTTTTTTTTTTTTTTTTTTTTTTTTTTTTTTTTCAGAAAAAGATAAAAACAAAAGTGTGATGTCATTTTCACATAAACCAAGTCACATTTGCTGAAAGTTGCAAAGGCACTATACTGTTGACAAGGGCACCTATCTTTTTCTAATATAAATATTTAAACTTTAAAATTTATTTAATTTTATTTGTTATTATTATTTATTAATTTGACCAGAGAGAGAGAGAAAGGGAAAGTGAAGAAGCAAGTTTCTAGATCCGGAACTTGAACCACGGTCAGTCATGTGGGGGTCCAGTGCCTCGACCCCCATACCACCTGCTGGTCTCTATATTTAAGTTGGAATCAATTAGTTTCCTCCATGAGAAAAAGACAGGCACCCAACAAGACCTTCATGCCATGATCCACTCCTTGTTCTAGTTAGCGCCAGATCATGGCTACATGTGCAACCAGCATGTTCAGGGAGGTATCTGAACATGGATCTGGAAACTTCTGATGTGGGTCAACCTCCGTGTGCTGTGTTACTGCTTGCAACGCTGTCCCACACCTCTCGTGTGTGTGTGTGTGTGTGTGTGTGTGTGAGTGTGTATACTTTTCAGATTAATTTCATATTTTACTAAAGTTTTCATCATGATGTTTACTCTCTCTCTCTCTCTCTCTCTCTCTCTCTATATATATATATATATATATATATAATTTTTTTTGAACAGAAGCTTTACATTTTTCTGCTTCCTCCTCTTGGACCTCACATCCACCTTCACTACCCACTCTCTGCACATCCAAGTCCCTCTAACATATTTTAAGCACTTTTTCCTGTCAACTCTAATAGGTTCAATACTATTAATATTCCTATTCTAAGAATTAAAAAGCTGCCATTTTCTTTGATCCAGTAGCTTAATATGGTCAGCAAGTCCATACAGCCGGTGAATTGTGCAGCTAGGATTCCATGTCAAGCTTTAGAAATTTCAGAGGCTGACATTCTGACTATGAGACTGAACCATGGAGATGATACTTCTTCAGTAGTAGCAGGTAGGGCTCAGGGGTTGAAGTGACACGGATCTGGGTTTGTTCCTCTACTGGCTGTGTGAACTGAGTAGACTCAGCCTCATCGATACGATAGAGATAATAGTCATTTCATAGAGTTTTTGTCAGGATTAATTTATGTATAGATGCAAGGTCCAGTACACCCAAGTGATTAGTAAAGAGTAATTGTGTTGAAGAACAATTATTGGAATATGCTTAGTTGTTTTACTTACTCTTTGATAAGAAGTTTCCTGAATTGAGCCCTACTTCAGACCAGTAAGTCCTCATGTCGGTGAAGAGACTTTTTAAAAGGGGCTATCGTCTCTCATCCTCTCTTATTCTTAGGATAAGGCTAGTTTGGGATATAATGACTCTGGGCTTTTGGTTCCTTTTCTTTACCTTGTCCTACCCAATCCCATAAGTAATTGTTAATGGCTACCTCATGCTACTACTCTCTAGATCAGTCCTGCAAATTACAATCCACTCTTTATTTTCTCCCTGATCTATAAAGATTAGTGAAGCTGTACCAGTATGACAGATATGTTTCAGCTCGGGTTCTCTTTGGCACTGAATTATAATTGGTTCAAAGCACACATCTAAGGGAAAGCCTGTCTGAGTCCTTTGCATTGAAATTGCTTTTCTTAAACAGGTGATGTGCTGAGACCCAGAAAGTCAAGCCTCTGTAAAGCACCTCCTCCAATCATCCATCAAGCTTTAAAAGCCAGTTCAGAATTTACCTGTTGTAGCAATGGTCACTGACTAATCTCACTTAATTTCGACTATTTCCACATTACTCTCAGAATTTTAGTTGTGAGTCTATAAAAACGATCGGTCCTTGGTTACAATGACAAAGGTTCTTAAAAATTGCAGTTTAGTATCTCTCTTCAACTAGATGATCTAGTCCTTGAAGCAGGGGCCTCAGTTGCCACATGCTAAATATGGATGAAGAATACATAGAAATAGAAAGGGCCAGGTGGAAGTACAGTGGTGATATTATTGGACCCACACGGGAAAGGTCCTGGGTTCATGTCTCAGAACGTACCTGAGCACACCACGCATGTACTTGCCCAAATCGGGCAGTGGATCATGCCATGATTACTTCTTCAAGGATCCTTCTGTCTCTTTCTTTCTGACTTAATGAAGAAATAATTTAATTAAAAATATATAATAAAAAGAAATAAAATATAAAATATATGGTCCCTGACTTCAAGGAATACACAATTCAACAGAACAGAGTGAACAGAGATACTGATTGCAACTTTGTTTTTTATTATTATTATTATTTTTTTTTGTATGTGTGCTTGCTGGAGAGAGAGAGTGACAGAAAAAGTAAGACATCACCCCCAGGGGGTTGGCTATGTGCAATCCCTACTCCACTCTCCTCCTGGGATTTTGGGTACATATATACATGTGCTTGGCATGATTTTCAAGCCACCAGGTCCAGGACTGTGGTTGGCTACCTGGGAGTCCAGCATCTGGACTATGCCATCGCCTGGTCCCACTGTTTGCCATGAATCCAAAAATGATCCCCATTACCAAAGTTTAAAATTCTCTTTTTTCTTAGCCAAGGACAGCCCACTGCCAATCTGTGAATAGAGATGGGGGTTTCTTTGCTACTTGTCGCCTGCGCTATCTTCTATGTGAATAATTTTATTTTAAGACTCAGAATTTGATTATTTTGACACCAGTGTTATCAATCAGGGTTTGATCAGAAGACATAAGTCACTCCATGTTATTTTGATTAAAGATATATTTATTATATTTACATGTATATACATCCATTTAAAGAGCTGAGGGAGCTAAGGCCAGAATGCCTCTTTCAGAAAGTCTTGAAGTGCAACATTATAGGGAAGCTACAGCTACTTATCCCAGACTCAGCCAAGTAGGTAATTCATAATAAGAAAACTTAGAGTTGGCTCCATTGCTTAGTGGTTACAAGGATATGGATCCCGTATGGCCAACTGTGGTTTGAATCCTAGCCCTTATGCTTGAAAAACACACCAGGGTACATGTGCATGCTGTGCTCGAGACCCAACAGGATGGAAAAAATTAGGAGAAGGGGCTGTGGGCATGACCATGCCATATTTGGGGGTGTGTGTCTTCTCTTTCTCTGTTTCTCTGGTGGGTGCATGCACCCTTTGGTAGTGAAAAAAAAAAAAAAAAGAAAAAAACACCCAACCCAAACTCCAAACCAAGAAAACCCAGAAGCCAGGGAAAGTCACCACTGTTATTTATTTATTTTTTTTTGGAGAGGTTTTTTTCGCTATAGGGCGCGTGTGCTCGCCAGACAGACAGAGAGAGACATAGAGACAGAAAGCGAGAAATCACCCCCCAGGGGGGATGGTCACGCCGCAATCCCTTCTCCTCCATTCTCCTCTCGGGATCTTGGGCACGCACGCACACGCGCCCGGCATGAGTTTTAAGCCACCGGGTCCGGGACGCGAACCTCGGTCGACTACGTGGGAGTCCAGCGACATAGCCATTACGCTAACTGCTGGTTCCCACCACTGTTATTTAAGCTTCTTACTTCCCATGCTTCTCTTTCACTTTCCACTCTATGTGAATATCTCTTACTGGTCAAACCCAAGGGTTTAAAGATTATCCTGATGGTATTCCACACCCCAAAAAAGTTGAAATATAAACAAATTCCCAGGCTTTTTTGGGCAGTTAAATAAGTAAAACACTTTTCCTACAAAACAGTACTTGGTAAAAATCTGGATTCTTGTGACGGTCACTGGAAGAAACTCAATAGAATTCAGTACATTAATTTCCAATAAGTCTAGTACCTTTTTGTGGATTTACACCTTCTGAACATGAAGTTGATTGGGAAAATTCTCCCACCGAGAGCTACCTGCAGGTATTTATTATGTTGGGAGAGAAAATGTTCCTATGCCTAGTCTCCTCTCCCAGAGAATAGTATTTACTATTTCTCTGCTTCGTTACAAAATTTAGAAATTTCTTAAACCTTCTATAGGTTGCCTTTTGTTCCCTCCCATTATAGTTACAATCTCATTTTTTTTACTTTTTGACTTCCTTGCTTTTGGCATCCCAACACTGAATCACGCTGGCTTCTGTCTAATCATATAGTCTCCGTTACATTTCGGGAGCTAGAATTTCTTGCAGCTACTGATAATGGGACTAAGGTCCATGAATTCTGCCTTCTAGGTTTCATTTGTTTTGTTTCACATGGAGACTCACCCCTGGAAGATTGCTGAACAAAACTGATGATGGAGTCTAAGGACCCGTGCCCCTCAAGGCCTACTCAGACTAATACTTTCGCATTGTGCTCCTTGCCAAAGCCTGGCTTTCCCTCAGCAGTTGGTCTCTTTTGGTCTCGAATAACTAAGAAACTTCAATGTCAACAAAACTATTTTATTCTACCTTAACTTTTTCTGGAGTACTGGAACATGTCTTTTGCATTCTTTTTATCCCCCAATTCACTTTAGGGAGATGCAGCTGGGTTTTTGCAATGAAAAGTACTCCAATGTATACCTCTTTTTTATATTACCTAGAGAGCTCACCCTATTGTCTAGAACTTCTCCATTTCTTTTCAGACATTTATTTTTCTAACATATTCCTCTAGATTTAGTTTCACTCCACAGCTACCAGCCTGTCTGTCCTATAAGAAGTCTGAATTTAATGAACTGTGAGTCTGCCAAAAGCACTTTTCAAACAAATGTGGCTACTCGCCCCACTCCATTTCTGTATTGGGTAATCCCACCTAGAAAGCATTCTCTCATCAGAAGACCATGTAACCCAGCACTGAACTTAAATATAAGCCAGACAATAAATTGTAAAGCTCAAGAGCCCAAATTCTGGAGCTAAATGATGTGAATTTAAATTCCAGCTACTTTGTTTACTAGTTATAAATCTTTGTGCAAATCACTTAAATTACTGTATCTCAGTTTTCTTATCTGTAAAATGTGAATATTAATAGGTCTTCCCTTGTGAGATTCTTGGGAATATTAAGTGAGTTTATATGTAAAACTCTGAGACTAGTATATAATTCACAGTAATAGGTCCTATCTTCCCTGTGCCTTCCTTAACCAGACATTTCTCATGCATTTTACCTCAGCAAAGGAAGAATCCACCTACAATCACACAGGACCTTCAAACATACCTCCTAATAATGCCTTAAACATAGTACTCTAATCTTCTCTTTATATATACATATCCAACCTTTATAAAATCATTAGTTGACAACTGACTCAAGCCTTTAAAAGTTGACTATTTGCAACTTTAAGGGATGCCTTTTGGTTTTCATTCTGGTGAGCTTCTGTAGATCCACTGGTAGTTTTCTTTGAACCCGATCACTCCTTCCGACCAAGTAACAACTGAAATGCTCTTCCCTAATTCTATCTATAATACTCTTCTCTAATCCTATCTATAAACTAAACCTGAATTCATGACCTTTTCCCTTTCTTACTGGGCTCCAAGATTTCTTTTTCCTGTTCATATTGATCTACCTTCCTTGATAAGAATTTAATTTTGTGCCTAAGAAAATCTCTCTTTTCCCCCACTTACTAAAACTTCCTTTATTTTTATTCTACTCTGCCAATGATGTTTCTTTTTAAAATTCTATTCACTGTTATTATTATTTTTAATTTGCTATAGGACATGTGCTTTCACCAGATGGAGGTAGGGAGAGCAAGAGAAATAGAGGGGGAAATGAGAAAGTAAATTGACACATCTAGGCTTTGAACATGGTCAGCCATGTGGGAGTCCAGAGCATAAACCACCATATCACCTGCTGGCCTCCAGTGATCATATTTTGATAATTTGAAAACTATTCCAGTTGGACAAATATATGAGATTTACTGCTGAATGAAGCAAGCAGACTATGAAAGTGAGACATTGTATGTTTCCACTTAACATAGAGTCACCGTCTGCATTCTATGGCAGAATCTTAAAGACTAGAGGATATAGAAGCATAGCAAATGGTTAGGGATACTGAAGACCATCTGTGAAGAGAGTGGAAGAAGGGGTAGAGTATGAGGAAAGGAATTAAGAAGAAAAATAGGCAAGACATTTATGAGACACAGAAATGGATTATTACCTGTTGATGATAACATGTATAGTATCCTGAACTGGATTAGTGTGAAGTGTATTCATTTTGGGTAAATTCACTTTACAAGCTAAGTTATGTATACTGATTGAATGTATAAAATAAACAAAAAAAAATACACTGTACAACAACGACAACAAAAGAAAAGCAATCCAGTTCCTCCTTGTTGCCTTAATAAACTTGGTTCCAGAGAACAGAGTATTAATGGCACAGACATTTTCATTTTCCTTCTTTCTTTTGGGTTTGAATAAATTTCACTGGGTTGCTTCTCTACCATAAACAAAGATAATCTATCTCTTATTTAATAAGGAGTCTTCTGTTGGGGACTGTTTGTCGATGGAATTACTACCTCTGCAAGTATGAATAGAGTCACCTGAAGACAATGTGTCTGTCAAAGTTCTCTTAAGACAAACAGAAATTCAAGGAGTTAGTCACATCCTCACTTCCCCTCCCTGGCATTAACACATTTCTAGAAAAAGATCGACTTGGATCCCTATCTATGCCTAATATGAAGCTCTGTTGCTTGGACAGAACTTAACTGCTGTTGAAATGTAAAGTTCCAGCTCAAAGTCCTGGATGACAAAAACCAAAACAAAAGCAAATACAAGGGAAGCTAAGTTCATTCTATACATCCTGTGCCTAAAGAGACTGCACAGTGATTTCTGACAAAATGACTCTTTTTTCATGATCTACTAATCCTTTTCTGGGTCTCACTCGCAATGCTCGGTCAACTTACCCATGTGCAATTTATGGCAGGAGCAATGACATGGAACGGGCCTGGATAGTCAGCTTTCTAGGGATTATGCCACTTAACCAACCATACCGCTGGAATAACAGTCACATAGATGCTACCTCAAAATATGAGGATGCAATTCCAGAAGACCTGGACTGACAAAGTATTGGATACCTTAGCCTACCAGCAGTACCATTGCAGGCAAAGATCCCAGTATTGTTTTGGTTCCTAAGTATCTTTCTATCTATCTTTCACAGCTAATAGACTGTGCATCATGCCTTTCTTTTCTAAAGGCACTCAATAAATAACTGTACCCACAGAAAACAGAGGAGGATCAAAATATTAGATTTTCTACTGATTAAAGTTGAGATGGAGGAGATGGCTTAGGTTTGCACTTCTCTGATTTTTCACTCCAAATTTATACTTAGTCACATGGTTTAGTAAGCTGGGCTACCAAAGGACACCTCTAGCCCAAGAAGCTTAGCACAGAAAAGCAGAATGCAGGCTCTCCACGGGCAAAAAGCTCCACAAAGAGAACCTGGAATACCTTGTGTGCTTTCTTAACTTGCGAGTCAGAAAATTCTGTGAGGAAGTAAGAAAAGACCATAAGCACCAGTCTATTAAAAGTTACCTCATGGGAACATGAGGCCCAGTCAATGCTTTAGATTTGGCTTTTAAAGAATTGCCTGAATATTGAAAGACTGAAAGGTTGGATAGGGAATTAGTCAGCAAATCCCCAAGAACTTTGCTAATATTCTGCTACAGTTATTAAATGTAAATAATGTGGATAAAAGCTAGTTAGCAATTTGTTCAACATTGCTGGTCTGTAGGACTTCTCTTACTTTATAAACTGGACAGTTTAGAATTCAGGTTAGAAAATAGATCATGAAATTTTTAAGAATAGCTTTTCCAGCATGTTTTAGTAAGAATTCAATGTGTGATATATATATATATATATATATACATATATATATATATATATATATATGATTTTTTAAGAGACTTTTGCCGTAGGGCACGTGCACTTGCCAAAGAGACAGAGAGAGACAGAGACAGAAAAATGAGAAAATACCTCTCGGGGGGGGGATGGCCGCACTGCAATCCCTTCTCCTCCATTCTCCTCTCAGGATCTTGGGCATGCATACACACATGCTTGGTGGGAGTATCAAGCCATGAGGTCGGGGGATCTTCCACCATGGGTGACTGTGTGGGAGTCCAGCAACATAACCATTACATCATCTCCTAGTCCCTTGTGTGTAATATTTTTGAAATTATTTTTTTTCTTTTCTTTTCTCTTTTTTTTATTATTATCCATTTTTTGTTACATTGAATTACATATAACTTTACAGTGTATTACATTGCTTTTTCAAAAGGGAATGCCATGCATGTCAGTCAGTACAGAGACATTAATCTCCCCACTTCAACATTCAATATCTTTCCTATGTATCCCCCAATCATTATTATTATTATTCTAATTATTTTTTATGATAAACATGATTTTTTTTTTTCTCCAATTATCAGATCATAAAGTTCCCAACAAGAGGGAACGTAGACTCCACTCAGGGCTGGACCAAGGGTGGGTCTCGTGCAGCCCCGCAAATGTAGGTGAATCTCCATGGAACACAGTTTCAGGAACGCGGCTCAGGGAAGCAGAGACGACCATCAGCTGATGCAGCACGGGAGGCAGACCCCGGCCACGGCTCGCGGGACAGGCCCCGGCCACGGCACGCGGGGCAGGCCCCGGCCACGGCTCGCGGGGTCAGAGCCCCGGCCACGGCTCGCGGGGTCAGAGCCCCGGCCACGGCTCGCGGGGCAGGCCCCGGCCACGGCTCGCGGGGCAGGCCCGGGCCACGGCTCGCGGGGCAGGCCCCGGCCACGGCTCGCGGGGCAGACCCCGGCCACGGCACGCAGGGTCAGAGCCCCGGCCACGGCTCGCGGGGCAGACCCCGGCCACGGCTCGCGGGGGCAGACCCCGGCCACGGCACGCGGGGTCAGAGCCCCGGCCACGGCACGCGGGGGCAGGCCCCGGCCACGGCACGCGGGGCAGGCCCCGGCCACGGCTCGCGGGGCAGGCCCCCGCCACGGCACGCAGGGGCAGACCCCGGCCACGGCACGCGGGGCTGGCCCCGGCCACGGCTCGCGGGGCAGACCCCGGCCACGGCTCGCGGGGGCAGACCCCGGCCACGGCACGCAGGGTCAGAGCCCCGGCCACGGCACGCGGGGGCAGGCCCCGGCCACGGCTCGCGGGGCAGACCCCGGCCACGGCACGCAGGGTCAGAGCCCCGGCCACGGCACGCGGGGGCAAAGCCCCGGCCACGGCACGCGGGGCAGAGCCCCAATCGGGCCGGAACTCCAGAAGGGCACATGGAGCGGAGCCCCCGCGCCCTGACCCCGCGCCCCAGCATGTGGAGTGGAGCCCCCGCGCCCGCCTCCCCAACTCCATGCGCCGGCACGCGGAGCGGAGCCCCCGACTGCCGCCCCTGGACGTTTAATTGTATCTAGTACTTCTTGCATATTATTCTCAAAGTTTTGGGCCATTTTCTCAGTCTTTATGGTGGACCTTTCTAGGCCAGCCATTTTCTCTTCTACATAAGAGATTCCATTTTCTGAATGATCTAGTCTGCTTTTAATACTTTCAAGGGAGATTTTGACTTCTTGTATTATATCCTTCATCTCTAACAGCTCCATCTGATTCTTTTGTAAAGTGTGAAACCCCTCTTTTAGATCTTGCATGAATTTCCTCACCTCCTAGAACTCTTCAACTCCTTTCTCCTTCCCCTTCAGCAGTTCCTTGTCTCTCTTCTCTTTGATCTCTGTTAGCTTTGCCATTATGAATGATCTGAATTGTTTATCAGACATTTCCATGAATTCCCTTGAACTGTGTGTGGATGAAGAGGAGCTATCCGTTTCAATTGGAGGAGAGGCATTTTCCTGCTTCTCCATATTTCTTGTGGTCCTGCAGCGATTTCTAGTCATCTGGTGGATGGTCGGTTTCTTCCCAAACTTTTGAAGTTTAATATGATGGTTGGGAAGTGTGCAGAAAAAGAAGCAGAGAGAGGGAAACAATACCAACAACAACAAAAAACAGACAAGAAAAAGAGAAAAAGAAGAGAAAAACTTTGGAATAAATCTAAAAAACAAAAATTAATATTCAAAAAATTTCAATAAAAATCAAAAATTAGAAAACCGCGCGGCGCGCTAGCGCGCCGCACGAAATGTCTACATCTCAGGAGCCATGGAGCAGACTGTCTCTTGAAGAAGGGCTGTTCTGGGAGGAGCAGAGGGGATTATTAACAAAACAAAGGCCTAGGAGGGAGAGGCCAAAGGGCCCTGTAAGACGCCTCACCTTAAAAAATTCTAAAAAGCAAAAATTAAAAAAAAGACAGACAGACAGAGAGAGAGAGAGAGAGAGAGAGAGAGTGAGAGGTAGAGAGAGACCAAGATTGATTCAGAGACAGGAGATATGAAAGGGGTTTTCCTACCATGTGGGATTTTGTATGCTGGAGGCCCAGTTAGGAGTGGGACCTCTTCCTTCCTCCCAGCATGTCTACATCTCAGGAGCCATGGAGCAGACTGTCTCTTGAAGAAGGGCTGTTCTGGGAGGAGCAGAGGGGATTATTAACAAAACAAAGGCCTAGGAGGGAGAGGCCAAAGGGCCCTGTAAGACGCCTCACCTTAAAAAATTCTAAAAAGCAAAAATTAAAAAAAAGACAGACAGAGAGAGAGAGAGAGAGAGAGAGAGAGAGAGTGAGAGGTAGAGAGAGACCAAGATTGATTCAGAGACAGGAGATATGAAAGGGGTTTTCCTACCATGTGGGATTTTGTATGCTGGAGGCCCAGTTAGGAGTGGGACCTCTTCCTTCCTCCCAGCATGTCTACATCTCAGGAGCCATGGAGCAGACTGTCTCTTGAAGAAGGGCTGTTCATGTGGGATTTTGTATGCTGGAGGCCCAGTTAGGAGTGGGACCTCTTCCTTCCTCCCAGCATGTCTACATCTCAGGAGCCATGGAGCAGACTGTCTCTTGAAGAAGGGCTGTTCATGTGGGATTTTGTATGCTGGAGGCCCAGTTAGGAGTGGGACCTCTTCCTTCCTCCCAGCATGTCTACATCTCAGGAGCCATGGAGCAGACTGTCTCTTGAAGAAGGGCTGTTCATGTGGGATTTTGTATGCTGGAGGCCCAGTTAGGAGTGGGACCTCTTCCTTCCTCCCAGCATGTCTACATCTCAGGAGCCATGGAGCAGACTGTCTCTTGAAGAAGGGCTGTTCATGTGGGATTTTGTATGCTGGAGGCCCAGTTAGGAGTGGGACCTCTTCCTTCCTCCCAGCATGTCTACATCTCAGGAGCCATGGAGCAGACTGTCTCTTGAAGAAGGGCTGTTCATGTGGGATTTTGTATGCTGGAGGCCCAGTTAGGAGTGGGACCTCTTCCTTCCTCCCAGCATGTCTACATCTCAGGAGCCATGGAGCAGACTGTCTCTTGAAGAAGGGCTGTTCATGTGGGATTTTGTATGCTGGAGGCCCAGTTAGGAGTGGGACCTCTTCCTTCCTCCCAGCATGTCTACATCTCAGGAGCCATGGAGCAGACCTGAAATTATTTTTGAAAGAACCTGGAAAACTGAAAGATTCTGTATGGAAATTTGGTACTGTTTTAGGTAAGTGGAGCAATTTGTACAGTAGCATTCTTCTAGTAAGTCATCCTTTATTTCTAAAAATAAATTAAAGAGAACATACAAAGTTTATTTAAAAAGAACTTGGGAATATCTGCTCTGCTTCTAAAATTTTCACTGGCTTGGTAGTGAACTGAACACTAACCAGGTGTTAGGCATTAGATTGATAGTGTATGCTTTCTTCTTCATTGTTAAAAGACAAATGAGAGCTATTGTGTTTTCAAATTAATTAAAAAAGTACTAATCAATAATATCAGCTATCAAATTCAATGACTATTTTTTAAAAATTTTACTTACTTTTTTTTTTTTTTTTTTTGAGAGAGAGAGGCACCCCCAACAGGTGTTTGTAGCATGATCCACCCTCACCTTCATCCAGCCCTGGATCGTAGGCATGTTCTTGCCCTGAGTGTCCAGGGAGGTCTCTGGATGGGAACCTTCCCATGTAGATCAGCCTTAAAGAGGGCTGTGCATGTACTGCACCACTGTCCAGCTTCTCTACTACTATTTTTAAAAAACTACTTATTTTATTTTATTTATCATTGTTGTCATTCTTCAATTTGCTACAGTGCATGAGTGCTCACCAGAGAGAAAGAGAGAGAGAGAGAAAGCAAGAAAGCAAGTTGCCAGATTTAGGACTCAAACCACGGTTGGCTACATAGGAGTCCAGTGCTCCAACAACTACACCACCTGTTGGCCCCATCAATTGTTATTTTCATTCTTGTCTTTCCCCATCTAGGAATTACCTCTATTATGCTGTTTCTCAAAAAACAGGTTACTCTTATGCACTTTTTTTCTAAGAGTATGTATTTCTCAACTGACATCATATATATATATATATATATATATATATATATATATACACACACACACATATACCTATATATTTATATATATATCATATATATGTATACTCATAAAATATATAATATATATTCAACTAGTAAAATTGCACACAAGCTGAGTTTAAAACATTTTCTACTTACATACGACTAATGTCTCCCTTTTTTGGTAAAGAAGTTTCACATTCAGGCCTTCGTGTGAATTACTTGGGTTCCTTGGGGACCTCTCATGCTAGCTGTGATTAATGTCCACTTAAAGCTCTTCCCACGCCATCTCTTTCATCTTCTTCAAGGGGCAGTGTTTGAAAAGGTATATAAACATCCCTACCAAGAAGGAGTCTTTCTCAATAATATCATTATGTGGCAGTGAGCTTTTAATTTATAAACTCATGTTAAAACATCATGTATAATCTGTGTATTACAATTATTCTTTAATAAATAACTTTAAAATAATTTTAACCTGATGATTTTATTTAATGAAACATTGGGAAAATAAAATGAATCCAAAATCTCTTAGTCAACTTTATGTGCCCAACCAGATAACCTTTTCCAGGAGGCATTAATGGAAGACGAGTCACAAACAAATCATGAGGTGATTTTAAACAGACTGGAGTCTGCTCCCAGGCACACGTAATTGCAAAATAAAAATATCTAAAATAAATCTTCTGAGTTCCCTGTTGTTATCAAAGTAATCTCAGAGGTATCCATAAGCCAATTAGTAGGAAAGGGGAGGGGAGTGAGGTGGGAGAGAGTGAGAGAAAGAATAACGAAAACAGTGTTTTACTTGAAACAGGTTAGCAGATAGAGATGCTACTCCTGGGAGACCCCAGCAAGCCCTCGTTTTGCTAAGTAAAAGAATGTTCAAAATAGCTTTTATGTAAATTCTACCCTTCGGTACTCTAACCAGTCTGCATTTCTCTCATCGCCATGTGAAGGGGTTGACTGATGCTGCCAGCTGTTCTACCCGACCCACCGAAGGAATACATTATCATCACGGTCCTGTTAGCAGGCCCGGGACAAGATGGTGCTATGACAGGTATAATATAGGGCTAACGTAGATCCAGGTGTAAATAATTAAAGTTGTAATTCAAGTGCAGCTTACCAGTGACATCATTTATCAATGTCACTAGAGTCCCTCAATGAAATTACAGCTTTGTATGTAGAATTTAGATGTACACCATTCATTGCTGTATGTGAAGTATGTTGCTTTAACAATAGGTACTAGATACATTAACAGCAAAGGGCAGCTCTTGATTCCAATAACTGAGCCACTCTTCTCTTTTCTCTTGCCTCCACAGCAGACTCAGCTACTGCCTTCTTTCTGGCGACAATGAATATAATTTTAGTTTAAAAATGATTGTCTTCCTTTTGGAGGGCAGTTCAGAGAACCAAAAGCAAGGTTAAGAAGGTGAAGAGGTCACTGCGTAGGCAAGTTAGGTGTTAGTGAAGAGAATAACAAAAACTGAGGTCAGTTTCCCCAAATAGAGCAGATCTATCCTTTACCTGCAGCGGTATTTCTGTAGAGATTTATATAATATTTTTATGGAGCATATGTATTTGTATGTATATAGTATTTCTATAGAGGTTTATACAAATGCCATAGGAGAACCTAGCTTTCTGTTAACTAGTAATTTTTTTAATGAATAAATGATAAGAATGCAACATTAATAATGCCAGAATATAGATATTTTAAAATGACTTTGATATGTATCATAAAAGACAGAACACATATTAGAGATTTCAAAGTAAATTCTTCTAAATAATTAGCCCATGATTGTCAGTTTTTACTATGGCTTCTAAGTCTTCAGGGACACTTATGCATAGGATGCAGGTGTGTGTGTATGTATTCTGCAGTAGAAATAAATCCTGGAAAAATACAAAAGTCATCCACACTATTTTAATCTCTTTTACTCTCTTATTCCACTGCCTCTCAATTTCAATGTAAAAAGTATCTTAGGCCTAGACTAGGCAGGAATGAGCAATATGTGTTTATGTAGAACTAAAAGGACAATGTTAAGTGAGTGTGGCAAGTATACTAGTGTCTCAACTCTTCTGGAGGACAATTTAATATAAGAACTTTAAAAATAAAGATATCCTTAATTTCTCAGAATTTGTATTTCTAGAGATCTATCTCAAAAGCATAATTTCAAAGATGCTAAAGTGCACAAAGTGATCGTCTTTGCAGTATCCTTTGTATTAATAAAATAAAAATTAGTAGCAGTGTAAATGTGTGACAATAAGAAAGTGGTTCTTTAGGTCATGACAAATCCATCAATAGAATACTTCAATGTCCTACATGATTATGCCATAATGTAAAAAAAAAAAAAAAAAAGCTTTAATGACATGAGAAAATTCTTGTACTAAGTGATGAAAAAAGGTTAAAAACAGTTTGCATAGTATGATCTCAACTTTAAAGATGTTATATCTTAAAGTTTAATTTGTACTAATAAAAAAAGGACTCTAGTTTAGAGTGATTGAATAATAACAGTAATAATTTATTGCATAATGTTCTTGGTTTCGGGCACTCTTTTAAGTGCTTCATATGCATTAATTTATTCTCACAATAGCTAGGAAGATAGGCATTATCTGACCCTCTTAGATGATGAGCAAATTGAGGTACTCAGGGACTAGCAGATAGCATAATGGTTATATCACTGGACTCCCACGTAGTTGACTACAGTTCGAGTCCTGAATCTAGCAGCTTAAAACTCATGCTGGGTGCGGGAGCATGTGCATGCAGGGGAAGGGACTGTGCTGTGTCCATGCCCCCTGGGAGGGACTTCTTGCTTTCAGTCTCTCTGTCCAGTGAGCGCATGCACCCTATAGCAAAAATCTCTTAAAAAAAAAAAAAAGAAATTGAGGTATACAAAAATTAAAAGGCTTAGTCTAACTAAAAATTGCAGACATGGGATTAAACCCTGTTAGCTTAGGCAAAGAATGCACTTTTAGTTACTAGAGCAGAATAATATTCTGAGTTTTATTCATTTATGTTTTATACCTTCATCCAAACTTTTTAGAGTAAATTATATTATTATTTTGTCACCAGGAAACATCATTCTTAAGGCTTTTAGATATTGTTAGGCAAAAAAAATAAAATAAAGCCTCTAAGTAATGTAGAATAATATTTCTATTTCAAGAAATAGATGTTCTGAAGCTAAATTGATGTATTACTATTGCTTTAGATTTTCTTTTTGAATACAATGAAACCGTGTAACTGATGAAATAACAAATGACAACATTTCTGCTTTACTAGTCATCTTTTCATTTTTTTATAAATTGATCAACCTACCTAAGAAACATGATATTTCCATAGTATGACTGTATTTGTGCTCAGTTCCAATCTTTTCCCTTCATTTCTCCTAAAGAAGCTTAAACATCTCATGTAGAAATATGACAACTTGTTCTCCTTATAAATAAGGAGAGAGCAGACTGAAGAAAATGATACCATTGTGGAATTAAGCCTATCATTCTTCTTTCAGAAAGAATTGGTCACAATTTGCTTCATGGGAGCAATCTGTCCCTTGTTACCGATTTATACTGTTCCAAGGGACTGTGTTAGAAAAACATTATTATTATTAGCAGTGGTAATACTTGGCAGCTATTCAACACATTTCATCAAAGAATCCAAGAGCTTAGCCATCAATCAAACTCGCCTTGGTGTGCTCCTGGGAGGAGGTGGTATTATTTCTGTTTGGAGCAGAGGTTAAGTGACTTGCCCAAGGCCTTGAAGCTGGTGAGATTCAGAGTTGGGAATTAAACCTTGGAGACTTGACACCCAGCATCCCACTCTCCTTCCTAGAGCACATTCCCTCCGCCTGTCTGAAAGATGTAGGAATAAATAAAGCATCTAATAGAAAAATGTCTTGCTCCTCAGCATGTGTTCTTGTGTTCAAGCTCTTCTGGCATGAAATTGAAAAAGCACAAGGAGTTTCACTCAGAACTTGAGATGGTACTTTTCAGTGTGGGAACTCATTCTACTCATTCCTTCCCACATATTTACTTAGTGCTACCATGTATTAGGTAGTACAGTGGGACCCAATTTATTTGGTGGGAGCAAGACAGTCATAACTTGAAGGGAGTTTGCACTCTATTAGAAAAGAAACGTGAAGAGATCATTGTGAGATGTAAGCTGTTGCTCAGTGCTCACTACGGTGTCAGATCCACATTTGAAATCCCAGTTTCTTTCTCTTTAGCTACACATTACAGATTTTAATGACTCAACAGTTGGGATAGGTCTATACTACCAGCAGGTGGTGTAGTGGTTAAGGAGCTGGATTTCCACAGGGTGACTACAGTTCAAGTCCTGGACCAGGAGGCTTGAAACTCATGCCACCAAAGGTGTGCATGCCCAGAATCCTGAGAGGAGAATGGAGAAGAAAGAATTAAAGTGTGGCCATCCTTGCTGGGAAGTGATTTCTCCCTTTGTCTCTCTCTTTCTCTCCAGTGAGCACACACATCCTATAGCAAAAAATCACTCTTAAAAAAAGAAAAGAAAAAAAGAGAGAAGAGAAAAGAGAAGAGGAGAGAAGAAAGAAGAGAAGAGAAGAGAGAGAAGAGAAGAGAAGAGAAGAGAAGAGAAGAGAAGAGAAGAGGGGAGGGGAGGGGAGGGGAAAGGAGGGGAGGGGAGGGGGAAGGAGGGGAGGGGAGGGGAGGGGAGGGGAGAGGAGAAGAGAAGAGAAGAGAAGAGAAGAGAAGAGAAGAGAAGAGAAGAGAAGAGAAGAGAAGAAAACTGTTGGGTCACAGCAATCTAAAGCCACATGCATGTACACACATACTTAAAAATCAGATTTGGAGGACAGCTGAAGGTGTGCAGGTCAAGGAAGCTGGATGGCACATGGTTGACTCTGCAGTTTGAATCACAGACCGGGAGGCTTGAAAATCACACCAAGTACATGTGTGTACACACACCAAATCCCAAGAGGAGAGTGGAGGAAGATAGGATTTGTGGTTGGTCATCCCTCTTGGGAGTCATTTCTCACCTTCCTTCTCTCTCTCTCCATTGAGCACACAGGCATTGTGAAAAAAAAATCTTAAAAAATATTCAAAAGACAAAACTTGATTTTTAAAAACATTTGCTTATCTTCCACTCTCTTATTGAGATTTTTTGCACTCATATCTGGTGTGTTTTTCAGGCCAATGGGTGTGGGACTTGGACTGCAGAGTCAGCTATGTTGTATCCAGCACCTTAACCACAAAGCCATTTTGCTGGCCCTGACTTTTGATTTTAAGTAAAGTATAAAGAGGTGATAATCATCCTCTATCATTTTTTTAGAACTTGGTAGAGGATATTTGTTAAATATTATAATTGGAACATGACTCTTGAGGGGCAAAATTCTTCTTTGTTATTTACTTTTGGTATAATAAAAAAATGATGAGATTTACAACTCTGTTGTTAGAATTTAAGTTTTAAATTTTCTCTTGAAAGAAGGAGTAGCATGTGGTATTCTGGACCTGACCCACTAATTCATGCATTTCTCTTGTGACCGCCTACATGCCCGGCCCCGAGCGCCGTGTGGTGAAGAGCACAAGAGGTTAAGAAGCATGCTCTGTCCCTCAGATATTTGTATCTATTAAGGCATGAATTGACAGTCTAGGAGAAAGCGTATTTCAAGGAATTTAATGCTTTAGAATTTGTCACCTAAATCCCAAATGCTCTCTAAAGAAATGTCACTAAGAAGGAGAAGATTCCATGTCATCAACTGCAGCAGCCATGTTGCCCCTAATGCCTGAAATCAATTAGTATGTGTAAATAGTACCAAGTTGTACACAGAAGCGGACTCTCCTAAGGTAACATTTTGTATTTCTACCACTGTTCTATTTCATCACTTTAAGCTCTATTTATTTCATGGTAGAATTAATATAGTAAAATTAAAAGTAACAAAAATTCCACAACCTGTTTAACCTATTATATCTTGGAAGTTTTAAGGATCCACATGTGATGTTATAGTAAAAACTCTCTGATAAGTTGTAAAGTATTATGTAAGGGTAATTAGTTTCTATCTCTCTTGGTGGGATACATTTTTGAAATGCATATAGGTTTTAGAGAGGAAATATCTTTTCTTTGATATAGTAATAATAACGTACTTCTTACCACTATATGTCAACAGATAGAAACAGCAGTGCATTGCAAGCTCCATATTTTTTCATTAAGTGTTTTGCTATATCAGCAAGATCACAAACTACTTGTGTCTAAACACAAAAACTGTATAGATACACCAATTTACATCAGGTGCAAATCTCAGCCTTACTAAAAACATCCATTTATGATATTCTCAGAATATTAGAAATAGAAGACAACTTTTTTGATCTAAAAAAATTCTTCTACAAAAAACATACACTTAACATACTTCATGCTTCCCCTCTATAACTAGGAATGAGCTATGGGTGTCCCATCTTATCATTTTGATTAGACATTATAGTAGAATTCTGACCAATGCAACAAAACAAGATAAAAATTCATAAAGACTGAAAAGAATAAATCTAACTTTCTTTACTTGCAGATGACATAATTGTCTATGGAGAAAATCTAAAGGAGTATATGCACACACAGGGATCCTGTAATTATACAGGTACAAAACTGATTTATAGAAACTAATCATGTCTATACATTAACAACAAATCATTAGAAAATAAAATTTAAGAATAATACCACTTACATAAGGAGCAAAATTAACGAAAACTTAAGAATAAATACAAAACGTTCGCACTCAAAGCCATAAGACATTGCTGAATGAAATGAATCTAAATAAATGGAAAGATATGTTTACAGAGTACAAGACTCAATAACAATAAGACACCCATTCTCCCCCAATAAATCAATAAATCCAAAGCAAGCTCTGTCAGAAGCTTACCTTTCTGTAGAAATTTAAAAAAACTCTGGGGAGAAATGTTCACATATTGAAATGCTCACATTGTAAGCTAAACAATGCAATTTAATGTATATACAAAAATAAATTAAAAAACTCTGTGAGTTATAAGGAAATGCCAATGATCTAGAGAAGTCAAACAATTTTGATGAAAAAGAACAAAGTTGTATGATGCTTGTTTCTCTAGTTCAAGGTTCACTTTAAAGCTACAATCACAGTGTGATATTGTCACAGATCACCACATAAACCAATGAGTGAAAAGAGTCTCAAAATAGATCTTACATTTTTATGGTCAATTAATTTTGACAAAAGTGTCCCCTTCAAAGGGGAAGTATAGACTGTGAAAAAATGATGTAGAAACAGTTATGAAGGAAAAAATATATTTACCTCATATCTTATGCCAAAATGAAATAAAAATGGATCATACATAAGCATAAAAGTTAAAGCTACAAAATTTCTGGAAATATGGAATAAATATCTTTGCTTTAGAGGTTAATAAAGACTTCTTATGAACTAACATAAAATAAATGAGAAAAAGTAATAATTTTGACTTCCTTGGCAGTAAAAATTTCTGCTCTTCAGAAGATACCATTGAAAAAATGAAAAGACAATATACAGACTGAAAGAAGGTATGCAACACACCTCTAATAAAGGACTTATCATAAGACTGCATTAAAAAACGCTAAGATCTCATTAAAAAAAAGAAAACATCAAATGCAAATAGGCAAGAGATTTGTACAGAGATGTCTCGAAAGAAGGTGTTTAAATGCACAATAGAAACATAAAAAGATGCTCAACATCATTGAGCATGGATATGTGATATCAGAGAAATGTGATTTAAAACCACCTAATACCATTTTATATCCAAGAGAATGGCTAAAATTAAAAGACTAGTAATATTAAGTGTTGGTGAAGATGTGGAGCAAATGAAACACTTACTCTTTCCTGTCAAAAGAGTAAATTGGGGATAAAATCTTTGTCTTTCTCAGGACCAGCAGTTGCCATAATGGCTATGTCGCTGGACTCCCATGTGGTAGACCGTGGTTCAAGTCCCGGACCTGGTGGCTTAAACTCATGCCAGGCGTGTGTGCATGCATGCCCCCAAGATCCCGAGAGGAGAATAAAGGAGAAGGGATTGAAGCATAGCCATCCCCCCCGGTGGTTGATTTCTCGCTTTCTGTCTCTCTGTCTCTCTTTGTCTTTCTGGCGAGCACATGTGCCCTACAGCAAAAACCTCTCCAAGTGAATCATATATTTATTACATAGTCTGGTAATTTTACTTCTACAGTTAACACAAGTGTAAAGTAAACAGACTAGCTGCAATGATACAGTAGTGGCATGATGCTCCATGATGCTGAAATCATAGGGGAAATTTTCAAGTTCATGTCCCAAGGTCTCCCTGTATATGCTGGGAGTGATGCGGATACCCATAACCTTGGCTAGCCAAGGCTAGGGGTGGCTCATGGTATGAAGACCCTGCTGGGGGTGCTTCTCTGTCTCTTGTCATGGAAGAAATAAATCAACTTAAAAGAAAAAGAAAACATGTCCATACAATCTTATACACAAATGTACTCATAAGTGGTTTATTCTTTTTCTTTTCTTAAATTGCCAGAGGGCACACATGCTCACCAGAATGAGACAGAGACATACACACACACATACACACAGAAAGAGAGAGAGAGAATGAACCAGAGCATTTTCAAGGATCTAGAGTAGTCAAATAATTTAGACAAAAAAAGAACAGAGTTGGAGGACTTGTGTTTCTCTAGTTTAACATTTGCTTTAAATGTCCAACTGATATTCTTTGGTCACAGTGGATTATCCTACTTCTCTATCATAATCCCAAGGGTCTGGTGAATTATATAAGGATATTTCAAGCCCATATGCATAGACTTCAATGGCCTGATGGAGAAATAGATAATAGAGATAGGTGGGTATTAGGAACCATGATGACTTGGAGAGCAACTTGTCCTGTGGGGAAGGAAGGCCATTATTTAGCTTTAGCAGATTGTTTCTGTGTGCCCATGTGGACCAATGTTAAGAGATTTTCTGGGTTTTAAAAATCTGTAGATATAGTTTTATTGAAAATTTCCCAACAGCAGGCCAAAGCTAGCCTGTGGGCAGCTGTCTTTGTTTCTTATTGGTGTTGTAACAAATTATCACAAACACTGCCTTAAAACAACACAAATTTATTATCCTATAGGTCAATAGGTCAGATATGGATCTCTCCAGGTATAAATCAATGTACTGGCAGGCTGTGTTCCTTTTGAAGACTCCAGGGGAGATTCTGTTTCCTCTCTCTTTCTTCTAGAGACCATCCACATTCCTTGGCTCACAGCTTCCTTTCTTTAACTTAAAAGCAAGCAACTTCACGTCTTCCTGCTCCTTTATCTGTTGTCATATCTCTGACACAGCTAACAGCATTTATCCACTTTTAAAGATTGATAAGATTAGATTAGGCCTTTGTGGATAATTCAAGATAATCTCTTCATTCAAGGCCCTTGACCTTAATCACGTCTGCAAAATCTCTTTTGTCATGTGAAAAAATGTATTCACAGATTTGAGGGATTAGGATCCTGGACATCTTTGAAGGATGGTTATTCTGTCTAACACAGCTAGGAATTGTGACCTCCAAATTAGATATTCTAAGAAATCATCTCTTTCCTGGGATTCTTTTTACTTCCTAGCAAAGAGCTGTGGACCTCTTCTGCTTTCTGCTCTCTCAGGTTTACAAAGATCTTCACACTCCCAGGTGAAAGTGTTTTTTTGGGGGGATTGAGGGGAGGTATCAAAGGACTCAGGATTCCCCCAGGCCTTCTCAGAGACCTGCAGGTAGAGAAAGAGTCTGCATAGGGAATGGAGGAAAAAACTTGCTCAGGCATCATCTGAGTGCCCTAAATCCTTAGTAACCTCCAAGGTAGGCTTTTAAATCCAGATTAGTTTTTGTCTTGAGGCTATGGGTCTATAGGGCAGCATGGCTTGACCCTTCTATGGGAAAAAAAGATAATCAGCTAACAGGAAATACTGAAGAGAGGGATCATTAAGATTCTATTATTCTGTAAATAATTTTATTTTGTCTCTATTTTCATAAAGCGAGAGAACTGTGTATGTGGCCTCAATAATAAGTAGAACCTATAACTAGAGAACATGCGATACAGAACTGGCAAATAAGTGATTTAAAGTTATTTTTCTTTTCTTTTTTTTTTTTTTTTGGAGAGGTTTTTCGCCATAGGGCGCGTGCGCTCGCCAGACAGACAGAGAGAGACATAGAGACAGAAAGCGAGAAATCACCCCCCAGGAGGGATGGTCACGCCACAATCCCTTCTCCTCCATTCTCCTCTCGGGATCTTGGGCACGCACGCACACGCGCCCGGCGTGAGTTGTAAGCCACCGGGTCCGAGACGCAAACCGCGGTCGACTACGTGGGAGTCCAGCGACATAGCCATTACGCTAACTGCTGGTTTCCAAGTTATTTTTCTTTTAATTGTAAAAGCCGTGGTTTACTTTCAATTTTCTGTTCTGATTTGAATAAAATGCTTAATAATCATGAATCAATACTAGCATGTGAAATGTATTTTTTATAACTTTGTTATTATGGTACACTTAAAAATCTTACATAGACTAATAAATTGATCACCTTAACTCTTTCTTGGAAAATGGTGACTTTAAATAAAGTAATCATTTTATTTTATTTTTTCTTTCTTTTTTTTTCTTTCTTTCTTCTTTCTTTCTCTCTTTCTCTGTCTCTTTCTTTCTCTTTTCTTTCTCTTCTTTCTTTTTTAGAGGTTTTTACCGTAGTGTTCATGTGCTCATCTGAGAGAGAGAGAGTGAGAGGGAAAGTACCCCGGGGGGATGGCCATGCTGAACTGCCTTCTCCATTCTCCTCCTAGGATCTTGGGCATGCACACACATGCCATGCACCTGGGGTGACTTTCAAGCCACTGGGTCCAGGACCCAATCCGTGGTTGGCCATGTGGGAGTAGAGTGATGTAACCACTATGCCATCTGCTGGCCCCAATCATATTATTTTCTTGTTTCTTTCTAAAATTGAAGATGTATTTGCAGTACTACCCTAATTTTCACTTTACTGAAAGTCAATTTTGCTATTAACACTACTTTTTACAGTGGTTATGGTTAGAAAAGAAAATTTATTATTTTATTTTAAATGTAGTTACTAGTGAATATGCAAAAATACAGTCAATCTCATTAATAATTAAAGGTTCATATTAGAATTAGACATATCATTTTTCATTTATGTGATAAAGATTTATTTATTTATTTATTTTTAAATTTTGCCAGAGAGCATGTGTGCTGGTCATAGAGAAAGAGGGAGAAAGAGAAATCATCTCCATGAGGAATGATCACAACGCAATCTCTTCTCCTCCATTTCTCTACCCTGTTAGGATTTGGGGCATGCATGTTTTTCAAGCCCTCAGGTCTAGGTATTGAAGTACAAGGTTGGTCATGTGGGATGTAGCTGTCATAACCACCCGGACAGAGAGCCTGCCGATGAGGAATTTTTAAAAGGTAAACATGAGGGGCCGCCAGATGGCATAGCAGTTGTGTCACTGGACTCCCACATGACCGACCATAGTTTGAATCCCAGGTCTGGTGGCTTGAAACACCTGCTGGGTGTGTGTGCATGCATGCCCAAGATTCCAGGAAGAGAATGGAGGAGAAGGGATTGTGGACTTGAACCATGTGAATTTAGTGAACATTTGAATTCTCTACATGGTCACTTAGAGACCCTGGCTAACATGGCCACTTGTCTTTAAACAGGTGACCTCCAACATGGTTCTGAGGGGTCATTGTAATTACAAACAACTGAAAAAGAGGCAAAAATATATAGAAAAGAAAGAGGGGGTTTTCCAGTGGTGTGTTGGTTAAGGGGGCTGGATCTCATATGGCTGACTGAGTGGTTGGTGTCCCAGACTTGGCATCTTGAAAAACACACTGAGTACATTTGTGTGCATGCCCCGAATTCTGAGAGGAGAATGGAGTAAAATGGATTGCAGCGTGGCCATCACCCCAGGGAGTGAAAGAGAATAGAATATTGTGCAAGAACAAACAACATGCTATAGATATATATGTAACTATTTACATGAAATACTATGTGTGGTATTTCAGTTTTAAAATGCATATGTAGAGTATGTAGAGTATGAACCAATTTTTTATAACAATGAATTTTGACAATAGGGAAATGTTCTATAATAATTTTGACAGAGACTGTCATAGTACTTATTTCTAAAATGTAAGATCATAGGCGTTTTTATCCCCACTACTTTGCACTTCTTGATATAGGGCATATGTGCTCACTTGAAAGACAGAGAGAGAGAGACAGAGAGAAAGCAAGAAATCACCCCGCAGGGTGAATGGCCACACCACAATCCCTTCTCCTCCATTCTCTTCTTAGGATCTTGGGCATGCATGCATGCACATTCACCAAGTGTGAGTTTTAAGTAGCTGGGTCTAGGAGTCAAACCGTGGTCGACTATGTGGAAGTCCAGTGATTTAACCATTATACCATCTACTGATCCTTTTTAATTTAGATTAAAATTTAATAATTTTTTAGATGTAATTTTAGATGTGAAAACATCTAGACATCCTATAATGCAAAAGTTATCTCCTTTTATGTGTTATTGTCATAATTATTTTCATATTTTTGTTTTTGCATAGCTTGCAGAGATGAATTAAACTGAGAATTGTATTGCAAGCTGGATATCTGTTCTAAGTCACTCAGAGTACCTGGAGTTTTATATGTTACTTTTCCAGCTGGTAGGGACCACACAATATCACCACAATTTTCTTCTTTACGGTGCAGAAGATAGAGCTCTTACACCATGTTCTTTTTACTTGACTAACTTGCTCATCTCATCCAAAGCAGAGCATATTGGCTATAAGTAGCCAAAAAAATTAGAAATCTCTTAGACTATTTCTAAGAACTTTTCTGTTTTTAGATGCGATATTATGTAACAAAGTAGTTGAGAAATGAGAACAAATGGGATTTTGCTTACCTTGAAAGAATGAGACACCTCGTTGTGACTTTCTGTTTATTCCGAGCTGTTTTCAAGTTTTCTTTGATTTGAATATAACTAATTTTATGGTAAGCTTCCAATTAAATGTTTGTTGGTTCATTACTTTAAAAAAATATTTATTTAGCCATTTATTTGTTGTGATTTTGGGGCTGTTGGGTCTGGGACTTGAATCACAGTCGACCATGTGAAAGTCCAGTGGCTCCACTGTCACATACCTGCCAGGCCCCTGATGGGCCATTTTGGTTCATTATTAAAGTGTCCAAATATTTACTTTTGACAGTCTATCAACGAAGTTTGTCAAGAAATCTCTTTTGGTAAATCGGAATAGTCTTTATTTAATCTTTTCAATCATTTCTTTGAAAAAGCTACTCTAGAACACTAATATATACATATTAATTAAAACACTGGGAAATTAAAAATCATAAACCTAGGATGGAAATAGTTTCAATAACATATAGCCAGGAAGGATCTAATAACATTAAAACATTATCCTATCTGGAAATAACAATTCTCTGCTGAGTTCTAAATATCAATAAAATGGGGCTTGGGGGAGATAGTGTTCTATGGGGCTCCCAGTTGTATCCTGTCCAAAGGCTCCTGGCTAAAGAGCTAAGTTATGTTAAAATCCAGACTTCGTTCACTTTGGCAAGTTATGTACCCATAGGGAAGACTGGCTGTGCAGGCCCTTGAAAGAGGAGAACTATGCTTAATTAGCACAAAGACTCTGATAACTCTGCTGGCCTGGATGTTAAGTCTGATGCTGTAATATGCCTTACTAAGCTTCTTTTACAATTAAAATCAAAAGACTTGTCAGTATAATATTGCGGATTAAGATAAATATGAACCATTTATTGACTTAGCCTGGGTGTTTGCTCATCCATTCATTCACTCATCTACTCATCCACTTGGTCATTCAGCACACATGTCCTGGTTTCCTATAGTGTGCTAGGATTTATACTAAGTCCTATAGATACAAGAGTAAACATAAGGAACCCCTCCTAGGAGTTTACAATCTGGTGGTACATAATTTTTTTAATTGTTTTGATTTTTAAATCTAAAAATAATTTATTGGATAAGAATCTAATGCACTTTTATGAAATATCCTAAAATGTACTTTTCTGGTCTTTAGAATTTGTTTTGGCCTTTAAAAAACTTTTTTTTCAGGTTAATTTCACATTTTACATAAAGTTCCCATCATGATGTATACATTATGTATGTTTTTTTTCCACAGAGAACTTTACAATTTTTTGTCTGCTAAATGTTTCTTCCCTTTACACCTTATACCCACCCTCTATCACTCCCTTTCTATCATCCATTCTCCTCCCTTACAGTCTCTGGTATCTATATTTATCCTCTCTACTATATCTTTGGATCTCTCAATTTCTGCCAGAGTATAGATATTTGGGACAAAATCAGTGATAATATTAAGTGTGAAAACAAAGTCTGGCTCACTTTAAAATGGCATCGTTTGGGGCCAGCAGGTGGCTTAGTGGCTAAGGCTCTGGACTCCCACATGGTCAACAGCAGTTCAAGTCTCAGATCTGGGAACTTGCTTTCTCACTTTCCCTCTCTCTTTCTCTCTTTCTAGTCTGATTTAAAAAATAATAATAACTAAAAAAAAAGTCTTAAAAAAGACAACATTTAAAAAATTACAATCCAACAAATGATAGAAGTGTGGAGGAGGCATGTTTCTGAGAAATTACAATGATCTCCACTGATAGCACAGCATCTAGACAATAGATAAGGGTCCCTGGTCAAGACGGGAGGATCCTAACTGGGTTCTGGGGTTTCTGGAGCACAGTTCGAAGCATACCCCCAGGTTTATTTAAACAGTGTTCCTGGTTCCTTCTCAGACCTCATTTCACCTCAGCTTTCATGTGAGTCCTCTGCTCAACCAGGGACTAGGTATACTCCAAAGCTACACTGTCATAACAGATGAAAAGAAGATGTAGTACAGAGTATCACCAGTGTTCCCATGATATTTCAATATTTGCATAAAGAAACCATAAGGATTTCTAATTGGAATTCAGAAATTCCTGTGCCAGGCCAGATTTTTCCAAGAGCTACTCAAAGAAAATTAGTGTAGGTATATTACAGAGTCAGTGGGAAAAGATGGATTGATCTTGGCTGGAAAGAAGAGCTGAAATAAAAATTATGAGCTAACACAAGTCATGTGTTTCTGGGGCATTTTTTAATAGATGTATGTGATTTTATAAAATCGAAGAATTTGACTAAATCTTTTAAAAGTACTTCCAAAAAATGATATTCTTTTTTGTGCAAAATAGAAAGTCTCTTTTTTCTCCCTTAGAGATGAGTATAACAAGTAAAGCAGAACGTGAAAATATCCTAGTTAAAATGCAATGTCAGACATTCAACTCCATTGCTATTATGTTGGAGCAGCATGGCACCTAAGAACAAGGGAACTGGAATGAACTCTTCCAGGCCCAGTTTGTGTTATTTGAGCAGAGCACTTTTCTTAGCACTAATTTACCTGATTGACAGCAATATTGGCAATGGGAAGGAGTATGTGGTTATCATTAATGACAGGCAGTGGAAGCTTTTATATATATATATATATATATATATATATATATATATATATATATATATTCTCACACACACACATATATATGGTAAGAAACATTATCCCTTTCAAACTAATATGGTATGAGGACCTTTTTGTAAGATGAGATTTACAGTGCTTAAAATGGAAATCTAACATGCACCATTATGCCTGTATGCAGAGGCAGTTTTACAACTTTTCTGAAGCTAGGTAGGTGGTGGTTTATCAACTGGGAAGCATGACAAGGATAAGAAGCCATCATAAGGATTTTTTGTTCTCTCTTTCACATTTGATTGGTTACTGAGCCCAAATTCTTCTTAGTGTTGGTGCTAGGTCTGTATTAAACATTACACTCAATCTGATACTTGGCAAATGAGATTGCTGTTAGAAACTAGACAGAAGTAATGTGCTTAAATTCTAGGAGATTGCATTAATGTTACCATAAATGGAAAATCAAATTGTCATTGTCTTAGAGGAGTAGAGAGGGAAAGAAATCTATTTATACCAGACACATCATAAAATTAAGTTACTTCACATAAAATATGAATTACTTGAGTCTCAAGAGAAAACCATTAAATATAGGCACATACAAAGACGGTTTGACTATAACAGAAATGAAATAAACTCAGGATCTGATTGGGTCATTACATAAGGACATAATTGCTAAACAGACCCTCTGTAATAAAGGGGCAGCCCATTTCTAAAAGAATAAGGCCTTTTACTACAGAAAACTTGGTTACGAAGGGAAAAAATCCAAAGATGAGAGAGAAGCTTCCAGGAACACCTTTGCCAAATGCTGTTTCCCATTGCCTAAGTCCAATTCTGATTACTCCTGCCATTTTAGAAAGCTCAGTGCCTGAGAATTTGACAAGGAAATAGACTAAAAAATTGAACCTCATGTAAAAACTATTTATAGGTTTGCTAGCCCAGTGAAATAGGATGGGAAACAAACAGCAGCAGCAGCAAATTCAAAATTGGCTATAAATCTCAAATAGGAAGTATAAGACTCACATTGGGCATGGTATACCAGTATCAACTTTAGAACTAAGAGGTATTTTATACATATAAAAAAGGAGAACATCTTTCATTCGTTCTCTCAGCTTGTTGAAGAAATAAGGCAGCAGAGAACTGATGTCCATGGGAAGGGCCTATTATTGGGGTAAAGCATTGTTTATATTTTCTACTTTATTACTTTAAGTGCTTAAACTATTAGTAGCTTTGCTGAAAGAAAGGGTTATTCTCCAAACACATAAGGGAAGTCAGAGCTTGCAGGACTCAACTGCAGGCTCTTTCTCTAGCCCCCAGCAGGTCCTTTGGCCTTTGGGCCTCAATTTAATCTTGCTACACAGTTCAGTGGAAAACTATACGGTCTCCCTCCACAGAATTGCTAGTAGCCTAGGGATACTCATGCCATCTTCAGGGGTCATCTGATACCAGGGGACAAAGCAAGTGACTGTACACTGACAAGAGAGCAGGCAATGCTTTAGTGCTAATCTTAACCCTAGGGGCTTTATCTACTAGCTCTGGGCATTTTACACTCTCTGTTCCTGTGTGTGTACAGAGGCAGCATTTAAAACAGTATAGCAGTTCTCTTCTGCATTATTATCAAGAATTAGAAGTTCTTCCTATATGTAAATATGTCCTGAGATTCATTTGAACCACTTATTTTTTTATTCATATTTTCACTCACTGAAATACATTTTGGGAACAAACACAAGGGTGGGCATGGTGCTTGACAAGGTGATAAAATTGTGAAAAGAAAGTAGTCCAATCTTTCAGGAGATAACAATCTAGTAGAGGAAGGAGATGCATAAACAAACATTGCCGTGGATTGTGATCAGAACACTCAGGAGTCATGTAAAGTTCTCTTAGAGTAGCAAGCAAGGGATTAAGCTGCTTGATTTCTGGAAGTTGGAGAAAACTGTGGTACTGTTACTTGAGCTGAGTTTTGAAGAATGATGTAGAGCTCAGTCTATGAGAGATATGTGAAGAATGTTCATTCAGGGGGTGAAAGGCAGTGCAAAGGCCCAGAGGAATGGAAAATGTGGTGTATTCAGAATAAATAGAGATGCGTAACAATAGTATGGAGACAGATAAAAACATGAAGCTGGGAAGGTAGATACAACTTTTCTTCTTCCTCCTCCTCCTCCTCCTCCTCTTCTTCTTCTTCTTTAATTTGCCAGAAGGTGCATACACTTGCCAGAGAGAGACAGAAAGAGGGAAAATGAGAAAGCACCCTGCCCCCCATGGGGTATGGTAGTACCAAGATTTCTTCTCATTTCTCCCTTCTTTGGTTTGGGCACACACACACACACACACACACACACACACACACACACAGACCCAGCATGTATTTTAAGCTACTGACACTCCAATAGTGGAGTCAGTCAATGGGATTCAACCACCAGGCCATGGGCTGGCCCCCTTGAATGCAATTCTAATGAAGTATCTCAATAGATTAGTTCATTCTGGAATTAATTTAGTGGCTTGCCTTCCCAAGACTTCTAAATCATTATTTTTTAACCTTTCTTCTATCATTCTATCAACATTATATAGACGAACTAGCCTGTTCCCTCTTCAGTTGAAATTTCGTCCTAATGCTAGGTTATTTCCTACTCATCTGTCTTTGCGACTGTCTGTATTTGTCTATATATCTATACTTACCTTCACAGATACCTTTCAAAAGAATTATTTACCTTGTTAATAAGTACTTCAGCTACTTACCAGCTAGTAAGGATTGCATTTTGTCCTCCGTCAAAATTCATATGTTGAAGGCTAATTCACAGTGTGATGTCATTTGAAGATGGATCTCTGGAGGCAATTAGGTCATGATGAAGGAACCCACTTGTTGGGATTAGTATCCGTAGAAAAAGATATCAAAGAAAACTCACTTTGTTTCTTCCTCTCTACCATGTGACGACATGGAAAGAAGACAGCCATCTGTAAAGCAGGAAGAGGGCTGTCACCAGAACTCAACTACACTGGTACCTTGGTCTTGGACTTTTCAGCCTCCAAACTAAAAACCAAATTTCTGTTGTTTAAACCATGTAATCAGTGCTAGTTATTATAGCAGTCCAAACTCACTAAGACATTAGCTGAGTCTCTTGGTCTGAGTTTCTTCATCTTTTTTTTTTTTTTAAGAATTATTAATTAAATTAAATTAATTAATTATTAATAATTTGCTATAGGGCACATGGACTCAACAGAGAGATATAGAGAAACAGAGCAAGTAAGAAAGCAAGCTGCCAGGTCCAGGACTCAAACCAGGGTCAGCTATGTGGGAGTCTAGTACCTTAACCACCATGTCTCCTGCTGGTCCCCAGTTTCTTCACCTTTAAAACAGAGATAGCCTACCCTTCAGCTTATTATATATTATTCAACTACATATAGAACCATTATTATATGGTACTAGTAGGTGTATTAAAATGAACTATATATTTATATAGGAAAGGTAGATATTATATAATACTTATCAGAATTATAATACATGTAATAATAAAACATATCATTGTCATAAGGAAATATATAAGGTACTTATATATGTCTGTGTGAGTGTGTAATGTATATGTTTATAGTGCTAAGAGTCTGATCAGAATAAGCATGATATAATTGTAAGCTATTTCATTGTTATTGTTTTCTGACTATATTGCTATTTGCACTTCTCTGTCCATACAAAATATCATTGTATCAGACACCTCTTGTGCTGTTCTTTACATCTTTTTATTTTTTAAAGAGATTTTTGCTGTAGGGTGCATGTGATCGCCAAAGAGACAGAGAGAGACAGAGAGACAGAAAGCGAGAAATCGCCCTCCCCGAGGGGATGGTCACACCAAAATCCCTTCTCCTCCATTCTAGTCTCGGAATCTTGGGCATGCACACACATGTGCCTGGTGTGAATTTTAAGCTACCAAGTCTGGGACTCAAACCATGGTCAACTACTATGTGGGAGTCCCGCATCACCATTGTTTTTCAAATTATTGTTGGGCAATCAGTGCAACACATATGCAAATGCAGCAGCACCTTGTCTTACCTGTAGCAAGTCTGTCTTTGTATTAGCTTGTGAGGTACAGTTGAAGTACAATTGAACATATTTAAGGTGTGTAATTTCATAAGCTCTGACATGCATCCATCTGTAAAGTAATTATCACAATCCAAATAATGAACATATCCCTCATTGTGCCCCCACATTTTTAGCTGCCTTAACCTCCACACTATCTGCTGGCCTTGTACATTTCATTTTATTGCCACACAGTATTTCACTGAATGCATGTATGATAATTTGTAGCATACTCTTTCATCTATACATGATCATTTGAATTATTTTCAGTTTTGAGCTATTAAAGCTGCTATGTCTATATGTATACAAATCTTTTATGGAAAAATGCTTCCCTTTTAAAGGAATAAATACCTTCATGTGAAAAGGCAGAACCATATGGTAGATATAGAACTAACTTTTTAAAAACTTACTAAACTGGAACCAACAGATGGCATAATGGTTATTTCGCAAGACTCCCATGTAATCGACAACACTTTGAGTCCCACACCCAAAGGTTTGAAACTCACCGGACGTGTGTGTTCACGTGCCCCAAATTCTGAGAGAAGAATGGAGGAAATGGGATTGTGGTGTGACCGTCTTCCCTGGGGTATGATTTCTCCCTTTCTGTCTCTCTGTCTCTCTCTGCCCCTCTGGTGAGCACACACATCCTATAGCAAAAATCTCTCTAAGAAAAAAAAAAAAAACTAAATTGTTTTTAATCAGAAGTGAATGAGATTTCCAGTTGCTCTATATCCCTACCAACACTTGGTATAGTGAGTCATTTTAATTTCAGACACAGGACAAGGTATATAAAAGTAGTTCACGGAGATTTTAGTTTATACTTACTAAGTAGAAATGATGTTGACATCTCATCATGTGCTTATTTGCCAACCATCCATCTTTTTGATAGATGAGTGTGTTCAGATGTTTTGCCCATTTTCTAATTATGTCGTTTGCCTTTATTACTAAGTTTTAAGAGTTCTTTATATATTATGGGTATGATAAGTTCCTTATTAGTTCAATGATTTGCAAATATATCTGCAGTCAGTGACTTCTCTAAAATTTTTTTTATAAAAAATTATCATGTAAACCCAATATTTACACAAATGTATATTAAAAATATACATTTTATAATTTTATAATAAATAGTTATAATTTTAAAATTAAAAAAATGTTGTATAATCAGGCTTACAACATGATGTTATGGGATACATAGAGATAGTAGCAGATTAACATATGTCATCTTACATAGATACTGTTTTTTTCTGGGGGGGGAGAGGTTTTTGCTATAGGGCGCGTGCGCTCGCCAGACAGACAGACAGAAATGGAGAGCCAGAAAGCAAGAAATTACCCCACCAGGGGGGATGGCCACTCCGCAATCCCTTCTCCTCCTTTCTCCTCTCGGGATCTTGGGCACGCACGCACACGGGCCCGGCGTGAGTTTAAGCCACCGGATCTGGGACTCGAACCACGGTCGACTACATGGGAGTCCAGTGACATAGCCATTACGCTAACTGCTGGTCCCCCATAGTTACTATTTTTTGACAAGAGATACTAAGATCTATTTAGTTAGAGACCAGCAGATGACATAATGTTTACATCGCTGGACTCCCACAGAGTAGACTGTGGTTCAAGTCTCAGATCCCATGGCTTAAAATTCACTCCTGGCACATGTGCTCACATGCCCAAGATCTCGAAAGGAGATTGGAGGAGGAGGGATTATGGTGTGGCCATCTCCCCCGGGACTGATTTCTCACCTTTTGTCTCTCTGTCTCTCTGGCAAGTGCACATGCCCTGTAACAAAAATCTCTCAATAGAAAAAAATATATATATTTACTTAACTAAAATCCCTAAGAAAATAAATTTAAAAAATTCATAGTACAATAGTGCTCCAGACTAGTTTATTCTACTTACCTGTTATTTTGTATCCTTTCATTTGCATCTCTTTAGTTCCCTACCCTGCATCCTCATTTGCACCCTGGTAACCACTGCTTTATTCTCTATCTCCATATATTTGATCTTATTATTTTTTAATACCCTATTTATTTTTCTTTCTGTGCTTGGCTTTTTTTCGTTCAGAAAAATATATCTTCCATGTCTATTGTCATATCTAGGAAATTATTGCCTAACCTCAAATTGCTTGTTTTCTGCTATCTTTCATAGCTTTTAATATACATTTGGGTCTATGATTAATTTTGAGGTTTTGTTTTTGTTTTAGTATTGTGAGATATTTGATGTATGAATTAAGATTCTTTTTATTCTCTTTCTCTTGCCTATTATTTTTATTTTGCATAGGATATTCACTGTTCCAGCAACATTTGTTGCCAAAAAAATCTCTCTCTTTGAAATTTTTTTGTCTATTTTTTGTCCATACATGTAGGAAGAATTAATTCTAGAATTTCTATTATGTTCTATTGGTCTATTTGTCTTTATACCAGAGCATACTTTCTCAATTATTCCAATTTTTATGACTTGAAATCAAGAAGAATTTGTATCCAACTTAGCTCTTCTTTCTCAAGTGTGCTTTGGCTCTACTAGAGTGCTTTGCACTCTCATGTGAATTTAATTATCAGCTATCAAGTTTTATGGAAAAACAAAAACGAAATCAAGAAAAAAAATTGTCTCAACGTTATTCAAGATTGAGTTGAATCTATAGGTCAATTTGTGGAGAACTGACATCGCAATAGTGAGACTTCCAAGCCCATAAACTTAACATACCTTTTCATTTATTTTGGTTTTTAAAATTTTTTTCCAGAAATATTTGTAGTTTTTCACTACACTAGTGTTCATAATTTTGGTCAGATTTATTCTTATATACTTCATGCTTTGATGCCACTGTGAATGACATTGTTTTTTTTATTTTGATTTCTGACTGAAAGCATATAGAAATATAATTGATTTTGGAATATTATTCGTGTGTCTTGAAATTCTGCTAAATGCATGTATAAATTTTAGTAGCTTTTTGTGGACCATAAGATTTTCTACAAAAAACGCTGTCTGTAAATAAAGGAAACTTTACTTCTTCTTTTCTTGTTTTCTTTTTGTATGTTGTCTAATCTGAAGACTATTTTTCTTCTTACATTGGTTAGAACTTCTAGTTAGTAAAATGTTAAAAGTGGGTGAAAATATATATCCATGCCTTGTTCCTGACCTTATGGAAAAAATGGTCTTCATTCATTACATACAGTATCTGTAAGTGCTTCATAGATGTCTTTTATTGAATATGCCAAAAATCTAGCTAAGAGTTTATATCACAAATGGATGTTGGATTCTGTCTAAGGATGTTTTTTGTATATTAACATAATTATATTTTGTTTTGTTTGCTAGTATGGCAATCTGTACTCATTTTTTAAGCACTAAACTAACCTTGAATTCCTGAGCTAAACACCAATAGGTCATGATGTATGAATCTCTTTATATGTCTTTAGATTTGACTTAATAAATTACATGAACTTATTAAGGTTTTTCTCATAGGGTGCATGTGCTCACTGAAGAGAGAGAGATACATCAAGAGAGAAAGTGAGAAATCACCCCCCAGGAAGAATAACCATGCCACAATCCTTTCTCCCCCATTCTCTTCCCAGGATCCTGGGCATGCACACACACACTCCTGGCATGATTTTCAAGTTATTGGGTCTGGGACTAGAACTGCAGTCGACCATGTGGTAGTCCTGCGCCTTAACCCCCACACCACCTGCTGGTCCCCAAATTGTATGAATTTTGACAACTACGTATATAAGGGATATTGGTTTGTAGTCTTTTTTTCTTTTTCTCTTTTTAAAATTTATTTTTCAAATGAGTGAGAAACAGAGAGAGAGACAGAGACATTGAAACAGTCCTCCCAACAGGATCTTTATTCTTCAATCTGCCACTGGTGTCAGCCAGCCCTAGATCATAGACACACATGTGCCCAGCATGTTCTGGGCATGTTCTGTGGACATGAACTCAAAACCTTCAAGTGTGTCAACTTCCCAGAGCAAGATGTTTTGTTACTGTGCCCATCTGGCTCTTGTAGCTTTGTTTTACTGTAATATTTTTAAACACAAACTCAATCTGTTTAATGGATACAGGACTATATTGGTTATTTATGTCTTTATAAGTGAGTTTTGGTAGTCGTGTCTTTCCAGAAATTTGAAAAATTTCATCAAAGTCATCAAATTTATTGGCATGAAAGTGTCCACTGTATTCCCTTATTATCTATGAATAGAAAGGCTATCGCTGAATATAAATCATAGCCTCAGTCTCAGCTGCAGCAGTAGGGACTCTAGCTTACTCAACTCTTTCTTCAATAGTATGTAATTGTAGAAATGTTATCTATAACTTTGGAGGTCCTGTGATACATTCAGCAGATCTGATGTAGCAAGAAATAGGTGATATCAGACTTTCTTATGCCCTGTCTTACTTCCTTATTCTCCCCTTTTATTTCAAATATTGCTATAGCTAATAAAGTACGTGTGATTGAACTATACCCCATCTTAGCTGTACTTTGTGTGTCTATCTTTCTGCCCTGTGGCTTCTTTGATTTCACTGAGGACCATATCTATCATGGAGTTTGGAAGGCCTGGAAATGTAGAGAACCTAACACCCCATGAACGACCTTGCACCAATGATGAGGGAACCCTATGTATAAATATTCTCTCCTATCCCCAAAGTAGTTGATTCTAAGTCACTTTTCAGAAAAGTTATGATGTATTTTCATTTTTTTAATGTTTTCTTTTGTGAAAATGTGTCATGACTTTTCCGACGAACCAATACAGAGCTTCTCAGAAGATTCCTGGAAGACTGAGTCTACAGTGATGATAAGCTTAGTGGATGCCTGGGCTGACTTTCAGACCTCCTTCCCTGTTTTAATCTTCCCAGTCCTCCATTCCTAGTCCTGGTATCATGTCCTAAGTAAACTACCTTCATTACAGCCTTTGTTTTAGACTCTGCTTTCTTGGGGAGTGAGGGGAACACAAGCTGAAAGCGTCACCAATAACTTGCGTTCCAATGATCATTTCTCTCTCCTCACCTTATTCCACCTGTTAGAAACATTAGCATTTAGTTGGCCATTCTTCCCGTGAAACACTTTACTCTCTTGATTTCTGTGATTCCCACTTATCTCGTTTTTCTACTCTCTCAGTGACTTCTCTCTTAGTCTACTTTACTAATATTACATTTCATGTGATATCTGTAAATATAAGTTCCAAGGTTCAATCTTTGACCTGTTCAACCCTACATTTTTTCCTTAAGGTATGTTATCTATCCCTTGCCTGTCATCAAAATACCAGTGAATAGCAAATTTGTATCTCCAATCATGAGCCACTGCCCTCTAGATTCACATACATATGCAACTGTATACTGCCTCCCTCCATGAATGTCTAATAGGATTCTCAAAATCCTCTTGTACAAAGCTGATTACAAAAACTTTTTTCTGATCCAGCTTTCTCAGTCAGCCATATTACTCAATTCAGAGTTATTCTCTTTTGTTTGTATTTCAAGCTCCATCCATAAACAAATTCCAACCACACTCTTTTCAAAATATATCACAAACCCATTCTCTCTTGTTCATCTTTACTGCTTAGTCTGGGTCATTATCATCTTTCACTTGAGCCACTATAATAGCATCTTAATTGGTCTTCTAGCTTGTATTCTTGCTTCTTAGAATTCAATCTCTGCACCGTAGAGAGAATGATCTCCAAAATCCATTAATCAGAACATGTCATTCTCCACTGAAAACACTCCAGAAGACTTTCTGCAGCACTGAGAAAAATATAATGATTTACCATAACCTTCAGTACCCTACACGAACTGCTGCCTGCCTGACCTCATCATCTCCATGTTCCACCTCCCTCAGGATGCTATTGTCACACTGGCCTTATGTCTAATCTATGAATTTATCAAGCATATTCCTGCCTAAGGTATTCTTACTTGTTGTTTCTTCTGCTTGGGACAAGCTGCCACCATCTCTTCCTAGAGCTGGATCCATCTTATCAATTGCTTCAACTTGAGGCTTTCTAGTATCAGGACGTACATTTATAGTGCTACCGTGAAATGAAACTTATTATGCCTCTATGTTAACTTGCATCCCCAAAGAAATAAAAGAATAGAAAAAAAGTACCCCTCATTTTAAAATAAAGCATTTAAACTCCCAAGCAGGATTTGCAAAGGTCTGGGTTGAAATTGGTTTATAACCTTCAGTCCACACTCATTCAAAGGAACAAGATGACTGAGTTTGAAGATGTTAAGAGGGAGAATATCTTTGGAGTAAGTAGTTCTAATTTGTGGTGTTTTCCTTGTACTTCCTTTGGGAGAGAATTAGGTGTTACTTCCTTTCATTTAATCCACAGAAAACATACTTCAAGTAGGCTACCTGCGGAACCTACTCATGCACCCTGGAGCTTGGGTGATGTCTATAAGATGTTCCTTGTGTCAGAGACAGTGGTGGCCACACTCCAACAAGTTGATGGCAGGTCTGAATTGTGTGCATCCCTATGGACTAAGGAAAGGCCCTTTGAAAGAGAACAGGCCCAAGGAGTCCTTCTTTTAAAAATTTTATTTATTTTTTTACATGAGTCAGAAAGACAGGCACTCCCAACATTTATGCCCTACTTTATGCCATACTCCACCCCCCACTTCAGCCAGATTTAGCTCATTGGCACACACACACCCAGCATGTTCAGAGTGGTTTCCAGACATGAACCTGGAACCTTCCCACTGAGTTAACCTTAAAAAGCTTTGTGTTCCTGCTGAGCCACTGTCCTCATTCCCCTCACCCCAATCCTTTGAAAGAGTCTTCTAAAAGAGTCTCAGGAGAGATTCCTAACAGGTATGAGGTTTGTAAAGCAAGTAGCAGCTTTTGGCATGCCATGGAATTAGATGCTATGGAGTGCTGTATGCATCTTGCTGAAGTAATGACATCGCCTAATGCCCAGGGAGGAGTTGTGAAACATTCCCCAAGAAGATGAGTCTGAGAGACCCATGAAAGTAGGATACAGTTTTAAATGCCTGGAGGTAACATTATTGTTAATGTTAGAGATGGACTACTTTCTCCCAAGATTGAGAACAAGACAAAGAGGTATGCTAAACTTTCAACTTTGTACTGGAAACTCTACTCAGCACAACAAGACAGAAAAAGAAATAAGGGGCACCTTTAACAGCCCAAACTAGGAAACAACCTTTGTAATGACTCATGAAGTTTAGCACTTTCCTATAGAAGAATAGGAAATTCTCAGTAATAATTAAAGTAAGTAAATACGAATTCATACAACCTCAATCAGAAGATTATCTCCTCAAAAATAAGATAAATAAGAGTGTAGTTTAAAATAAGCTCTTTCCCCATTAGGGACAGACCACAGAGGCAATGATCAACAACTAAAGAGTATGGGACCAGCAGGTGGCATCGTGATTAAGGCATTGGACTCCCACATGGTTGACAGTAGTTCAAGTCCTGGACCTGGTGACTTGTCTCACTTTTTCTGTCCCTCTCTGTTGAGCATGTGTGCCCTATAGCAAATGAAAACATAATGATAAATAAAATAAAATAATTCTGAGGGGAAAAAGCTAAAGAGTGTTTGGATCGGAAAGTGTAGGTAAACCTCAAGGAAAGAAAAAATAGTTACTGTTAATAGGCAGTGGTAGAAATTTTTCAGAGGGAATTGAACAAAATTAAACAAAATAAAACATGTCCTTAGTAATCCCAGTAATAAAATGCAACCTGAAGATAGCAAATGGAACCTTAGAAAAATCTGGAAATCTGAAGATACTAATAAAAACTCTGTAGAAAGACCCTTTTGACTCATATAGAAAAATTATGTGGGACACACAGAGGAGTCTAAATCAAATTTGAAGATGAAAAAAGGGAAATGTAGACTACCCCAGAGAAGATCCTTCTCTTTTTGAAACTTATCTAGTAGGAGATTTTATTTACTGATGAAGAATATGAAATTAATACTAAAACAATATTTTATGTCATTATAGTTTACTTGTATATAATTATGACTCCTTAATCTTATATTAACTTTAACTAACACTTTTATTCTTTCTATAAAATCCCAGTGATTAAAAACCTCAATGCAGATATTAGTATAGCAAGATATAGGTTTTATAATCATTGGATTTGACATTAAGAAAGACTTTTCAGAAATGAAAGAAACAGGCAAGTAATGCCTGACTTCAGGGTTGTTGTAAGTAGGTATGTTCCAGTCTCGAAAGACCTATGTCTGAAGAGCAAGGGTCCTAACTGGGATTCAAGAATCCAGGTTGGACTCCATGACCAACATTTTCAATATTCTTTTTTTTTTTTTTTTTTTTTTTTTGGAGAGGTTTTTGCTATAGGGCACATGCATTCACCAGAAAGACAGAGAGAGACAGAGAGACAGAAACTGAGAAATCATCCCCCCGGGGGATGTCCACACTGCAATCCCTTCTCCTCTATTCTCCTCTCGGGATCTTGGGCACACACACACGCACACGCACCTGGCATGAGTTTAAGCCACTGGATCCGGGACTCGAACTGCAGTAGACTATATGGGAGTCCAGCGACACAGTCATTACGCCAACTGTTGGTCCCTCAATATTCTTCTTTTTTTTTATATTCATTAAGTTATTCCATGAGAAAAAGAGAAAGAGGAAGAAAGAGAGAGAGAGAGACAAGGAGAGAGAGAGAGATATGCACCCCAATAAGGTCTCTATGCCGCAATCCACCCTAGCCTCAGCCATGCCAGATCACAGGTATGTGTACACACCTAGTGTGTAAATCGGGGGCCTTCTCATGTAGATCTACTTGTGTTACTGCCCTGCCACCACCTGGCCCCTTCTTTTCAATACTCTTAGTTTCCATTTCTAATATTTCTTCTTTTACAGATGTAACTCAGACCTAGATTATGTGACTATCTGCTGTGTTCTGGCAGCATCACCGTAGGAGGTATTACTTATCCTCCCACTTTCTCATGCATTGCTACAAATTCTTTTTTAAAAAATAATTATTTATTTAATTATTATTATCATTATTCTTTAATAATAATAATGATTTAAAAAATAAGAAGGTGAGAAAGCAAGTTGCTAGGTCCAAGACTCAAACTGTGGTTCTCCAGCACCTTAGTCATCATGCCATCTGCCAGCCCCTTCCTACAAATTCTTAAAGTCCAGCTACATAAAAATGTTTACTATTTTTCAGTTATGTTCAGCACCATCAGCAGGTCTGCACATTCCTTTCTAGAAGCCTGCTGGTCTTCCCAGTCTGGGTTGAGTTCTCAACAAATGTATTTTCTTAATAGCATGTTTACCACTTTGTATAAGTGTCTGTTTATCTTCCCTCTCTAACTAGGCTGTAAGGTTCTGTGGCAAGAATCAAGTTCATATTATTTACCTTTTATTTCCAGAACTGAACCTCATGCTTCATTTATATGAAATAGTCTGTGAATACACACTGGAGAGAAATGAATACTCATGTTCTTTAATTTCCTTCATATTAATTATGAGTTAAAGGGGCAAAAAAATCACCTAGGATCAGTAGAGCGAAATAATTTGTAAACTGCTTAAGAGTTGTCTTAATCAGCACCCATTAGGACCTGAATCTCTTCTTATTTTTTCACCAGTTCAGTACAAAGGTAAGTAAGAAATAAGGCCAGATACAGAATACAATACATTCTTGTAGATTTCTTTTAACCTCTCACCAGGAAACTAATAAGATGGAGGCAGGGACAGTGGTAGTAAGGACAGAATAAAATATGCTTTAAATAATGGTTCTACTTAAATATTTCCCTAATAAATGCCACAGCATTTGGGAATTCATTAAAGGGAAGACCACTCTTTTCTGTATGTTAACTGCAGCTTCAGCAATAGGAAAGATAATTAAGAGATTCTTTGAACATCCTCACCTTTCTCAGCAGCAGCCTAATAGCTATGATTTTCCTAAAAAGGACTTTCCTAATAACCTGTAAGCTTTTCTAATCTCTGATTCAGGACTGTTTTCTGTCTACTAATAAAAATAGAATCATTCTAAAACCTAACCCTAACGTGCTTAAAATTTAGAACTTCCTTTAAAAGAGAAGACAAGTTGGAGAACAAGTATCTCCACTCGCTGAATATTTTCCTTTCTCAGCTTTTCTAGCCTATACAGGGCTACAATGCAATATAGAATTTTCTAGACACATGTATTTGTCATGGTTATATTAAAATAGGGAAGCATGTTAGAGAAGTTAGATCATTTTCTTTAAAAAGTTTACTTGTAAATCCTATGTGGAGAAATAAATTTTTGAAAAAGTAAGGTCAATTTAAACAGTAAAAACTATATATGAAAATATTTAGAATTCAGGTTTGTGAAGTCTTCTCAATATTGGGTATTATGGAAATATTTGATTACAACAATGTTAGCCTTATACATCTCTCTAGGATATGGAAAAATAAAGCAAAGGGAGGTTAAATAATTTTCTGAACACAAGGAGAGAAATGTTCCAAGATTGACATTTCTTATGAATTATTTTCTTAAGTTGTTTTTTTTTTTTTCTTTTTCTTTTTTTTCCAAGAGTTTTGGATTTAGGGCATGTGCACTTGGTGGAGAGAGAGAGAGAAAGAGAGAGAGAGAGAGAAACAGAGAAGTGAGAGGTAAAGTGAGAAATCACCCCCTAGGGAGAATGGCCACACTGCAACCCTTTCTCTTCCATTCTCCTCCCAGGATTTTGGTCACACATGCACACATGCCTGGCATGATTTTTAAGTCACCGAGTCTGGGATTCAAACCACAGTTGGTCATGTGGGAGTGCAGATATGTAGCTGTTATGCTGTCTGCTAAGCTAAAGTTTTAAATGCTTATATACTAATGTAATAAAAGCAGAGTGAAGAATAAAATTGAAATGGTAGGTAAATGGTTCAACATGTCATGAAATTTCTACCTGCAACGTCTAAATTATCAGGTGAAAGTATTTTTTTTAGGGGATGCCTAATAATTTCCTTAGACTTTCTTTATTTTTTCAATTATAGCTATACATTCCTCATGCTATTGACATTATTAGTCAATGAGTATTAAAAATGTGCATAACAGCATTAATAATGCTTAGAGATATTGATGACAAAAGAACATCAAAAATGAGAAATTGTTTTAAATTCTAATTCTGCTCTCAAATAAAATTTTTATGTTAAATATTTTATTTAATGTATTGTTTTTATTTTTGTGTATTCTTTTTTATTTTTCTAGAGAGCATTTGTGTTTGCCAGAGAGAGACAAGAGAGGAGTAAAGGAGAAAGCATCCACCCTCGCCCCATGGGGATGGTAACACCGTAATCCCTTTTACTTCATCTCTTCCTCTTTCTGGAGTTTTGGGCATGCATTCATATGTGCCTTATGTGTTTCTCAAGCTGCCAGGTTCAGATTTTGTACCATGTGATCAGCCACATGGGATTTGGCTGCCTTATCCACCAGGCTACAGAGCCCGTCCCAATAAACACAAGCAATGTATTTACCATGGGGGGCATATAGACATGCAAAGAAGAAAATTTTAAACAATCTTACACCTGGTAATAATTGTTATTTATATTTAGATCATATGATCCAGCTTGACATTTATATTTACATTCATACATAATTATAATGACTAGAGTCAGACCAACTTCTCTTGGAATCCAGGCTCTCTCTCTTTGTAGTTTTGTGACCTTAGGCAAGTCAACTATCAATGATTTTCTTTGGTATTATATTATTTGATTCTATCCAGTGTCTTTAGGTGCTAACATGTCTGTTTCTGGTTTCCCCATTGTAGAATGTTAACAAGCTTAATAGGGGCAAGAAGCAGATCATTGTATTCACTCATGCCTAGTCCTCAGTGCCTGGAAGAGTGCAGTTAGCCATGCCAGGACACATGGAAGGCACTTACCAAATATTTGTTGAATGAATAAATAAATGTTTACATTATACACCTTTTCACTCTCAAGATTATAGAAATCTCTACCTGCATTTTTTTTTCCCCATTTAAAGCCTCTATGGGTTCTTTTTTTCCTCAAAAGTAAGCTAGTTATTACAAGATCACTTATTGAGATCATTGTGGCTATTTCATTTGAATTATTACCTTAGTCATATTCTGTATTGTTAGTATATTTGGCTCTGTTTATGATCTTTATACCTTGTGTATTGACCTGCCCAATCATGACTTAGATGACTGTAAGGTGTAGTGCCCTCTTCATTTCTAAGAGGGCAATATGTTCTCTGCCCCTCACTTCTGTTGTCTTTTTCTTCAGACTATTCTTGCCTATTTCTGCATGTTTCTTGTTTCAGATGACTTTAAGAATAATTTAATTAAATTTAAGTACAAGCTATTTCTGCATTTTGAAAAAAAATTAAACTGAACCCTTACTTTATATTTTATACAAAATTTAATTTAAAATGGATTGGATATTTAAACATAAGAACTAAAACTTACATGCTAAGAAAATACAAAAAACTGTCTTTTGATAGGGATGTCTCTCACTTGAACTACTACCAGAGTCTCATAACCAGTTAATCTGGATTTACTTTTGCTATATTCAAGTAATTTCTCATGCTACAACCTGAGAGATATCTTCAAAATTGTGTTATCTCCCTTGGTTAAAGCTCATCAGAGATTTTCTTCTTATTCTTAGAATAAAGACAGCATATGGATGATCCTTATCATGACAGATACCCACGCATCATTCAGCCTGTGCTTTCTGCACTCTCATCTCTCTGGTTATTAGTTTCTTTCACTCCGACCATGAGGGGTTTGCATTCTCAGCCCCCTCCATCTAGAATTTTCCGTCTCTCCTCCTTATCTAGTTAACTCCTACTGGTCCTTCAGATAAATGATTACATTTCAGTTCCTCAGAATTGCCAATCCCTTATACACAGAACAGAACACACACATTTTCTCACAACACAGTGTTTCTTACTTGCAGAATTTTCTTCTCAATTATCTTCCCCACAAAACCCAGGAGAATAGAAACTCTCACAGGACTTAGCAAAGTGCCCAGTTTATAGGAAGATTTCAAAAACCATGTGTTGAATGACTAGATAGATAGAGAGAAATATGAATGAATGAATAGTGGAGTAATCAATATGAATTAAAGTACAAGAACAATTGATTTGATTCTGAAAGTAGGATCAAGATAGGTTCCTGTTTTTAAATTTTAATTTACATTTAATGATGTATCTTTTTACAGTTTACAACATGGCTTTTTTCAGCACAAATACCATGTATATCAGTCCAGACAAAGACATAATTATATACATTATCATCAGCAAATAGCTTGTCATTTTTTTTGTCTACTTTCTTCTTCTTCTTCTTCTTCTTCTTCTTCTTCTTTCTTCTTCTTCTTCTTCTTCTTCTTTTTTTTTTTTGTTGTCTTCTTCTGGTCCTCTCTCTCCGGACCACTATTACTTTTTAAAAATTTTTTATTTATTATCATCATAATCTTGGTTATATAACATTGAATTGCATATAAATATACAGTGTATTGCATTACTTTTTCAAAAGGGATTGCCATGCATGTCAGTCAATACAGAGACATCTAACTCCCCACTTCATCATTCAATATCTTTTCATTGTTTTTTCCGATCATTATTATTATTATTCCAATTATTTTTTTAAACAATCACTATTTCTCATTTTTCTTGTATAAAGACTTTACCCATCATAAAATACTTCTCAGACCAAACCAGTTGATAATACTACACACGTCATCATCAACAGGTAATAAGCCATGTCTGTGTCCCACTAATGTCATGCCTCTCTATTTATTCTCTTGCTATCTTTATCTATCATCTTCTCTTCACCTCCCCCCATTCCACACTGTCTTATTCTCATTAAGTACTTTCACTGCTTTTATGTCCTCCAATATTTCGCTCTCTACCATAGAGTGCAGACACTCGGTATATATTAAGTGGATACATACAATATCTTTCTTTCATAGCCTGGCTTACTTCACTTAGCAATAGATCCTCCATATCTGACCACTTTCTATCAAATGCCAAGGTCTTGTTATTTTTTATGGCTGAGTAGTATTCCATAGAGTATATATGCCACACTTTTCCAATCCATTCATCAGTTTGTGGACATTTAGGTTGGTTCCATGTCTTGGCAATTGTGAATAATGCTGCAATAAACATTGATGTGCAAGCACTTTTCCGACTGAGCCTTCTCCTGTCCTTTGGGTAGATACCTAGAAGTAGAATTGCTGGATCAAATGGTAGTTCTATTTGTAGATCTTTGAGGAACCTCCATATTGTTCTCCACAGTGGCTGAACCAGTTTACATTCTCACCAACAGTGTGTGTGGGGGGTTTCCTTTTCACCACATCCCCGTCTACACTTATCACTTTTTATATTCTTAATCTTTGCCATTCTGACAGGGGTTAGGTGGTATCTCATGGTGGTTTTTATCTGCATCTCCCTTATGATGAGGGATGTTGAGCATTTCCTCATATGCTTTTTGGCTGTTCATATGTCTTCCTTAGAGAGATTTTTGTTCAGCTCATCTCCCCATCTTTTAATTGGGTTAATCATTTTTTTTTTTCACATAAGGCACTTGAGTTCCCTGTGTATTCTGGTTATCAGTCCCTTGTCTGAGGCATATTTAACAAAAATATTTTCCCATTCTGAGGGTTGTTGGTTCACACTTGTTACTGTGTCCTTTGCTGTGCAGAAACTTCTTAGTCTGATAGAATCCCACTTGTCTATTTTAGGGATTATTGCCTGTGTTTTGGGAGTCTTATTTAAGATGTCTTTGCCTACTCCAATGTCTCCCAGAGTTTCCCCAGCATTTTCCACCAGTAGTTTTATTGTTTGAGGTTTAGGTTCAGATCTTTGATCCATTTTGAGTTGATTGTTGTTAATAGTGAAAGATGGGGGTTCAGTTTCATCTTTTTGCAGGTGGATATCCAGTTTTTCCAACACCATTTACTAAAGAGGTTTTCCTTTTCCCAATGGATTGACTGATATCCTTTGTCAAAGATCAGTTGGTTGTAAGCTTTGGGGGTTATTTCTGGGGTCTCTGTTCTATTCCATTTGGACCACTATTACTCACTCCCATATTACCCCTATCCTTACTATCTTTACTATCTACAATTGTCCTCCCTGCTTCTATAACTTCCAAATTTTCAATTTCTGTTATAGAGTACAGACGATCAGTATTGAGTGAGGACATACAAAGTCTATCTTTCATAGTCTTGTCTTACTTTGCATAGCATTATGTCTTCTATATTCATCCACTTTGTATCAAATGTCAGGATCTCATTTTTTTTATGACTGAGTAGTATTGCATAGAGTATATATGTCCCATTTTTTCAATCCAGTCATCTATTTTTGGATATTTGTGTTGATTCCATGTCCTATAAATTGTAAATAATGCTGCAATAAATATGGGTGTGCAAGTGTTTTTCCAGCTGAGGGTTTTCCTATCTTTGGGTAAATACTAAGAGTGGAATTACTGGGTCATATGGTAGTTCTACTTGTAGGCTTCTGAGAAATCTCCATATTGTTTGTCAAAGAGGTTGTACTAATTTGCATTCCTACCAACAGTGTAGGAGAGTTCCCTTTTCACCACAGCCTCATGTGCACTTATCATTATTTATTTTTTTAATTTTAGCCTTTCTGACTGGGGTTGAGTGGTTTCTCATTGTGGTTTTGATTTGCATTTTTTATATGATAAGAGATGTTGAGCATGTTTTCATATGCTTTTGGGATATTTGTATGTCTTCTTTGAGAATTGTCTGTTTGGCTCATTTCCCCATCTTTTAATTGGATTAATTATTTTTTGTGGATAAGTTGCTTGAGTGCTCTGTAAATTTTGGTTATTAGTCCCTTATCTGAGATATAGTTTACAAATATTTTCTTGCACTCTGAGGATTGTCTTCTCACTTCACTTAACGTTTCTTTGGCTGTACAGGAACTTTTCAATCTAATATAGTCCTATTATGGGACTATTGCTTGTACTTTGAAAGTCTTTAAGAAGTCTTTTCCTACACCAAGGTCTCCAAGAGTTTTTCCTGAATTCTCCACCACTATTTTTATAGTTTGAAGCTTTATGTTTAGATCCTCAATCCATTTTGAGTTAATTATTGTTAGTGATGAGAAATAAGGATCTAGTTTCATTCTTCTGCAGGTGGATATCCAGTTCTTCCAGCACCATTTGCTTTAGAGATTTTCTTTTTTCCACTGGATTGTCTTGTGCCCTTGTCAAGGATCAGTTGACTGTATGTTTTGGGGGTTATTTAGGGATTCTCATTTCTGTTCCATTGGTCTACTTGTCTGTTTTTATGCCAATATCACGTTGTTTTAATTATCACATCTTTGTAATATGTTTTGAGGTTGGGGAGTAAGATGCCTCCTACTTGCCTCCCCTTGCACAGTATTTCTTTGACAATATGGGGACTTTTATGCTTCGAGACAAATTTTATAATTGTTTTTTTTTTTAGCATCTATGAGAAATATCTCTGGTAGTTTGATTGGAATTGTATTAAATTTGTAGATTAATTTGGGTAGGATTGACATTTTGATTATATTAATTATTCCAATCCTGGAACATGGGATGTTTTTCCAGTTTTTTGTATTATTTTTAGTTTCTTTTTCTAATGTTTAATAGTTTTCCTTGTAGAGATCTTTGACATTTTTGGTAAAGTTTATTCCTAGATATCTTACTGGTTTTGTGGCTATTGTAAATGGGATTTCTTCTTCAATTCTGTCTCAGTTTGTCCGTTGTTTGCATATAAAAGCACTGTAGATTTTTTTGTTGACTTTGTATCCTGCCATTATGTTCATTTATCAATTCCAGGATTTTATTTATAGATTCTTTTGGATTTTCTATGTGTAGCATCATATCATCTACAAATAGAGATGATTTCATGCCTTTTCCTATTTGGATGCCTTTTACTTGACTCTTGTCTAATTGCATTGGCTAGAACTTCCAGTACTGTTTTAAAAAAGAGTGGAGAAAGTGGGAAGTCTTGTTTTGTTCCAGTTTTTGGTAGAAATACTTTTAGCTTTTCCCCCTTCAGTATGAAGTTAGCTATGGGTTTTTTTTAATAGATGTCTTTTATTGTGTTGAGGAATGTCCTTTCTATGCCAGTTTTGCTAAGAGTCTTAATCATGAAGGGATGTTGTATTTTATCAAATGCTTTTTCTGCATTGATTGACATGATCATACAGTTTTTATCTTTGCTTTTGTTAATGCATTATATGTGTTATATGTTAATGTGTTATATTACATTTATTGTTTTGCTTATGTTGAACCAATCTTGCATTCCTGGAATAAAGCCTAGTTGGATATGGTGTACATTCTTTTTAATATGTTATTGAATATGATTTGCTAGTACCTTGTTGAGAATTTTTGCACCCATATTCATCAGAGATATGGGCTTTTTGTCATGTCCTTGTCTTGTTTTGGAATTAAGATGATGGAGACTTCATAGAATGAATTTGGGAGGGTTCCTTTCTGTTGAATTTTTAGAAAAAGTTTAAGGAGAATTGGTCTTAGTGTGGAAGGCTGCATATTAGATCTTGCACATGAACAACTGTTCATCCATTTTGTTCCTTTACCCTAACATGGCTGTCTGCTTCTGTAAACCTGCTTGCTCTTCCCATGAGAAAATAGCTCGTGCCAGCCATATAGAAAACCATATCCAGGACGACATCCTGTACCTGCTACTGTCTTTGCTATAACTAGCCTAAAACCTTTTTGTTTAGCGATGTAACTGCTTACATGGAAACCCCACTCCCCTCAGAAATAATTAACCTGCTTGATTCAGTCTCTGTAACTGCTTGCATAGAAACCCCTGGCAACTGACCCCCTATAAAAAGACTACTCCAACTTCAGTCAGGGCTACAGTTCTCTCGGTCCCCCCACCCCTCACCTCCCTGAGTCTCAGTGTGTAGTTGCTAACCAGCTAATAAAGACTTCCTTTAAACTTAATCTGGCTTTGGTGGTTGTTCATTCAGTGGCACTCTACAACTACTGAATTTTTAGAAAAAGTTTAAGGAGAATTGGGCTTAGTTCTTTAAAACTTTTGTAGAATTCAGAAGTAAAGCCATTGGGACCTGGGCTCTTTCTTGTTGGGAGACTATTACTTATTCAATCTCATTGCTTGTTATGGGGCCACTTATATTTTCTTTTTCTTCCTGGTTCAATCTTGGTAAGTTATATGTGTCCAGAAATTTGTCCATTTCACCTAGGTTTTCTTGTTTGTTGACATATAGTTGCCTGTAGTATTCTCTGATGCTATTTTGCCTTTCTGTTATGTCCATTGTAATAACACCTGTTTCCTTGCTGATTTGATTTACCTGGTTTCTTCCTCTGTTCTTGATTAATCTAGTTAACAGTGGGTCAATTTTTTTTATCTTCTCAAAGAATCAGCTTTTGGTTTCATTTATTTCCTGTATAGTTCTTTCATTTTCTATTCATTTATTTCTGCCCAAATATTTATTATTTCTTTTCTCCTGGAATTTTTTTCTCCTTATTTATTTATTTATTTTTAGTTGTTATTTTTCCAGTTCCCTGAGTTGTGTCCTTAGGTTGTTTATTTGCTACCTTTCTGCTTTTTTCTTGTGGGCACTAATTACTATGAACTTCCCCCTCTTATGACTGCTTTTACTGTGTCCCATAGGTTATAAACACTTGTTGGTTCATTATCATTGTTTTCTATGAAGCTTTTGATTTCAGTCTTAATTTCTTCTATAGTTGTAAAGTCATTTGGGAGTAGATTGTTTATTTTCCAGGTGTTAGCGAATTTTCAAGGGCTCTTTCTGTAGTCAATTTCAAGTTTGAGTCCATCATGGTCAGAAAGATGCTAGATATAGTTCCTATACCTTTGAATTTGTAAAGGCTTGTTTTGTGCCCTATCATGTGGTCAATCTTTGAAAATGTTCCAAATAGGAGTGAGAAAAATGTGTATTTTGTGGTAGTTGGGTGAAATACACTGTAGATGTCTGTCAAGTCCATTTCATGTATGGTATCATTTAAATCTTGTATCTCCTTGTTTATTTTTTGTCTAGATGATCTGCCCAGAGGAGTCAGTGGGATGTTGAAATACTGTACAATTATTGTGCTGCACTTTATCTCCCCCTTGAGATCTAAAAGTCTCTCTTTGATGTATTTAGATGCTCTAGTGTTGGGTGCATAGATATTTACAAGAATTATATTTTCTTGGTGAAAAAGTCCTTTTAGTACTATATAATGTCCTTCTTTGTCTCTTATATCTTTCATCTTAAAGTCTATTTTATCTGATACCAGTATCGCTACTCCAGCCTTTTTTTACTTCTATTTCCATGGAATAGTCTTTACCAGTCCTTCACTTTCAGTCTATGTATGTCCTTATCACTGAGGGAAGTTTCTTGTAAGCAGCATATTGATGGCTTCTGTTTTTGTATCCATTCAGTCTGTCTGTGTCCTTTAATGGGAGAATTTAATACATTAATATTTAATATTATTACTGATAATTGCAGATTTATCCCTGTTGTTTTGTCAGCCATTTTTTTTTCAGTTGTTTTTTATTCTCTTCTTTATGTTTGTCTTTCTCTAGTTGTCCTGATACAACACTCCCCTCAGTACTTCCTGTAGAGCTGATCGAGTATTGGTGAATTTTTTCAGTTTTTGTTTATCTGAAAATACTTTTACTTGTTCTTCCCATTTGAAGGATAATCTTACTGGATATAGAATTTTTAAAATTATTTATTTAATTTTATTTATTCATTCATTTATTTTTAATTTGACCAGAGAGAAACAGAGATAGAGAAAGAAAAAGGGGAAGTGAGAAAGCAAGACACCAGGTCCAGGGACTTGAACCCTGGTTGGCCATGTGGGAGTGTCCAGTGCCTTAACCACCACGCCACCATGGTCCCCATGGATATAGCATTTTTTGGTTGAAATTGTTTTTCTCTTATTTATTTATTTGGAGAGGTTTTCGCTATTGGGTGTGTGCATTCGCCAGAAAGACAGAGACAGAGAGCGAGAAATTACTACCCAGGGATGACTGCCACACCGCAATCCCTTCTCCCCTATTCTCCTCTCAGGATCTTGGGCATGCATGCACACACACCCAGCTTGAGTTTAAGCCACTATGTCTGGGACTTGAACCGCGGTCAACTACATGGAAGTCCAGCAACATAGCCATTATACGAACTGCTGGTCCCTTTTTTAATGTTTTGAATACATCTTCCCATTCTTTCCTTGACTACATTGTTTCAGTTGAGAGGTCTGACATAGCCTATTGGGGTAATCTTTATAAGTAACATGACTTTTCTCCTTTGCTATTTTTTAGAATATTGTCTTTATCTTTAGTTTTTTACCAATCTAGCTATGATGTGCCACAAGAGGATCTTTCTGTGTTGATTCTATTTGGGGTCCTTATATTTCTTGGGTCTGAATTTCTCCATGTTTCTCTATATTTGGAAAATTTTCAGATAATATTTCATAAAAGAGGTATTCCATGCCTTTAGCAGATTCTTCACTTTCTGGAATAACCACTATATGGATATTTGGGCATTTCATGGTGTCTAAAATTTCCCGTAGGTTGTCCTCATTTTTTTCTTTTTCTTTCGTTTTGGTGATTTATGTTGGAGACTCTGTCTTCAATGTTAGAAATTCTTTTGCATGGTCCAATCTACTGTTTGTGCTTTCTAGGTAGTTTTTAATTTCTTGTATTGTATTCTTCATTTCCAGAAGTTCTGTTTGATCCTTTTTTATGGTGTCTATTTTTTTATGAAATTTCTCTTTCATGTCCCTGAAATGATTTTCTCATTTCCTGGAATTGATTGTCTGTTTTCTCTTGCATCTCCCTGAGTTTTGACACTATGACTTTTTGGAATTCTTTTTCTGACATATCTGTGTATTTCTCTGTGCTATCCACTGCTGGTGAGTGGCTATGACACTCACCTGGGGGAGAGTTACCACCATGTTTTCTCATGTTTCTTTGAGATCTGTGATGGTTTCTAGTCATCTGATGCAGTATTCACGTTTTATTATTTATTGAATAGATTCTGTAATATTGGAAGAGGAAATTTCATCCTTAGTTCCCAGGTGTATTCCTATTGGAGGGTTGTGTCTCCCAGGTCAGAGCAGTTATGAGTAACTTCAGATAGTTGATTCCTCTACCAAATGTTCAGCTCTTGATGAGGTGATAGCAAGCTAAGCAGACAGAACTTAGGGAAGGGGATCATGTTGTGTGCTGCACAAAGCGCAACAAACAGGTTGCTGTACTCAAAGGCCCAAAGTCTCTCCCAGTCCTTGAACATGGACTCAGCTAAGGAGGCCTGCCCAGACCTGGCTCAAGTCTGGTGAGCCCAGGCTGCCTGAGTGTGGGTCATGGTGTGGTAAAAATTCCAAAGTTGCTTCCTGGCCCCAGATGTGGACTTACCCAAGAGGCCTGCCTAGACCAGGCTCAAGTCTCCCCATGGGTAGGCAGGGTGGGTCCAGGCCACCTGAGCAGTGGAAGATGGTGTGGTGAAAATTCCAAAGTTTCTACCAGGCCCTGAACATGGACTCACTCAAGAGAATTGCCCAGGCCTGGCTGAAGTCTCCTGGCAGATGGGTGTGGAGAGCCCAGGCCACTGAAACAGTGTGGTGTGGTGAAAGTTCCAAAGTTGCACCCAGGCCCAAGCGTGGACTCTCCCTAGGCCTGCCCAGACCAGGCTTAAGTCTCCTGCAGGGCGGGCAGAGAGAGCCCAGGCCACTGGAGCAGTGGGTAATGGTGTGATGAAAGTTCCAAAGTTGCTCCAAGGCCCTGAGCATGGACTCACCCAAAAAACCTTCCCAGACCACCGGGATAGGTTTTTTGACTGAGAACCAAGGGAAACTTGTAGTTTAAGGGAAGAACATTTTTTAAAAGTAAGAAACTATAAAAAGTTTTTAGGTGCTATTGGAATAAGTTAGCCAGTGTGGCAAGTGTAGGAACTAGGGAAGAATTACACAAAGGACATAAAATGCCATGCTAAGAACTTTATTAGGTGGGCAGCAAGAAACTAATGAAGACTTGGGATAGAGAGTCTTCATTATCTGACCTATGGAAAGATAGGTTGAATTTCAAGGATGAAGTAGGGAGCAAGAGACTAGAAATAGAAATAATAGGTGAGAGGTGGCTCTAAGAAAGAGAATGACTTTCTCAGGTAGGGCAGTGAAAATCAAGTTGGATAGGAGAAAAGGGGATAAATCAATTTCAGAAAATGAAGTAATAATGTAGGATGACCACTTGAATGAGGGAAAGAAGGTGGTAAGATTTACAAATATTTATTTCTCTGTCCTGTGTGACCAGGTAGTGGTGATATCTAAAAAACCATGAGAGGGATAGGGTTAAGAAGAATAAATTCTGGTAAGACAAGTCCATATTGGAAAAAATGAAAATTGCTGACTTGCTCTTAGACACTGGCATGGGAACTCTTCCCTAGCACCTATAATCTAGAGGACTCTACTCTTGGCCTGGGCTGCATATGCTTTCCTTTAGAGAGAGGAATCCACAGGTCAAAGGGAGATGAACTTGGGGTCTACTACCCACTACTATAATAGGTCGGTTCTGGGCTCCTGGGTTCCTGGACACTCTGCACATCTGGTTCCAAGTTAACTTTCAGGACTGATGTGGGGCTCTTTATTGAATCTGTCCTCTGATGTGCCTCCCTTAGGCCCAAGAGATGCTCAAGAAACATCTTTTTGCAGAAGTATGGATGCAGCTTGCACCAGCAGTATAGGAATCCACGTGCCTGTTCAGGAGGCCCACACAGTGTTTGTCAGAGGAAGAAAGTAAAGGAGAAAAGGAGAAAGAACAAATTAGGGATGTTGTTATGTTCTGGGGAGGAATTTCCAGAAGTCTGAGAAGTCTGAATTTTATTCTTCCATCTAGATTGTCATGAGGCATATTTTTCTTTTGGAATAGAACTGACTACGCTTTATTTAACAGCTTGTTGGTTTGATTTATAATTTTAAAATATTTAGAAAGATAGTATGCCAGCTTCCATTTTGTATCCTTGAGCTAAATTCTGTGAACGTTGGGAGAGGGCTTATTTAAAAATTCTACGTGGGGCATCTATGAAGATAACAGGACTGAAAACAGAGCTCAAGATTAATCAGCATAGGGCCAGCAGGTGGCGTGGTGGTTAAAGGCGCTGTACTCCACATGGCCAACCTCGGTTTAAGTCCTGACCCTGGTGGTTTCCTTTCTCACTTTCCCTCTCTCTCTCTGTCTGATCAAACTGGAAAAAAAAATTAGTAAAGTTTTGGGGCTGGCAGGTGGCTTGGTGGTTAAGGGTGCTGGATTTCCACGTGGTCGACTGCGGTTCAAGTCCCGGACCTGGCGGCTTGCTTTCCCTCTCTCTTTTTCTCTCTCTCTCTAGCTTTTTCTATCCTTCTCTGGTCAAATTGAAATAAATAAATGAATGAATAAATAAAGTTAAATAAAATAATTAAAAAAAGATTAATCAGCATAGAAGCTGTCAATAATGGTGCAGATATGGAGCAAGTCTTCCATGGACTAAGCATAGACCCAGAAGAAATGATGGAGGAGTGGATGTAGGGAAAGCATAAGAAGAGAAGTTAGGAGGTTAGACCTAGATGAGCAGTCGTAAATGTAGACTAGCACTCAGTTGAGCAGTCAGAAAGGTAGTGAAACAATGTCATGGACGCAAGGGAGAGAGTTTCAAAATTAGCATAATTTTCATACTGCCTTTTAATAGAGAGGTCAAGCAGGATGAGCATTGAGAAGTGACCAGTAGATTCTAAATGACCCCTTAAATAATGGTTGCAATGATATTTTATGGGGAATCGTAAGCTCTTAAAGAATTAAAAAGGAAATGTGATATGAGAACATGGAGTTCAGAAGTAATGAATATTTTCCTGAAAAATTTAGTAGTGAAGAGAATAAAATAAATGGATGGGGACATTTTTATTGGGATGGGAGACAATCAGATTTGTAGCCAGTGGTATGAAAGAAATGGAAGATGCAGGAGAGGGTATATAGCTGAAGAAGTAAGTATCAAGATGTGTGGGAAGTAGCAGTATCCATAAAGCGAGTTAAAGTGGGTGACACAGTTAGTCTAGAAAGGAGGAACTGCAATTATAAGAAAGTTTAGAAGGGAATAAGTGATATGAATTAAGAAAATTTGCACATAGTCATCTTAACATTTTCTGTTTAGTGTAATAGAGATACATGAGTGGTTTATAAAAAGCAAAAATAAATTGAAATAATCTCTGTAGGAAGAAAGAGTAGCAAGTTAACTGATTTAATGAATTAGTGAGCAAAGACTGATATTTGTACCAGTCACCACGTAAATCATGTTTAGTCTTGCTTCATCTTCTTGATGGCCTCATTCAGAAAGTCAAGGACTTCACAAATAGAGAGTAGAGTTTAGGATTTTTGCAATCATCAAATTAAAAAGGTTTTGTTTTGTTTGTTTGTTTGTTTGTTTGTTTTGCTATTGGCTATGTGCTCTCATGGAGAGAGGAAGAGAAAAAGAGAAAAAGTGAGAAAATGCCCCAAGAAGGTGTGGTCATGCTGCAATCCCTTCTCCTCCATTTTCCTATCAGGATTTTGGGTACACATTGCACATGTGTCTGGTGTGCTACCTCAGGGCCCAGGAGTTGAACTGCACAATTGGGCACATGGGATGCAGGCACCTCAACAACCACACCACATAATGTTTATTGTTTTGCTTAATTAGGTTACTTAGATAAGCACAGAAGCTGTATTTGAGAAACTAATTGTGCAATGGAGTCAATATAAAATTAAGTCACAAAGGAATTTTGCATACTTATGAGTGAAATGTTGAAATTTTACAAGTTCCGAATTGGGCTGTGTGGGAAGGAGAGTGAAGGCACATTGTGAACTCAGGGAGAACAGGAATAAGTGGAAATTTTCTCGGTTAAACTCTGCATTGACTAACATAGCACCTAGCATAGAGTAGATTTTAAATAAACATTTGTTCAAGGAATGAATGAATAAAGTTGGTCTGATATATATTAATGAGCCTGCTACAAATGTGTTATCAGTCTAGAGAGAAGTTGGACCTTGATGTCTAGATTAAAGAGCAGATTTAGTGGTAGTGCAGCACAGACTACAGAAAGATTAACAGCAAGAATCACAAAGAAAGAATTTAGAACTTAACATTCAGAGATTAAAGAATTCCAAATAATGTAAGGGTGAGGTGTGGCTCAGTTAATATTGAAAGATGTGGAGGGGGGTGGAGGTTAAATTTGTTGGATTTGGTTTGGGCTCTGTGATATGTAAGTGCTGATGGGTGGTCTACTGCAATAATGAAGGACAAGGCTGGAAGAAATCAGATGGGAGTTGCAAGAACCACAGACTAAAAGGGGGATATCAAGAAGTTAAGTAAAATTATCTTAATAACAAAAGGAAGAGGGTCATATAGACAAAAAAGGAGGGAAGAAAAATGGAATGACAGTGGACAGGCTTCAGCTAAGAGGTGGCAGCTCAGAAAGGGATGGATCTACATCTAGACTATATCTGCTTATTCTGAGACATTTACAGATCCATGGCAATGACCCAGTTCAACTTGAGAGAGTTACTAGGAAAGCTGAATCATATGAAGGAACCAACTTTGGTTATGGTGAAGGAGAAACTATGGTAGGTAGAATAGTGGACGCCAGAGGCATCTACGCCATAAATTTCAGAATCTGTGAATATTTTATATTGTGAGTCCAAAAGGACTTGGAATATATGACTAAGGATTTTAAGGTAAGGAAATTATCGTAGATTATCTTGGTGGACCCAAACTAATCAATCACCTGAGACCTTATAAGCTACAAAATCTTTTAATAGCTGTAGTCAGAGAGAGAGAGGCAGGAATATGAGACGAATCTAAACCATTGCTGATTCTAGGACATCGGATCCATGTGCCAGAACTGCAGAGGAACTTCTAAGAGTGAAAGGTTCCAGCTGACAGCCAACCAGTAAACAGAGATCTTGGTCCTACAACTGCATAAAACCGAATTTTGCCCTTAGCCCAGTGAAGATGCAGATTTTTCTCTACGGCCTTCAGATAAGAATACAGCTTACCAGTACTTTAACTTTAGTCTGTGAGACTCATACATGACTTCTCTAGGTACACAACTGTATAATAATAAATTAATGTGTCTTAAATCATTCAGTGTGCTAATTTATCAAAGCAGAAGGGAAAAATGATTTTAGGGACCTGCAAAACTATTGTGGGAATACATTGAGACATTAAGGAATTAAAAGACTGAAAATATTTAGGAAGATATTGATAGAGACTACTTAGACAAATTCTGAAAATATAGAAATAACTAATTTTTAAGTGCCACACTTTCACAAAATTACATGGAAGTACAAGATCTCAAATGATGTGTATTAAAGTAGAAATTATGTAACATGTGAAATGTAAAATATCATTTTAACAATTAGTCTTAAAAATGTTTTAATGACACAAAATTAAGACTATATTTTAATATAATAAACATCATTAATGCACTGCTTTCTTTTTAAAATTTATTCATTTATTTTAATTTGATCAGAGAGGGACAGAGTGAGAGAGAGGAAGTGAGAGAGCAGGCTACCAGGTCCAGGACTCAAACCTTGATCAGCCATGTGGGAGTCCAGCACCCTTAACCACCATGTCACCTGCTGGCTCCAAATACATTGCTTTCTATAAATAAGAAAAGCCTTTCTGTTTTCTGTTTGTTTGTTTTTTAATAATAACAAAATGAAATTCATTTACATTGCCATAGGAGATTCACAAAATAAAAAATGATCAACTTCTTGGTATCCAGTCTACTACTTAAATCTAGAAATATTCTAGAAAGGACTTAGTCTTAGCCCTGGATCAGAATTTAGCTCATACAATAGTCTTGAGAAGTGTTCAAGAAAAAAGGAAAAACATTAAAATAAACAAACAAAAACCAGACAACAAAAAATCCTGCTTCTCTGTACCTTTTGTGTTGTGATTTCATAGCAAAGATTGAGTTCCAGTCTATCCCATTTCCATTCTAGTCCTACATGCTCCACTGGTCTGGGGAAACTGTTCCTGGCCAAGGGATGAAAGCAAATGGGAACTTGCTTGCATTTAGCTAATGTGCAAGAGAAAGTTTTCTTCAGAATTTTCTTTTGGCAACAGCAGATCTTTCAATTTACATAAAAGTGACTGTGTTTTTCCTCTTACACTGACCTTTTTGATTTACATTCTTCCTTATTGACTCACTTCTTCCTGGCGTGTTAGAAATCTCTCCTCAGGTTCTAGAATGACTAAGAGTCATATTTGGCTCCCTTTAGGCAGTGCATCTTCATCGCCACACTCTTTTTCTGAACAAAGGCTGTTTCACCTCCATGACTAGCCTCAAGAATGGGGCTCACACTGGGGTGATCTCTATGGAATAATTCTCTCTGCAAATGGGGGAAGTAAAAACTTATTTATAGTACAGGTCCCTATGTGGTATTTTAGTGCCTAAAATATTTAAAAATGGTATTATTTTTTGTTAAAGAAATCTAGTGTTTTAGAAATGAAGCATTCTAAGTAGGAAACTGTCAGCTTTGAAAAATAATGAATAATTTGAGGAAGACTTACAAATGAAATCAATTCAGTAAGCTATTGTGGATTTAAATTGATAGAGGAAACCAGAAGATAATAATAAAAGGACCTGTAGGTTTTGGAACTAGGTAGATGTCTTTACTGTGAACAAAAATTCTGGAACCTATGAACTCTGTGACCTTGGACTTAATACTTCATCTTCTTAAGCCTCAGCTATTGTTCCCTAAAATTGGGACGATAACACCTACATTATAAGGAAGCTGTTGTAAAAATTAAAGCACAATAATTCTTGATGTAACAGTTTGTCATCCTATATGTTTGCTGAGGGTCAGAGCTGTATCTTGTCACTTGTTTTTCCTGTTAAAAACAGCAGAAGTCTGGTAGACATACAAAGAGATACATCAAATGACCGATCAAGAGAACTGGTGAAAATAAACTAGAATATTCTATCACTGGAATTAATATAGTTCTAGCACTGGAATAAATATAGTTCTAGCGTGAAAAGTTTACATATGACTTCATGGAACGAGATATACATGATTCATGATTAGCCAATAGTTGCAATTAATTTTCAAGCAGGTTGAGTAGAAAAACCACCCAAGACCTTGCTTAACAATTAAGGGACAAGTGGCTTGGGACTAGCAACCCCTACAAAAATGAAATAGAAGTTAATCACAATATCAGTCTTTACACTCACGCTTTTTTTTTCCCCCCTCAATACTAGAATCAATGGGTCCTGACTGACATCTATGCAATATAGTTTATACTGTATAAAACTTACCTTTAAGAGCTCTTCTTTTGGCATATCCAAATATAGTGACTATATCTACTAGGACGTTCAGCACGTTTTGAATTTTTTTCCATAAAATCTCTTACCTCAGAGTCTGGAAAAAATCTTAAAGCCAAAATGGTGGTTTAAATTTATACTGGCTAGCTCCCATAGTTCTTATAACCAACTATTAACTTACCAGTATTTACTACCCTGTAGTAGAGATATCTTTTGAGGTAAAATTTGGAGCTTTTTAAAAAAGTATTCATTTATTTATTTTTATTTACTATTATTATTTAATTTGATCAGAAAGACACACAGAGAGAAAAAGGGAAAAGTGAGAAAGCAAGCTGCCAGTTTCAGGACTCAAACTGCGTTCAGCTGTGTGGGAGTCTAGCACCTTAACCACCATGCCACTTGCTGGCCCCAAACTTGGAGAATTTCTACTAAAGAAAATAAACCAAACAACAAGTCAATTCACATTACCAATGACAGGAAAATAAACAAATACTTAATCAGCAAAAATGAAAAGTTATCTGTTGAAAAAAATAAAAAGAAAAACACTATAAGTTATTATGGTATTTTTTTTTTTTAACTGCCAGAAAGTGAATGAACTTGCCAGAATCCAAGCCAGAGAGAAGGAGTCAGCACACCCCTGTGGGACATAGTCATGCTGCAATCCTTTTATCTCTATATCTTTTTTGTCAGGATTTTGGGCATGAATGCACAAGCACCTGGTTTGTTTCTCAAGCTACTGGAGCCAGGATTCGAACTGTGGTTAGACATGTAGGATCTGGCTCCCAATGCGTGGTTCTAAATCACTGCTCTGCAAACTGGCCCTGGTTTTATTTTAAATGTACTTTTTACAACCAATTTGGCTTATAGTGGGTTACATTCAACCAAAAAGCTATTCATAAACATTTCAGGGCTATATTCTTTGAGGAGAATAAAACAAATTCAAATGAAACATCTGTTTTAAAATGGCATATTTAAACATTCAGCTACAAAGGATTTTTTTTTTTTTTTTTTTTTTTTTTTTTTTTGGAGAGGTCTTTGCTATAGGGCGCGTGCGCTCGCCAGACAGACAGAGACAGACAGAAAGCGAGAAATCACCCCCAAGAGGTAATGGCCACGCTGCAATCCCTTCTCCTCCATTCTCCTCTCGGGATCTTGGGCACGCATGCACATGCGCTTGGTGTGAGTTTTAAGCTAACTGCGGTCGACTACATGGGAGTCCAGCGACATAGCCATTACGCTAACTGCTGGTCCCAAGGATTTCGTTATTTTTTAAAGTATATTTTGTTCATGACAGAGAGAGAGAGATGAGAGGTGATCTTCACAGTGTCTGTCCATGCTACAATCCTCTCCTCAGTTTCCCAGGCTCACAGGCATGCACAGGTGCACCCAGCATGTTAACGTCAACCTGGGATCTGAACCAGAGGCCTCCTATATGGTGCTAGTATCACACAACAGTGATCTACCACCTGTGTCATTATGACTCAGCCCCAAGGGCTTGTTAAATGTTAGAATAGCATTATGCTTCAGTGGACCAATTGCACCAAAGAATGAATATGAGACACTTATAATTTTGTTAATCTATTGGGTCAGCTGGGAACTCATGATGCATTTTGGCACAGAAAAATGTGTCATGACTTTCCTGACAACCCAATATTTATATTTCTTCTCAATGTCTGAATCATCAAAATATGCATGTTTTTAAAGAAGCTAATGTCTTGCTGCTTTTGGGGTTTTGTTTTGTTCTGTAATAGTTGAAGGACTTCATATTATATATCACTTGCGAGAGCCTACTATGGGTAAAAAAAGTAATTAAAATTTTGTGATGGAAACATTTTTGCTCCTGATAACGTAAACCCAATGGATTTAAGCAATTTCACAAAGAACTTAACTTGTGTTTTGTAGCAATAAATATGATGAAGAGAATTGGATTATATTTTTTGAAAGAAAACAGAACAATTATGTTTTTATTTAATTACATTGATTCATTGGCTATGTTATAATGATCAGCATACTGAAGAAAGTAATTGTCAAATAATTAAATATAAAGGCACACAATATTACAATATTGCACTGTTTAAATCAAAGTATCAGCTCCAGGAATGTAGATGACAGTGTATGAGGGACTTGGGTTTGAGAAAGCCAAAAAGATTTAGGATTCAGAATCTCTACAGAGATAGTAGAAAGCACAGAGGTAGGTGAAGAGCAGAGATGAGGCTGGTTAGTGAGCTAGGGTCCTGAAACAAGTCTAACAGTTTGGCCAGTTAGGGGGGAAGAGAAGAGAGACATTTAATAATGTCATATTAAAAGAAAATGTGCTTGGAATTCAGCATACATTGGTTCAAATCTCAGTTGCACTGGTTACCTAAAGAATGACATTGGAGCCTTATTTGCAAACTTGGGATAATGCTTGACTTGTAATGATTTGCGTAAATAGTAAGATCGATAGTATGCATAAAACACCGAACATGACACATAATAAATGACACCTTTTAGCTACCTTGATAAAGCATTCTGCATTTATTTTGTGTATACTCACGACTAGGCATTACCTTTGAAATTGTACCTACTTTCTCAGAATTTACATGTTAGTAGATGAGAGAACGTGTGTACAAATCCTGACAATAGAACGTAAAGGATGTAGTGTAAGATGGAGTAATGAACTCAGCTTGGATAGGCAAGAGGAAACATACAATGCTTATACATTGTTGTGGATTGTCCAAGATAGGCATCAGTCTTGGCCTAATCAGACTGCATACCAAAATACCACCGACTGGGTTGTGCACAATATAGGAACTTAATGTCTCACACTTTTGGAGGCTAGAAGTCTGAGATCAGGGTGATGGCATGGTCAGGTTCTAGGGAGGTATCACGTCCTGGTTTGGAGTTGGCTGTCTTCTCACTGTGTTTTCACATGGTCTTTCCTCCATGTGAGGCATGTGGAGAGATAAAAAGAGAGATCGATTTCTCTCTCTCTCCCTCTTTTTAAAATTTTCCAGAGGGTACATGTGCTTGCTGAAAAAAGAAAGAGAGAGGTTGAGAGAGAAAGAGAGAGAGAGAGAGAGAGAGAGAAAGGGAAAGGAAAAGGGAAAAAAGAGGATGAGAAAAGGAGAAAGTAGTTTCCATGGGGAATGGTTATACTACAATCCCTTCTTTTCATTTTTCTCTCTTTCTGGGATTTTGGTTTTGCACACACGTTCCCAGGGTGTTTCTCAGGCTGCTGGCCTGGGATTCCAGCCAACTGCTTGGCCATGTGGGATCCAGTCATCTTAACCACTAGCCTATGTGCTGGCCTTGCTTCTCTTTTTATAAGGCATTAATAATATCAGATTAGGACTCCAGACTTATAACTCATTTAACCTTAATTACCTCCTAAAATATTTATAACATATGAAATCTCATTTAGGGCTTGGGCCTCAACACATGAAACATGGGGGAAACAATTCAGTCCATAACAACATCTAGTCAGGAGCAGGTGCTAAGGCTATACAGACTAAGGGACAGTGGATACACGTCCTTGGAGATAATTGAAGAAAAAGGACGCAGAGGCTCAGATCCATGTTTTAGTCCATGAGGAGTTCTTCACCAGAATTGAAATTCTTCACAAGAAGGTAACCGTTTCTTTCAGGATGGGAAACTTTGCCTATTTCTAATTTTTTAGAGCCGAAGATCGTCTGTAAGTGTGGCTAACGGCAGAACTGTGGCATAGCTCAGTGGGAGTACATGGTTAGAGAAACGATTACGATATAGAAAGTGATGATAAAGAAACAAAAATAACTGCTGTCCTTTCATCTTTGATTCTTCCACGAGGTCTGATACACTAGCAAATGTTCAATATTGTCAGTTTAATTGGCTGCACAGGAAAATCCAAATTCATAGAAATAAACTTCAGTTTTTGTACTAATGACAGAAAGTATCTTTTTTGTTTTTCAGAGAAAGAAAATAAAATTTCTGCTTACTATTCCAGGAAAGCTAATACTTCATGTATTTGTTAAAATGACTATATTACCTATTCTACAGAAGTCCATAAATGTTCACTTAATGTCCACTCAGTGAAGAATGAGTGTAAATGCCGTGTCGTGCTATAAATTCCATTTCAACTTCCTTGTCTGTTTGCACAAGCAGTTAGACTGGCTTTACATAGTCACGTACTGGCCACTGCATGGGCACAGAAGTGGGACAAGTCACTTTCAGGCTTGGACTTTAAATCTACCTCATGTGAATCTCAAGCTTTCTCTTCACCGCTGCAGGTGGCACCTTGACTTGAAGTGCACATGTTACAGATTGTGAAGTCGTAAGATAGAGTAGGATCATTTAAAAGCTTTTTACAAGTGAGAAGGAAATTATATTGTGTTAAAGCTGTCAAGTCTAGGTTATCTTATCTCAACTAATACATTACTCTTTCAGGTATGAGGAAATTTATCTTCTCATTTGCTTAATTCTTTTTTTTTTTTTTTTTTTTTTTTTTCAGTTTTCAGAAATGCTGGTACCAACCTTCTAAATTGATTTAATGAGCCCTAGTAGCTGTGATCAGTAACTTGAAAAAGAAAAAAAAAACTTTTCAAGAATGTGAAGTTCAGACAAGGTAATGGGATGCCTACCATTAAACCAGATGGACTGAATCAGATTTGTAAAGACTTTGAAGCTACAGCTCAGTCTAACTACAATGAGATGGTTCCATTATCTTTTCACATAGTTAAAATCTGATCCTAGTCTTCTCCACAACTTGAAGCAATGAGAACCACTTCTAGAGATTTGTCTTTTTCAGAATGATGCAGATACAAGGGGACATCAAAAAGTTCATGGGGGCCTGATGGTTGTGCAGCAGTAAAACATGGTGTTCTGTGAAATTGAACCATAGAGGAAGGTTCTGGGTTTACATCCAGAGACCTCCCTGAGTATGACAGACACTCGCATTGTGCACCATTACCTGGGGCTGGGCTGTATGGCAACACCAGGACCTTGTTGAGGGTGCTGTCTTCTCTTTCTCATGGAAGACATAAATAGATAAACTATCAATAACAATTAAAACTTGTGGCAATTAAAGCGTGAATTTATTTGAGGGCAAAAAGTGTTTACATACATAGTTTTTTCATAATACACACCTTCCATCAAGTTTCTACGTCTCACATTGTCAAAACAACATAAACATTAATGATTCACTCCATAGAGAGGACAAAGAAAATGAGATACCAGTTTAAAAATAGTGTTTCTTTTCTTCTTAGTCTGTGATGTTTCAGACTGCTTTACTGTTTCATTTTCGCACACTGTCTTCTTCAATGGAGGGATCCCAGACTTTCATTTGTATCTATGGCTTTCTAGAGCAGTCATCCACAGCACGTCCCGAGGAACTATTCCCTGGCCCGCTGCTTTTCCTCTGTGAGGTTTGAATCCTCTGAGATAATCTCAAAGTCAGTAAGGTATTGATCCTTGAATGAACACAAATACTTAAGCTCTCTCCAAGAGAGGTTGATTATTTTGTTTTTATGTAATATGCTGCTCAAGTAAGAAGGCATTGAGCTTAAAGAGACAGTAGCTTTCTATCACTTCTGAAAAACGAGGTATGCATACCCTGGGGTATCAGGTTTACATCAGTTTCAGCCCACCCTTCCATCTCTGGATTTCAAATTATTTAAAGCACTTAGGAGACTTTCTGTCTACTTTGTCTCTACTTGAACTGTCAGGACAGCTTGATGACAAGAAGCCAAGCAAGCCTTTTGTTGATAAGAACTTTTATTAAAATGTTTTGTTTCATTAAAACATCTTGTATTTCAACATAACATAGCAGGAACGAAATTGAAACAGATTCAGTCCTAGCTTCTTCATGGCTTAAAATCTCTGATGTTACTTACTATAGGGGAAAAATGACTAGTAAATGTTTCAGCCAACCTAACTAAAAAAGTGTATTGCCAGAATCTTATATGAAGAGTCCGTATCCCGTGGACCTGCAGAGCAAGGATAAAAAAGTTCTCACAGGCCTGCCTAGGGTGGTACACACATAGTGTCACTATTTGAGAAGCTGGAGGCAGCGTGGAAGGCTGGAGTTTGATTCCTGGGCCAACCTGAACATTCCAGGTGTGATAACGTATGCCTTTAATCCTAACTAATTGGGAGGTGGGGGCAGGATGATCATAACACTTTGACACACTGTCTAAAAGTAACTGCATCTGTCTCTACTCTTCCCTCTCTTTCTTCCCTCTCCCCTACTCTCTCTTTCATCAAGGAAATCAAAATTATAGTGAGAAAGTACATACAATTCACAAAGTGCTGATAATGAGGAAAAAGTACAAATAGCACTTAAATATGCAGCTGCTATTTACAACAAGGCAGACTCTACTAAAAGTGAGAGAGAGATATTTATGTCAGACATTTAAGGACAGGAAAACAGATTGAAATTATGGTAAAATTTAAATTGTGGGGCCAGTCTAATAATATGGTGGTTAAGTGTTGTGTACTTGCTGGATCCCATGTGGCCAATCATGGTTTGTACACTGGCCCTGATGGTTTAAAACCAGTCCAGATTTGGGACTAGCCTAAATTTGGGTGTAATGGTTATGTCGCTGGACTCTCCTGTAGTCGATCACAGTTTGAGTTCCAGACACAGTGGTTTATAACTCACGCCAGGTGCATGCATGTGCATGAATGCCCAAGATCCCGAGAGGAGAATGGAGGAGAAGGGACTGCGGTGTGGCTACTCCCCCTGGAGTGTGATTTCTCACTTTTTGTTTCTCTGTCTCTCTTTGTCTCTCTGGCAAAGGCACATGCTCTATAGCAAAAATCTCTCTTAAAAAAAATAAACTTGCCAGATTCATGTGCATGAGTGCACATCCCAAATCCTGACAGGATGGAGAAATGGAAGAAAAGCAGTTGTAATGTAATCATGCCCCAGTGAGGTGTGCTTTGTCTTTCTCTCCCCATCTCTTTGCCAAGTGCACAGGCTCCCTTACCCCCCCCACCGGGGGGGGGGGTACATGACTTCTGACAATTAAAAAAAAATACGATATCATCCATATGAAATGTATCTAATTCACATATATTAACTCCAACTACTACTTCCACCTTGATTATGAAGAGTGATTATTATTATTTTCAACTGCCAGAGGCCTCATGTGCTCACCAGAGACAGACAGAAAATCAGAAAGGGGAGGATAGTGAAAGTCCCAAGAGACAGAGTTCCCCTCAGTGGGGCGTGGTCATGCTGCAATTCCTTCTCCCCCATTTCTTTCTCCTGGCAGGGTTTGGAGTACACATGCTCTTATACCCTGCGTATTTTTCAGGTCACTGGGCCTGGGATTTGAACCACAAATTTTGCCATGTGGGATCTGGCTCCTTTAACCAATAGGCTATAGGGCAGCCTGAAGGGTTTATGTTATTTAAGGCCACTAATAATTGGCATGATAATAGGTTATTGTAGCCATAATGGCTGCTTACCTTTGTGAAGTGGAGAGGTTCAGTTAAATGTGAGAATCATCTGAGGCACAAACACATGAAAGTCTAGGGTGTTTTCATCGCAGAGAACAAATGGCAGACAGAATCAAAGGTTCTTGATTGCCATGCCAAATGAATTGGGTACATTTTTCTTTTACTTAAATAAGAAAAACATTGAAAAGTCTTCAAAGCAGTGTAAAGTCTTGATTAACCTGAAATTTAAATGGCAAAATTGGGTGGCTGGATTGAAGGCCCCAAAGTCAGAGATGATAACAATCTAAATTAGGGAAGGAAACTAAAAAAGAAGAGTAATGTGTAGAAAGGATAGGAGAGTATGCAAATGTGGGATTAGTGAGTGCAAGCATGAAGGAGAAGGGGAAATCAAAAAAGTTACAGGTTTCCTTTCAGCATGACTAAATATATACTGATAAAATTTGTAAAGAAAAAAAAAAAAACAGTGAGGAAGTGGTTTAGGAATAATGATAATCAGTTAAGTTTTGAACCTGTTGGATTACATTTTTCAGGTAAGATAGGTCCACTCTATAATGGTCACCTGACTACAAGTTCAGCTTTTATAAAGTAATTACACAAAAGCTACTGAAGACTAAAGCCATGGAATACTAAAACTAGTGCTAAATTATAATTTATTGCATATCAATATGTAGCTTTTAAGAAAAGTGTAATTTACAAAAAACAATCCATCTTTGAGAAGCTAGTAACATCAGCATGGTGATATCAATAGCAAAGTTTGGAAAGAGGCCATAGAGCAGAGGCTTGGAATCATGCCCTGTGAGGAACAGAGGTCCTCTAAACTGTTTGACAACTTTGTCTCAATATGGTGACTTCTCAACATAAACTAAACCTGACAGGTGGAAAGTAGACATGATGGGGGTTATCTCTTTGGGCAAATCATCAAAAGCACCCCCTCCAATGGGTGAATACAATCCCATGTCAGAGTTCAACACTTAGCAGGTAGAGAATAACCTGAATTTTAGCGCCCAGTCAGCCCCTTGGTCCAGTTTCTGTTCACATGTGGATGTGGGTACTGGTGCTTAAAGGATGGTAGTCATGTTTTGTTTTAGGTATATAAAGGACTTTCTGGTGGAAAGATGATTAGACTATTTCTCTATTATTTTTTTTTTTGAGAGAGATTTTTTACTACAGAACATGCACACTCACCTGAGAGAAAGAGAGACAGAAAGCAAGAAATCACACCCCCCCCCACCCCCCAGGGGAGATGGGGCCACACCAAAATGCTTTCTCCTCCATTCTCTTCTCAGGATCTTGGGCACGCACATACACGTGTCTGGCATGAGTTTTAAGCCACCGGGTCTGGGATTCAAACTGTGGTCAACCGTGTGGGAGTTCAGTGTTGTAACCATTACACCATCTACTGGTCCCTGATTAAACTATTTAGTGGCTTTGCAAGGCAGAATTATGGCCACACATAACTATTTTGAAATGACAGATAAACATTTGAAGTAAATTTAACTGCTCAAAAGGGTGACTTATTTTCTTGGGAAACAGTGAATTCAATTATTGGGAGTAATAAAATAGAGTCTGGATATCTAATTGATTAAGATTTTATAGGGAAATTCGTCAAAAAATTCTTTTAAGCCTATGATTTTATGATAACTTACCACATAAATGTTATAGACAGTGAATCTATGGCCACAGACAAAGGCTGACTGTGGAATAGTTAAGGCAGACTTGACTTGGTTCTTACAAAAATAATATCCCCTCATATACAAAGGTTTAGGAAAAACAAATTAGAAAAGACTCAGAAAACAACTTTTAATTTTTACACATCTATATAATCTTTGCTACAGATGACTGTGATTTCACTTTAGGTGCCAAATTACCTTTGGCCTATAAATCCTACTTGAATTGAATGATTATTCTAGTGTGAAGAGGGGTGGATGAAATCTTGATTGGTCTTTGGCTAGATTATGTGCCTGCATTTCCCAGATTTTCTAAGGTATATAATTGAACAGCTATTGGGTTTTTTTTTTTGGCGTGTGTGTGTCTGAATTCAATTGCTATGAGTTAACATACTCTACATTCAGGACATATTTTTTATTTTCAGAATGAATGTCTTCAGTATGACCTGACTTTGTAAATAAGCATACAGGTGTGAAGCACTACTATTTAGCTGAACTAAGAAGGTAAGTATAACAAATATAAAATACTTTGCTTTAGTTTAATGATGACTTTCATCCAATTAACAACCACCACCAAAAAACAAAAAAAAAGGTTTTGTAAGAATAGAAATCTTTTTTTTTTTTTTTTCCCAAATACTTCAACAGCAGAGAATGCTGAAAGAAAATAGAAAAAAGGGAATGACCTACTATGAAGGACAAAAAGGAACCCGAACCAGCAGGTTAGTCACACAGATAGTGTGTTGTTGCTTCTGCCTTTTCAAAGGATAAACAGAAGGTCAGGAAGATAAAGATGCTGTGTCCTGATCCTGGAGGATGCTGCGCCCCTTAGAACATATGATAAGTCATTAGAAATAGACTACCTTCCGATTCATAGGCCTCACTACAGATTAGAAACAATTCCTAACAGGACAGAGTATCTAGTAGTTCATGTTTTTAGGTAAGTACAACATTGTCTCTAGCAATTATTTATACAAATACCTGTTTCTGATTAAAAGAAAAATCAGAATGGTAAGAAATAGAGGAAAGTCAACATTGTAAATATCAGTAGTATAATAAACTTAGGAACTCAATGAAACTCAAATACTTTATCATTTCAAAAGAGAGATTCTCAGTTAATTTGTGGGGCATCCATTTAGCTATATGCATTTATAGAATGTTCACCATGTGACAAGCACTTAAGATAAAACAGTAGAAAGGACCAGCAGGTGGCATAGTGGTTAAGACACTGTACTCCCAGATGGTTGACCGTGGTTCAAGTCTTGGACCTGGTGGCTTGAAACTCATGCTGGGCACATGTGTGTATGTCCAGAATTCCAAGAAGAGATTGTGGCATGGCCATCCCCCAACTTTCTGTCTGTCTCTCTGGCGAGCACATGTGCTCTATAGTAAAAATCTCTAAAATCTCCCAGAGAAGGCTATCTCCAACAATTTGCTATAAATTCCTCCAATCTTTTATTACAGATTTATATAAATACATACACAAACACACAGATATTTTGTGTTTAGTAACAAAAAATTCTGGTGCACCTTCTGTTCATAGCTAATTTTTTTTCTTTTTTTTTGGAGAGGTTTTCGCTATAGGGTGCGTGCGCTCGCCAGACAGACAGAGAGAGACATAGAGACAGAAAGCGAGAAATTACCCCCCAGGGGGGATGGTCACGCCACAATCCCTTCTCCTCCATTCTTCTCTCAGGATCTTGGGCACGCACGCACACGCGCCCGGCGTGAGTTTTAAGCCACCGGGTCCGGGACGTGAAGAGCGGTCGACTATGTGGGAGTCCAGCGACATAGCCACTACGTGGGAGTCCAGCGACATAGCCATTATGCTAACTGCTGGTTCCCATAGCTAATTTTTACTGAATGACAGATAATGAAAATTTTATTATGTCAGTAAATATTCTTTTGTAGCATGTTTTATTTAACTTATCTTCTATCAAAGAGTTTTGGTTGTTGCCAATTTTTACCACAGTGAATAGGAGTGTACATTCTGGTAAAAGATCTTTCTATACAGCAGTGATATTAAATTACAGAATTATATTTTTTTTGTGAAAAATGGGATATATTTTAAAGGTTTTGAGACTTGTAAACAATCTGCTCTCTAAAACAATTTATACTCTTACAGTAGGATAGCAGATGTTCATTTCTATATATTCCCAACTATACTTGGTATTATAATTATTAAAACAGTGCTACCAGAATATAACTTTGCCAATATGTAGTTTCAAATGGTACCTCTGATATTTTAACTTTTTTTTTGACTCTACCAGTCATTCAACTAATAATTATTGAATACCAGTCACGAACCAGTTATCAACCAGTCATGATGTTGCGTTCCATGAAAACAGTAATAACTCTTCCCTTTTCTGAGTCATTATCTCCATTTCTTGGGTCACAGGAAATTCTGAACATGGGCCTTTCCTCTCCAGTGTCTAAGTATCTCACAAATACATTTGTCTTTCCAGTATCTCATTTATAACTTAGGGTATTCTAATCAGCTTCTGCTCTAATATTAGCACTAATCTAAAAGATAATTTCATCTGAGTAGGTTTTTATTTTTGATACATTTGTGATTTTTGTTGAGATTAGTCTAATTCAAAGAGTATGGGCAAGTCAATTGAACAATGAGCCTCTAGGAGAAATTATGAAATATAATTGAAGGGTAGTTTGGAATTGTAGAAAGAGGGTGGATTTTAAGTTAGAAAGATCTTAATTCTCACATTTGCTGAGTAACCTTAGGCAAGTTATTTAGTTGACCCCCCCCCCCTTTTGTTTCTTTAAATTTTGCTGGAGGGCACATGGCCTTGCAGGAGAAAGACAGAAAAGGAAAGTGACAGAGCCCCATCCCCCACCCTGGGGAATGGTCACAATAAAGTCTCTTCCTTTTCTCCCTCCTTTTGGGATCTGGGGTATGAAAGCATATGTAGTTGACATGTTTCTCACGCCATCAGGTCCAGGACTCAAACTGTGCACTGTGTCATGTGGGATCTAGCTGTATTAATGGCTATGTTAGAGTCTGACCCATTGCATCTTTTGGGAAGAGTAGCTTAGAACACTCATCTCACAGAAGAAAAAGTTCTAGATAAGTGCTAGTCACTGGGTAGAGCTAAGGATTTTTGGCTCGTGTCAGTCTGAATCTGCCATGCATCTATTCCCTTTCTATAGCCCTAATTTTGTTGCCCTTTGTCTTCAGAGGCATAGTTAGCCTTCTCTACTGGTCCTGGAAAATGCAGATCTCTTAGGATTAAGAAAGCACCTTCGGGACCAGCAGTTAGCGTAATGGCTATGTCGCTGGACTCCCACGTAGTCAACCGTAGTTCGAGTCCCGGACCTGGTGGCTTAAACTCACGCCGGGCGCGTGTGTGTGCGTGCCCAAGATCCCAAGAGGAGAATGGAGGAGAAGGGATTGTGGCCTGGCCATCCTCCCTGGGGGGTGATTTCTCGCTTTCTGTCTCTCTGTCTCTCTCTATCTGTCTGGCGAGCACACATGCCCTATAGCAAAACCTCTCCAAAAAAAAAGAAAAAGAAAAAAAAAAATCTTTAAAAAAAAAAAAAAAGCACCTTCATCTAGTGCTTTCTTCTCTAAATAATGCCTTATGTTATGAACATGTCTCATCCTGGCCTTGCATAAAGTCCTGCTCTAACTATGCCTTGTATTACATAGTTATAACCTGTTTTCCAAAAAAATCTGTGAGGTTCCTAAGGGCAGAGAATACATCCTGTGTTTTATCTACCTCTGCATCCTCGAAATGCACCTAGCATAATGTCTGACACACTGTAGATTCTTAATTATCTGTTGAATTCATCTCAACGTGCATGGTAATTGTTTATGAGTTAAATCTCAAGAACATTTTTTTTTCATTTTTATGTCCCTTTGAAATTTCTTCACCTGATGCTATCCTATATATTTTAAAACTGGATTCAAACATCACTGCCCGTGGGAGACCTTTGCTGATTCCTGATGGAATAAATCATTTGTGTCTCAATGTTCTCCAACTCTTTATCTCATCATGTTCTCCTTTGGTAAACTCTAATCACCGCCCCCCTCCTTTTTTTGCAAGAGGATACATGTGCTCATCAGAGAGAGAAAAGAACGAACCCCACGCCCGTCATGGTCATGATGCAATCCCTCTTTTCCATCTCTCCTTCCTTTCAGGGCACACATGAACATGTGTCAGACGTGTTTCTCAAGCCACTGCATCTGGTATTAGACAGTATATTTGGCCATATAGGATCTGGTACCTTAACCACCAGGCCATGGAGCCAGTCCAGGTTGATATCATATTAATCTTTGGATTCCTATGGAAAAATGTGTTCAATATACATCTGTCTGAATTGATTGGAGAGGGAGGCTAGGCTTAATCATTGATATGACCTTAATTTCAGTTTACATAAAGAAATAGGCAGTTTAAAATGAATTCAGAAGACAGTAAGTAAAAAGGAAAAATAAAAAGGCAACATGTAATAATTGAAGAATGAGAGAGATCAGGAAATAGAATAAGTTTTGATTAATGGTTCCATAGTTTATAGATGTACAAGGAGATCTTCAAAAAGTTCATGGAAAATACATGTTATGAGAAAACTATATCCAGAATTTAAGATTTTGCACCAAAATAAACTCATACTTTAATTCCATTTTCCACTAACTTTCTGGAGTCCCCTCCAATATATAGAAGCCACCTTTCCCCATTTCTTGGCTACCTCTAATCTTCGCCTTTTGCCAACAGAAAACCCAAGTTATGCTAGCACATTCTATATAATTTACATTATAGATAATGCTCTTGCCTCACAAACATACTACTTAGCATTAATGATGAAATTCCAGGTATTGGGGCAACTAATTAGCAGTTATTTAAACTAGGAAACCTCTTCTTACGAATGGCCCTGCTAAGATCAATCCATGAGCATTACTTACATAACTAATCAGAGGAAATATGTGGGTAACTAGAGCTGCAATGGAAGACAGCAGTAAGTAAGGACCAGCTTCATAAACTCACTGTCACTGAAGTCCTTGAAAATCTGTTACTTCACCCTTGCAATACCTCATGACTTTATGCCACGAATAAATTGAATTATCATGCTTTTATTCAACCTCTCAATCCAAAGGTTTAAGGTTTTTGTTTGTTTGTTTTTACTAGACTTTAATTTCCTAAGGCTTTCAGGAGATGTTTAATCTTTTCCTTGTCATCATTTCTGAGACATTTTCATTTATCATATGTGGCCTTAGTCTGCAGGTTTTTCTCCCCATCTTCACTCCATATTTTATCATTGAACACCCACTTCTACTTTCCAACTTTCAGACACTGGACAAAACTAAACTCAAGTATTGGTAGAGGTAATTTACCCAAGAATAACTCTCAAGAGTTCCATCATTCACTAAAAGATGGACATTTCCTGAATTTCCCTCAGCCCCCTGCCTTCCCTCATTCTGGGACTGAAAAGAAAAAGTGAAAATAAATATTATTAAAGAAAAATGACTGAGATTTGGGAACACATTTTATTTAACATTTCTGCTTTGACCTAGGGAAAGGAATGGGTTTTATTATTTTCAGATTATCAAGGAATCTGCTGGTTGTGAATTTTCTACCAGTTATCCATCCACATGTGGAATCTACATATGTGGGAAAGAAAAGAATAGGAGGCCGATTTCTAATTTTTAAAAAATAAAACTGATGAGACAGCAAATGATATTCAATCCTATTAAAGAGACTAAGCACAGACCTTAAAAACAGTCCTTCTATTTCTTGCATTGGGATTGTGTGATATGGTTCCACAATTCAGGGAGATTGGAAATTACAGAACATCTGCAATGAAATTGGTTTTCTGTGGAAAACTGATGAATCACTTACTGCCAATGACTAGAAGGAAAAGCACTTGTTTATGCCCTTATGTAATGAATTTTTATGAGGTGAAGTTTGCTGTTTATAAAAAAAATACACTTTAAGCTGCTGTAGATGTAAAATAATAGAATTCAGAATTCAGAGCAATGCATTACTGCAAAGACAGTCACTAGCAGAATATTATCTGCTTACAAAACACCAAAACAGAGCTATTACTTCTATAATGGAATTAAAAAAAATCTCATCTACCCGGTTGGATTCTAGAAGGAAAAGTATTTAAAGAGACATAGCTGAAATTGACAGCTCAAAAATTGCATGTATTTCCAAAGAAAAGTTATTAATTCTCTTATTGTGCTCCTGAATTCCTACTGTGTTTTCCCTCAAAGCAAGAATGGCATAGAATGTTTTAAATTAAAAATGCCACTCCTAAAATACACGACAGAGACAAACTGGGGGTGCTGGCCTCTCCAACTCAGTAAGAATACATACAGAAATCGCACAATATCAACAGCTCTGCTCAATATTTGTGAGGGGCTTGATGATCAAACCCCACATTCTCTTGCCTTCTCAAACATATACAGAGCATCTGCACTGGGCCAATTTTTTATTGTAGTGTCACAAGAATGAAAAAGAAAGACACAGACATGTCCTCACCAAGCTCCCAGTCTATTTTACTTTTTGAGAGAGTCAGACTGTTGAAACTGAGAAACAGTCCACTAAATTTGACAAAGAGCACTAAAAAGTAATGCATGCATTGCTGGGTAGGAGTCCTTGCTCTTATATCATTTATTTGCCCTTTATATATGGTCTAGAGCCAAATATGTGTGTGTGTGTGTGTGTGTGTGTGTGTGTGTATGTGTATAAACATATATGTATACAGTTTGTTTCTTCATGAATGAGAGAGACCAACAGAGACAGAGCATCCTCAACAGGGCCTCTGTGTCATCATACACCCGCAGCCCAACAAGTTCCAGAGCGTAACGTGCATGGCCAGTGTACTCAGGCAGGTCTCTGGATGTGAACCTGAAACCTTCCCAAGTGGGTCAGTCTCACAGAGCAGCATGTTTTACCCCTGCACCACTGTCTGGCTAAGTATGTATTTTTAAAGCAATAATCTTCATTTCTGCTCATGGAAAACAAATGTACTTTTATGACTTTTGTAGACTGAGAAAAGGTCCCCTTACAAACTGACGTGGGTTTAACAGAATAAAGGCTGTCAGGAGAGGATGATATTCCTGAGTGCTTAGCGAGATACATTTACTAGGGAATCATCCTAGACACCTCAATGAATGGTAAAGCCTCCAGCTCGACTAATTCAGAATGGTGACTATTTAGATAAAGTCTCAGTTGAAATTCAAGTTTGCATTATCTCTTATTGGCAACCAAACCATAAAAATACCTCAGAAATGTTAGCATTTTTGTGTCCACATCTGGAAGGAATATAAAATCCTAGGTCAGATCTTGTATCTTGATATTTAGTTGGGGAAATATGGTCATTACAGGCTTAGGCAATTGATAATATACTCATGCCAATTATTATGATCTGATATTTTAGATCAAGCTATTTAAAGGAAATCACATTTATTTAAAAATATTTATATTTACCAATACTATGCAAATACTTTTGGAAAAGACAGAGAATGTTTATCTTTTTGTACCTATGTACCTAAAGATCAGGACAAGCAGTTGGCGTAATGGCTATGTCGCTGGACTCCCATGCAGTCAACCGTGGTTTGAGTCCCAGACCCAGTGGCTTAAACTCACATTGGGCATGTGTGTGTGTGTGTGCCCAAGATCCCGAGAGGAGAAGGGAAGAGAAGGGATTGCGGTGTGACCATCCCCCCTGGGGGGTGATTTCTTGCTCTCTGTCTCTCTCTGTCTTTTTGGCGAGCACATGAGCCCTGTAGAAAACACACACACACACACACACACACACACATACAATAAAAATAAAAATAAAAATAAAAATAAAAATAAAAATAAAAATAAAAATAAAAATAAAAAAAAGCCTCTAAAAGAAAATAGATGTACATACTGTATGGAGCAGATATTTAATATATAAGATGTATGAAAAACTGACTTCTTCAATAGTTGTAGCTGTTTAGAAAGGAAGGTTTTATTTTAGTGCAAATATTGATACTTTAGGGATTTAGAATTGTATGCCTCCTAAATTCTATCACATACTCAAGAATTTTTCCCTGGCTATGTAGATGTTCTTAGGATTAAACTGAAACAAAATCAGTCATGAGATTTTTTTTAAAGTTCATTCATTTCTTCCATAAGGAAGAGGGGTAAAGAGACAGACAGAGAGAGAAACCCAACAGGTTCCTCATGCCACAATCCACCCCCAGCCTCAGTCGGCCTAGATAACAGGCACTTGAAGGGAACCCCTGGGACAAACTACAGACCATCCCATGTGGGTCCAGTTGTGTTACTGCTGGACCACTGCCTGGCCCTAGGTCACAAGATTTTAAACAATTAACTTGTTTTGTCCTAATGAAAAAGTACTACATGTTTTTTTGTAGAGCATTTGGGAAGTATATGAAAAGTACAAAGAAAATAAAAACTTAATTGCTGAGGCATTTACATATGTCTGTTTATCTCATTAATGTTCATATCTTACATAATTTAGTATCTACTTCTAATAATAATATATTGTGAATACTTTCTCATGTAATTAAAATTATTCATAAACATTTTTGCTTAATTTTTCCCTGGTATTTATAGTACATATTTAGCCAACTAAATATCTATACTATTTTACTTGTTCACCTAGTGTTAAGCATTTATGTGGTTTCACATTTTTCTTCATTATGAAGAGTGTTGCATTGGACGTTTTTAAAATAAAACTATAAACATAAGTCATAACTTCCTTCAGAAAGACTTTAAAGTCAATGGATATAAACACGTCTGTATCCACTTGATTTTGAAAATCAGTTTTATTTAATTAAATGGATGTATACTTTGCTAGTTCCGAAGTTTTGGCAAAGGCCCGAGTCGAGTCTGCTAATAAGTTATCTTACTGCTGATGAGGAGGAAAGGGACCTACCAAAAGGATACACTTTGGGATCTCTGACCTCAGGAATGACTAACCTAATGGTTTCACCTTTTTGACTCATTATAGTTCCCAGTATAACAACTTAATTAGGGATTTGGTGAAGGACATTTTACAAAATGGTACTTAAAAAAATGTAAAACTATGAGCTTTTAAAAAAATATTGCGATAGTGAGAGGAATTAAGACACTACTTGAAAACCTGATGCTATATTTTGTCTTGTTTCATGATTTACAAACTCTTTGAAAAAAATAAAAAAGACATAAAAACTAAATACCTGATAAAGCATTTGTGGTGATGAATATAAACATTCACTAAAAACTAGTTTTAGCTACAGATAACCACGGATCATCAGTTTCAAAGACATATGGCCAATTGCTCTGGCTAAAGAGTATGTTTAAAATTGTGTTGCTAAAAATACCTTTTAATATAATAACACTTTACTTACTGAACTATTAGGAAAACAGTTTTTGTTACAAGTGAATGCTCCAAATAAATCAAGTTTTCACCATAAATTGCCCACACATTTTGAAGGTTTCTCAAATATATCAATACTAATTTCCCTGCCTTCTTAACCAACTAATACAGAATGTAAGATCATATTGATGATCCAAGGTTATTTTTAAACCACAATTACTATTCATGGTTAGTACTGTGTGTCTCTATTCTATTAACTAGATTATTGTCTTTTGTGTAAGAATCCCTTTTTCCTTTGATACCAAGTTGTTTATTATTGTTATTGTAAACATGCTTGCTTTCACCAGTTTTCCTATTTTTTTATCTGTTATTTTTTATCTCGTTGGTCAAAGCTTACTAGAATTTTGAAGCAGTCTTTAACTGAAACTTGAGGAACTGTCCCATGAGTACAGTCTGGGTGTATGGTATCTATGAATTTATAGTACATCTTTAGTTAACTAAACCTGGTTTGGTTTCCTTTCTAATCTTTTTATTTATTTTTATTTTATTTTATTTTATTTTTTTTTTAACTATAGGGTATATGTGCTTGCTTGGGAGACAGAGAAACAGAAGTGAGAAATCACCCCCCTAGAAGAGATGGCCACACTGCAATCCTTTCTCCTCCATTCTCTCAGGATTTTGGGCACACATGCACATACACCCACTGTGAGGTTTCACTGGGATTCGAACTGTGGTCGACTCCGAGGGAGTCCAGTGACGTAACCATGACACCATCTGCTGGTCCCAAAAAACTGCATACTAAAGTAGTTAAACACATTTGTCCAAAGCCCACACTAATACTAAAGGAAGGTTAGTTGGGGGCAAGGGAGTAGGACCTGCCCGTATTAGTTTTGATTGATCTTAGTAATTTAGACAGATCATTGAAGCTACTTGGATAGCTTAAATACACAATTACCACATATGATTTCAGAGCAAGTTGTATAGGAGAGAAAAGAAAAATGTTAGTATAAAAGTTCTTATTTCCCCAGTGAGAACATTCATAACTGATGGTTTGGTTCTTGAGGGTAAAGTGGAAACGTATCATGTAGCTAAACATGACCTTTTTCAAGAACCTTGAGCCCTGAGGCTGCTAGGAAGTAGAAGCAGTTGCACAAGTGTCAAAGCAATTCTTCTGGCAGTGCCCAGAGAGGCAGGGACTGAATGGTTCCTGGGACAACTGCAGCACTTTGGCCAGGAGGCCTGGTACCTGCAGTGAGGCAGAACTCTGAGAGCACATGATGTGTCAGTCAGTCATAAACCCATTGATTACAAACTGAACGCTACCTGCCATTAGTATGTTGTTTTCCATATATCCTAAAAACATAAAAAAAAAAACACAAATGAAATGTAGAGTGTTAGATGTGGCACACACTGAGACAGGCCAATGTCTTCGAGGATAGGCTTGTTACCCAGCTGCGGTGAGTGTGGAAACCAACCGCCTGCAGCTGTCCGCTCCTTCCAGGTCTGCTTCAGCTGCAAAGCGCTGCATGCTCGAGGTCACACCCTTCCTAGAGCAGCCCATATAGTGTCTAACACAAGTGTAGGCTGAAAAGCTGAACTGCTGTGGCCCATTATGGGATGCTCTGACAGCCAAGACTACCTCCACAGCTCCCCTCTAGGCGGACCAAGTTTTGTCAGGCCTGATATATAATCCCACCATTCCGTACACTATGCCTGCTTCTTCATCCTTTCCTTTCACAGGTATAGATCCCTGATAGGTTATATACACATCAATTACCTTTACAATTCTATCAAGTAGACATTACCGAATGCCCATCTTATAGGTAAAAAACTTAAATTTTAAAGTTGAATCAACTTGGGACCAGCAGTTAGCATAATGGCTATGTCGCTGGACTCCCACATAGCCGACCGCAGTTTGAGTCCTGGATCCGGTGGCTTAAATTCGCGCCAGGCATGTGTGCGTGTGTGAACAAAATCCTAGGAGAATGGAGGAGAAGGGATTGCAGCGTGGCCATCCTCCCTGGGGGGTGATTTCTCGCTTTCTGTCTCTCTGTCTCTGTCTGTCTGGCGAGCGCACGCACCCTATAGCAGAAACCTCTCCAAAAAAAAAAAAAAAAAAAGTTGAATCAACTTGTCTAAAACCCAGAGTCACAAATACTGAAGGCAGAGGAGGGAGCAACAGGACCTGTTTTGTGCTATCTCTATCTGTGTACACATATATATGTATTTACTTCAAAGTCTTCAGTGTCTGTCCCTCGTCTTCGATGCTAGGTTTATTCATTCGGCTAACAAAATGTCTCCGTGGGTACGCTAGCACTAAAGGGCTCTGGTTACCCAGTGAAAAACAAAACAGCCATGATCCCTGAACTCAGGGGGGTGTCATCTAATGGCAATGGTAAATGTTAAATAAAAAATGAAGATATATATATTACAGTGCCATTAGGATTTATGGAAAACATAAATCTCCCATCATATGACAACCCTATTAGCTAGCATATATATAAAGTACTGTGCTTTCATGTTCAAATTATGACAATATGGGTACATATATAGTTTTTCCTTTGCTGTCAAAATAATAAAACCATTGGTATAACAAAATCATGTTCATCTTATTTAATCCTTTTAAGTCTGTAATCTAAAATAACCATTCAGTCACTTATTAATATCTTTATCAAACTAGGTCACAGGTAAAACTAAAGACTGCAGGAATTCTGGCATACAAAAGAGGAAATGTAGACCCTTCACTAATAGGACCTGCTGTTTTTACCTGCCCAGCATTCATGCCTCCTAAGAGCACCTGTTTCCTTCTCCCAGGATGTGCGTGGCCTATGTGAGGGAGTGTCTACATTTGCGTAACTGAGAGCAGCATTTTGCCTGCCCCCAGCCATAGTGATGAGGTCAGGAATGTGCACATAATCCAAGGGAGACCAACACAGTAAGCTCCTGGACTTTTCCTGGAACTATCAGGCAAGAGGATCTCATTCCAATGGGATTAGGAAACTAGCAAAATATAAACCCTGAGCTTCTGGTGGTCATCATTCTGCCTGAGAATGAAGCGGACTCAGAATAATACTGATGATAGTAATAGAAAGCACTACTACGCATATCCTACGTACCAAGCGGTAGATCCCACTCCAAGAGCTTCCTACACACTGACACGTAATCCTCATGACTACAGATGTGCAGAGATTTAGCGCTGGTCCAGATTACACACAAGTAAATGGCACAGGTGGATGTGAATCCGGGTGGAGGCTACGCTCCTCAGGCCACATACTCTGCTCCTCCTAAAATGAGAACGGAAGGACAGAGCCCCAGTTTTGAACACCTACATCCAGATGCCTGGATTGTGCACTAGGACTTTTCATGTTAGGTCGTTGGAAAAGTTAGGAAGTGTTTTGCTATGCAAAAATGTGTCATGACTTTTCCGATGACCCAATAATTAAGTCAATGTTCCTTTTGTCAATCAGTCTGAATTGGGTTTATGAGAGTCCTCGTTATACTTCAGAGTAATTGCTCTATTTTTCATGATAGAAACTGGGAAGAACCTAAATGTTCTATGGTGGTGAATAGCTAAATGACAGAAATATAAGTGAAATATCATACAGCCATTGAAAATATTTCTGAAGAATATTTAATGCATAAAACATGGTATTTTAAAAAAAAGTAATACAACTATACATTCAGTATTTCAATTCTATAAATAAGAAATTTACAACAAAATGACTGAAATAGCATATCCTAGAATATTGTGATAATTCATGTGTGACAAAATTATGAGGAATGAATTAATTTATGTTTTCCTGAATTTTTAAAGTTATACACAATGTTTTAAAAATTAGGGGAGAACAAAAGCAAACTTTGAAAGATGTTAAAAATTCTTACCTCTTAAAATACACATCTTAGGTATCTTCCCCTGAATTGAACTTAAATTAACTTATATCTATTCAATTACAAACGGTAAACTCCATGAAGGTAACTTTCTTTGTCCTGTTTTACTCACTGTTGTATCCTCAATGGCTGTATCAGGATCTGGCACCTAAGTGCTTATTAACTAAAAGGCGAATTCCCAGTCCTGCCAGTTTCAGAAACATGCCTGGCATGTGTGTGTACATGTCCAAAATCCTCATGAGTGGAGAAATGGATGAAAAGGACTGTAGCATGGCCACACCACTGGAGGGTGCTTTCCATCTCTCTCTCTCTCTCTCTGGCAAGTTTATGTACCCTCTAGCAACAAAGATAAATAAATGAACAATGGCAATGCATTTCTACCATGTTATATATATTTTTTATTAACACATTTATAATATAAAAACTAGGATTTTCAAAAGATTCTAGTTAAGATGAGATAATGCTAAAGCTAAGTGTTTTTTTAAAAAATAATATACTGTGATTTAGTTATATGTTAGTATATAACGATTTTATCTGTGTAATAATCAAATGAAAGTAACTAACTCCATTTTGTTCTTAAGTGAGAGAGACTGAATGGGAAATAGAAAGCATCCCCAAAGAGGTCTATTTTTACAAAACTTTGCTAGATGGCACATGTGCTTGCTGGAGACAGAGAGAGAGAGGGAGGGGAGGGGAGGAGAGGGAACGGGAGGGGAGGGGACGGGACAAGAAAGCGAGAAAATGGCAGCACCACAATCCTTTCTACCACATGTCTCCTGGGATTACAGGGACACATGCACACATGCCCACTGTTTTTCAGGCCCTGGGGCAGTGACTCAAATCATAGTCAGCCATGTGGGATCCAGCCTCCTCAATCACCAGGATACCATCTGGCCTCCCAACAAGATCTTGATGCCAAGATCCACCTCCAGTCTCCTTATAATTTCAGGGAGTTCTCTGGATATGAATTCAGAATCTTCTCAAGTGGAAAGCCCTACAGCAGTGCATTGTACTGCTGCACCAGCCACCATTCAGTACCTGTTTTAACACAAGTCCATGATATTTTATATTTTAATTTATTATAAAGCACAATACTTGAGACCTGCTTTAAACGTAAGCCCTATTACCAAGTAATTGGAATTAAAGTAATTTACATTGTCCAAGTATTTTTTCCATGTTACTGTTATTTAGCCGAAGTTCAATTTATAAGCTTTTAAGTGAAAAATACAGAGAAAAGGAGAGAAGTGTAAGAATTGCCTTGATATATACAGCTACATTATTACTATGCTACAGACCTCTGATGCTTCTTAAAATGATCAATAGGCTTGCTGAGAATGTAAATTCTGAACCAAAGGCTGGAGAAAGAGATCCAGTATACACTGACCTTCATACCAGTTGTCCCCATGTCTCGCTTCTAAGCTGCCTTAAACAGCTTTTATTTTCTGAATATAAAAAGTCAACTATAAGGGATCTGAAAGGCAGAGGACTGAAATATTAGATTCAGGACCAATAGGTGATGTGGTGGTTAAGGCGATGGATCCCACATGGCTGACTATGTGGTTTGAGTCCTGGCAACGTGAAAAACACGCCAGGCACATGTGGACATATGCCAAAAATCCTTAGAGGAGAAGGGATTGCAGTATGGCCATCCACTTTGGGGGGGATTTCTCACTTCCCTCTTTATCCTTCTCTGGCAAGCAAATGCACTCTGTGTCAGAAGAAAAAGAAAAAGAAAAGAAAGTGGCTTCAGAGAAAAGTTTAAAGTTACAACTGAGACAATAGATCTTAGGGTTTAAAACAACAGAATCTTATCATCAGATTAGTATATTATGTCATCTCTGAAAATAAATGCACACTCATCTTGGAGTTTCCAAATTTTTTTTTATTTTTAGACTACAACCTAGCTTTCTGGGAAGGAGTAAAATGAACCTGCATTCCTAGTAGTCATCTGACAAAAACTGCCCATTATTCTTAACATTAAAAACAGAATGTAATTCTTTTTTCATTTTTTTTTTTTTTAAATAACACACTGACATTTACTTAATATATTTAGAATCTTGTGACTTCCAGTGATTAGTATTTAGTCATGTCTGGAAAGGAACAGAAGACAGTGACTGAGAAGCACACGCCTCATAAAAGACACCTAAATAGGATACTTAGGATGACTAATATTAACAATTTGAACATAACACATTCTTCCTCAGAGGAAGCAATTTTAATTTCTAAAGAGCATTCACTTCAGACATTTCAATTCCTGATTTGAGTGGCTGCAGATTGTGTACCTCTGTGCCACACTTAGGACAAGTAAAGTACATGTCAAACAGGAAACTACTCTTAACACAGTAATAACAGAAGATATGTTCACATCCTATGGTGTGCGGCATGGTGGGCCACTCCCCACATAGGGAACATTCTTTGCCACTGGTGGCTAATGAACCATCATTAGCAGGAACACCAGTTAGGGGGATACACCATGATGCTAACTTGGCTTTCAGCTTCTGGATATTGATAAGTGGTAAGAGAAAAATCAGGAACTCAGCAAAACCATGCCAGAGAAGTTCCCTGTTCATATACTCAAACCCAACCTCACGTACGTTTTGGGGCTTGCAAAATACAGAATGAATGCCTAGGAGACGTTCTGTCAAAGTTGCAAACTTTCCTCTTTGAAGGAAAATCAAAAAATTAATCAACTCACCTAATTTCAAAAGTCCAACCACAAAATTCATGCACTGCTTGACTTTCCCAAAGGATGCCAAATGGTGGTTTCGAAACAAATCGTAGCCTCTTTCTTCCAACCACCTCCCACCAACTGTACAAACGGCATACCAGAGCTTTTGATTCTTACTCGGTGGCTGATATTTCAGGTTCGGGGAGAAATCATTTTTGTACTGAATATTCAAAACTGACTGACCCACAGTGGCATTTTTGGAGTATATAGTGAATCGCCACAAGAAAAGCCACAAGAATGCTTTCACCTCGGGTTCAAAGCAGGCTAACAGCCCTGGCTTAAATCCATGAAAGCACTGAGTAAACTGGGACCAGACTAGCTGCTCCAGAGCCTTGTTTAGTTCAAGCGCATCCAACTGACTTATCCTCAGCACTCTGTTCGTACTCTTTGCATTTTCTTCTCTGGGAGCCATGTCTTCTTTTAAAGTGTCTAGGAAAAAATAAATCAGGGAATATCATCCAATAGCTGCAATCTTATGCCACATCCAGAACTTAGTTAAAAAACTGTGAGACGCAAATGACACAGGTCAGGCAGAAGACGGCCTTTCGATATGTAGATATTGAGCCACCACTTTCTAGATGGGACTTCTCTCTCTCTTCTCTTCCTTTCTTGTTTTTTCCCTTTGCCCATGTCATAAAAGACTAGTTTAAGACAAAAAGGTTGTACCCTATTTCCAGAAAGGTACTTGAAGGAAATACTCCTTGGTCACATAGACTAGCAAAGATAGTAAAATCCTGGAGCTAACAGTAATGAGCTGAATAATACACGGCTAATGGAGAATATATGAATGTAATAAATACAATAAATTATATGGAACACTGCAATGAATGGGTAAGTCAGGAAATCAGGACCTCAGTTTATTTTAGACTACTACTGACTCTAAAGGTATATCTTTCAACAAGTCACTACATTTTTCTTAAATACATTTCATGTTTACAAAGGAAGCTCGAAAGAAAAATGAGTATGTCTATCCCACTTCTGAAGAAGATACTTTGCATAAAGCAACAAGAATGGAGAAATTATCATTGATTCACTCATTTTATTAATTAAAGTTATTAAATTTATCCCTTCCACAAGTGAGAGAGACAGTATCCCCAACAGGGTGTTGTATCAACCTCAGCTTCAGTCAGTCTCAGAGCACAGGCATGGGATTGGCCTGGCATATTCAGGGAGACCTCAGGACATAAATCTGGAACCTTCCCATGTGGAGCTGCCTCACAGGGCATTACATCTTAGTGCCAAGCCACCATCTGGCCCTGATGTGTCATTATAAAGGTACTAAAAATACACACATCATACAGAACTCTAAGAAAACTACGACATAAAAACATGTGCTACAATATACTAAGGATACAAATAGGTGTTAAAGAGAATTTTTTTTTTTTTTTAATTTGTCGAAGGATGCATGCAGTCATCAAGGACAGACAGAGAGGGAGAGGAAGAAAGCACCCCAATGGGGTGTGATCATGCCACAGTCCTTTCTCTTCCATTTCTCCGCCCGTTTGGGATTTGGGGTATGCATGCACACAGGGGTGGTATTCAAACTGCAAAGTTGGCCCTGTGGGATCCTGCTTTGTTAACCAGCAGGCCATGGGGCTGTCCTGAAATTTTTAAATGAATATAAAAAGCTATTCATAGTTAGCTAGGTATGAGTGACTGCTTCAGAACACACATTTATTAAGGGCTGATTATGTGCAAGCCAATGCTTAAAACACCAGTCACTCCTGTAGTTGAATATACAGACAAGTTTAGATATTTTAAATTTTATTAATGAGCTAGGAAGTTCACATTAAAATAAAAAATTAAATTTAGTTTCTAACATGGGTCCTCTGTATCTCACAAATGTGGAATCTAAGAAATTCAAACTCATTTCTAAGAGCTGGGGGTCAGAAAAGGTGGGGAGGTACTGGTCAAAGAATACCAACCTTTAGTTACAAAACAAGTTAGTTCTGGGGGGGGGGGGGTGTGCTAATGTACACCATGGTGACTTTAGTTAATACTGTACTGTTCATGTGACATTTACTAAGGGTAGATCTTCAGTGTCCTCATCCTACCTCCCAACACAATGGTACAACTACAGGTAGCAAGGAATGTGCTAATGAATCTGACCGTGGTAATCATTTCACAATGTACACAAGGGCACTTCACCAAGTTAGTGGGAAAATGGAATGAAAATATGAGTTTATTTTGGTGCAAAAAATGTTTGGTGCCAATTCGTTCTCAATCCAAATACATGACAAGAGTGCTTTTAACCCATAAATGTCTGCAGCCTTCCGGGGAGATCTCACCTTTTTCCCCTTCCTGCAGCTCCTTTGAGATTTAAGAGTCTACAGCTATGGCAGTAGGGATTTTTGCCGCAAGTGATTCTGTGAAATCTTTGCCTCATACTTGCCAGGAGCTACAGAAAAAAAAGAAGGAAGTTAGAATAAGAGTTCCCTTTCTTCACTCTACTAATTGAATCCATCTCCTGGAACTGTTGATTTTTTGTCCAAAATATTTTTCTAATCCATTCATCACTCTCTGCCCCGGCTAGCCTACTCCTAGATCCTGGAGCACTCTGCTCTCCCCTAGATCACTTCTAATTGGTCTCTTTCACCTTTTGCCTCCTTTAGTGCATTCCCGACACAGTAACTGTCTTAAAACAAACCTCCCCAAAGCTACCCCTTCCTGACATATCCACATCTAGCTGTAAAGTGCTTCCTCTTTTTGTTACAAATGGACTTTACTGTCTCTTCTCTTTGCATGGAACGGCACAAGCGACTTCAAAAAGGATGCGGAAAAATATAATTAAAGTATGAGTTTGTTTTTGTGCAAAAAATGTTTGAAATCCATAAATAGTTTTTTTATAATATGCATTTACCATGAATGTTCTGAAGACCCCAGTATATTCCCACTCTTTAACCCATACTGGGACCAAGAGGTGGCATGGTGGTTAAGGCGCTACACTCCCACATGGCTGACTGCAGTTCGAGTCCCAGTCCTAGTAGACTGCTTTCTCATTTTCTTTTTTTCTCTCTGTGTCTCTTTCTCTGGTGAGCAGATATGCCCTATGGCAAGTTAGAAAATAATAATGACAAATAAAATTAAATAAATAATTCTTTCAAAAATTAAAAACCCATACTAAGTTTTTAAGCACTACGTCAGGTCTTACTTTCCCCTGACTCTTCAAATTTGGGTGGCTGTCCTTTTCAGTTGTTCCCTTAGCACGGTATTCCTCCTCTTTCTTGGCCTCTATAATAAACTATGTTGTAATTGTTTCATCTGCTAGAGGATAAACACTGTTGTAAGGACTGTTTGAGTTTTATCACCATTGAATCATAACAACTATACAGAAGTCATTTTACTAATACTAGATTAATAGATAAATGATCAGGAGTTTGTGTAGAGTAGAAAATACAAATTTCCATCTAATAACCATTAAAGTTATTTCAAATGACCATTTCCATTATTCTGATTATTACATTTTTCATAATCTTTTATTGTATATCTGTTCACCAGCTGAAATATTAGACCTAGTGATTTACTAATACAACAGACACACTTTCAATTCCTGTTGAGCCTATCACCTATTGGGGTAGGAGAAGGAAGAGCAAATAAACTATATAAACTAAACAAGTAACTAGATTAAGGGGTGGTAAGTGATATGCAAAGGAAACTGAGGGCACTATGCTTACAACTATACTTCCAAATGTCAGAGAACACTTACCAGTGGAGTAACGTATAAGCAGTCACCCAGGGATTAAGTGTTAGGCTGGTGAAAGAAGGTAAGAACCTTGCTGAAAGTAGAGGGAATAGCAAGTGCCATGGACTGGAGGTGGAAGGATGAGAAATAAGGCTGGGAAGGAAGGAGACAGATCCTTCAGGCCCTAAAAAATCACTCTAGGAAGCTATACTTTATCAAGATGGTAATGCAGGGACCAGCAGTTAGCGCAATGGCTATGTCGCTGGACTCCCATGTAGCCTACTGCAGTTCGCGTCCCGGACCTGGTGGCTTCAACTCACGCCGGGCACGTGTGTGTGCGTGCCCAAGATCCAAAGAGGAGAATGGGGAAGGGATTGCGGCGTGGCCATCCCCCGGGGGGCTGATTTCTCGCTTTCGCTTTCTGTCTCTCTGTCTCTGTCTGTCTGGCGAGCATATGCGCCCTATAGCAAAAACCTCCCTCCCCCCCCCAAAAAAAAAAAAAGAAGGTAATGCAGAGCTACTGAATAGCTGTAAGCAAAGAACTAATCGGATCTGCATTTAGACTGCTTGTTCTGGTCACTCTGAGAATGGATCAGAGCTGAGAAAAAGACAGGAGGCATAGAGGCCATTTAAGAGTCTGTTAGAAAGATCTAGTGAGAAACTAATGGTCTAAATCAGAAAAGTATCAGTGGGGAGAGAAAAAATATTTTTGAAAGTGATGAGGTGGTAGAATTGACACTATTTACTGAGGAATAAGCCAAAAATAACTGACTTGGGGAACTGAGTGACGGTGATCTAGTTCTCAGAAAAAGGAAAAATGTGAAGCAATACACAATTTTAGAGATCTGAGTTGCCTATGGGACATCTAAGTGGAAAAGTGGAAAAGTAGGCAGTTATGTGAATATGGTGAATATGGAAAAACATGGGTGGAGATTTTATAAGTCAGAGGCCTCTCTGGTAGGACTACTCTATTGTCAATCAACTTGCTCTACTTGGTAGTGCATGTCCATTTAGAATACATTTTGACTATTGGGACCAGCAGATGGCACAATAGTTATGTTGCTGGACTCCCATATAGTTGACAGCAGTTTCAAGTCCTGGAGCCGGCAGCTTAAAACTCATGCCAGTACACATGCATGCACGCCCAAAACCCCAAGAAGAGAATGGACTGCAGCGTGGCCATCCCCCCTGGGGGGAGTGATTTCTCGCTTTCCATTTGTCTGGTGAGTGCACACGCTCGATAGCAAAAATCTCTCTTAAAAAACAAAAAACACACATTTGACTTTCTCTGTAACATTATCATCTATTCTCATAATTTTCCTATTCTAGCAACTATGTTATTTTGTTGGTTATATATACCAATTTAATCTATACCTTTGTGCTTTTAATTTTTCTATGCTGTGCTCTTCATTATCACAGTATTGCAGTGTGAATGCTCCTCTAAGTCCAGTGACTTTCAAACTTGAGAGTTCATCAGAATCATTCAGACGATGTGTTAGATTGTGGACCACGTTCAAAGTTTCTAATTCAGTAGGTCTGTAGCGGGACCCAAGAATTTACATTTCTAACAATTTCTCTAGTGATGCTAGAACTATTGCGCTAGTCAATCAAAGCAAAATTTGTAATTTTTTTTTTGCACATTACCCATCCAAAACACATTTCTGGTTATTTCTCATCCTTGTATCTATGGAAGCTGCTACAGATCTCTTACTGACTTATGGTTTCCTGTGTTCTATTAAGTAGTCCTGCAAGATGAAAGACCATTTATTGCACAAACACTGAGTATCATACTAACCATGCCAGATGCTCAGGATGCAGAGATAAACACACATCTTAGCTCTCTCTTAAGGACCCTAACCTAGGTCTAGAAAGCAAATCAGGCAGGACCAGCGGTTGGTGTAATGGCTGTGTCACTGGACTCCTATGTAGTTGTTCGTGGTTCGAGTCCTGGACCCAGTGGCTTAAACTCACATCAGGCACATGTGTGTGTGTGCCAAAGATCCTAAGAGGAGAATGGAGGAGAAGGATTGTGGCGTGGTCATTCCCCCTGGGAAGTGATTTCTCGTTTTCTGTCTCTGTCTTTCTGGCGAGTGCACATGCCCTATAGCAAAAACATCTCAAAAAAAAAAAAAAAAGGAATCAGGCAAATAAATAGACAACTAGGGCAAAAACATTAGTATTTGATATCATATGTTCTCAAAGGCAAAACATAAAATTTCAAAAGTATTTTAATAGAAAAAAATTCCAAGTTCACATACATAAATGAACAAGATTAATTTTCTTATTTTTCCCTGCAGTTAATAAATGTTCTGCAACTTACACTATTAAGAAGAAAAAAAAAGTAGAACATTATTTTATAAACCTCATCAACTAACCCAAATCTAAAAGATTACTTATTCATACTTACAAAATAATCTCTTATCTCTTTATGAATCCTAGAATAAAGTACATTTTCAGACTAATTGTCTTCATCTCTGCAACTGTTTTGAACACATTATTCCCCATCAGAACCTTTAATTCTGTACTATCTTCCAGTCCTATCTTTGTGACCTTTCTCATGTACTTCACTTACTTTCCTTACCAACTATTCCCACTGCCCTAATCTATCTGTCCTTCACAGTCCAACTCTATTTCAAAATTCTCCAAGATACATCCAAAACTAACCCCCACCACTGATCACTACCATTTTTAACTCTGACAGCAACTGTCTGTGCCACTCACTTGAACCCTCAACCATCTGTACTGATTCCAGTCATGTGAATACATCTTCCTTCCCAAACGTGAATGTAAGCTACTTAAAGGAAAGCACCTTATACTTATTTCTCAAAGCACCTGTCACCTTCAAAGTGACTTTCTTATCTAGTGCAGTTTTCTTCAAGCAAAATTCTAAAGTCATTCAAGATATGTGGAAATGTGGGTGTATGTGTGCATAAATATATATAAAATTCCCCTACTGAACAGTATCTAACTCTGTACTTTCACCAGATTTCATATTCCATACTCAGCAAGATAGGGGGAACTCTCTTTTTATCGAACAAATGGCTCTTGAAAAGCTCTGACCATTCTGGATACTCATGTAGTATGTGTAATACTACCAGTCCCCTCCCCACACCCATCTTGGTATTGTACTATATGGACTATTTTTCTTTTTTCTTAAGTTGAGTACCAGAAGAAATGTTTGGCTTGTCTTAACAGGTTAGCTGTCAATTTATGTATCTATCTTTAAATACTAGAGTCACAACACTTTCAGACTGTGGCTGATGGGTATCTTCCTGACCTTATAAAACTTTGAGATTAACTACAAAAATAGCTCATAGTAGCTGTTCAGTAAATGTCTGTTGAACTTACATGCAATGGAATAAGTAGTTTGATAGCCAATCAATGTACTAGCTGACTCTTGAGTGAGATTATCTAAGTGAACTAGATGACAAGTAAAGATATTTATTGATATTTAGTGAAAACTGATCAGAGGGAACAGTTTTTGGAGGAATCCTCTATTTCAAATCCCTCATTTCTGAGGAATCATACTTAAGAACATTTAGTAAGTTAGGAATTTTTAATGACTGCCAGAAGAGGAGACTTAACACAGTCTCTAACCAATCCAATATTTAACAATACTTACAGTCAAAAAATTCTTTCTTATCCCTTCTGTTATAGTTTAACATTTTTTTCTGTCCTCTTTTTCTCCCCAGGCCTGGTCTCTGTAGATTAGAAACAGCTGGGCTCAGTTCTCCTCCCAATGTAAGACTTGTTAATAGACCAAAAGACGATCATTAAACTGCTCTTCAGCCTTTGCTCCTACAGATGAGTAACTGTTTTCTTATTTATTTATTTTTGTTTTAGATTTCATTTTCCAACATTTTAGTCATTTTTGTGGTTTCTTTTGGGTATAAACATATAAGGTTGTCAGAAAAGTCATGACATGTTTTTCTATTCCAAAAACGTGTCACAACTTTCCCAACGACCCAATTGGGACAGTGTCTATTATACATGATAGCTCCTATTCTCTGCATTCCTCTTCGGACACTGTGATAGATAGGAAAAAGATCAGATTTAAAATCAAATGGACCTGTGCTCAAGTTCTAGTTCTGTCACTTACTCACTATGTGATCTTTAAAAAATTCATTAGCCTCATATTCATCTTCTAAAAGTTGGAAATAACAGCTACCTCACAGAGTCCTTGAGATTAAACCAGATAATGTTATGAAAGTGGTTTGGAAACTATAAAGGAGTATTATTATTACATTGTTGCTGCTTTGGCTAGGAAAGGATATAAAAAGAAAAAGACTCCAAGTTGATTTTGGCAAATTTTATTTTAAAAGACTGAAATCTTCATTATTACTCATACTAATGCCTCAACCAACCTGTGTCAAAAGAATTTTTTTTCCAGGAAATATTGACTACACCATTAAGATATAATTGTGGAGGTTAAACCATGAACATGATGTCACCATTATGTCTGCATGTGGCAGGCGGGGATAGGCAGGAGGGAGCAGAGCCACGGTTCAGTGGAACTCATCGCCTTCTTAACTTGCATCTTGTCTGGAAGGAGATGCTGCAGTGGGGACTCTGAGAGATCAGGAATGGGTTCCAGCAGGACCTTCTCCCTTGTTATTTAACTCCCATCAGCATGGCTGAGCCTGTTATCTGAAAGTAAAGACCCTCAGGAATATAATACACTGATACCTGAGTCCAGGTGGCTTCACTGCACATTCCTAATACCTGAGTCCAGGTGGCTTCATAATAGGCAATTGAAAAGCAGTTGACAAGTGTTTATCACTAACATACTACATGCATTTCCTCTTCTCCTGCACTCCACTTCCCCTGCTTCTGGCAGGTACAGTTTATCTAGAATACTGGTTTTCGAGAAGGGGAGTGCCTGGGACAGAAGAAACAGAAGAAATCAAAGTAACTAGAAGATCAATGAACCAGATGATGGAATCTCCTTCCTCTATTGTATTACAGTAATATCTGTCCATAATAGGTGTTTAACACACAGAAAAATGCTGTAAGTGCCTTTAAATCACATGAAATTATTCTCAATGTAATGTAAGCAGTGTGTATTTTAGTGAATTCTAATTCTTTGACAATGGTTACTCAATGTAACCAATACCTTCTGAGCACCTACCAAGCGTCAGTCATTCTCCTGGTAGGTACTGGAGATTCAATGCAAATTCTTAACTCTCAGTTAACTCCTTTATATTCAAGCATTTATAAAGAAATATGATGTTACAATAACTGGTCATTGATTTACAAAGTCAAGAATAGACTCTGAAGTGTAAAAACACTGTAATGGGTCACAAACCTTCCCAAGCAAAAAAGAGAAAAATGGTATGTAGGGCAAGCGAATAGGTTGAGTACAAGACCAGAAATGTGTGAGTTGCTGGCCACGGTCTGGCGGAGACATAGGAGGACAGGTGGGTTGCATCACGAACTGCTTCCCTGGTTATCTAACCCTTGTCACTGTGGTTCTATCTGCTGTCTGGAAGCAGAATCAAGTCATCTGCAGGCTAGTAGAAGACAATGGCTGAAGAGTCGGCCTGGACACACAGTAAAACGAACCTGTGTTAAGGAAACTGGAATGATTCTGTAAGCACAGATAATCATTGAGAAGAAAAGACATAAGAGAATATACATTTTGAAAGATTAATCTGATGGCAGAGTTCAGTAAGACTGAAGAAAAGGAAAACTGCTATTCAGGGAGATCAGTTATGGGACTTCTGCAACAATTGAGGAGCTTAATTAATATGCTACAACCTTTTGGAAAAGTCAAAGTAATTTAACTCACTTCATTAAGAACTACAGAACTCAAAAAGGAGATTACAGTATCCTCACACTTTTTATTAAAAATCTCCAGTGGTTTTAATAAACTGGCACTTTCCGAACTTCTGTGACACTGATTGCTAATACCCATGTCCAAACATTTGGTCAGTCTACTTTTACTTTGCTTTCAAGAATTTAAGAAAGCTCTAACAGGGCTGGCAGGTGGCGTGGTGGTTAAGGCTCTGGACTCCCGCATGTTGAACCTTGATTTGAGTCCTGGACCTGCCAGCTGGCTTCCTCACTTTCTCTTTCTTTGGTCACATTAAAAATGAATTAATCAATTAAATTAAATAAATAACTCTTCAAAAAAGAAAGAAAACGTTAACAATTTCCATATTATTGGTTCTCATATGTTCTGTTAGTATCGTTCATAAATGTAGGTTCAAAAAAATAAAAACCTAGTCTTTTTCTTTTTTAAGTTGAAATTGTTTTGAATCGAAACAAATGACATCAGAATTAAATCAAATTTATTTTTCCAGAATGCCAAAAACAGACAACGCTTTCTCGTATTTTACCTTTTGATATACAATCCTCCCACATCCTCTCCCCCCTCCCACTCCCTCATTTCCCAAACTATAGTTAAGTTTAAGATTTTAAAAGGCTAACCCAGGAGGAAACATTTATTGGCCATGCAAAGAGATATATAAACATAAGTAATTAAAAATGTAATTGCCATTAAATAATATTAGTGTGTAGTGAAAGATTCTATGTTGAAGATAAGTGAAAAAGATGCTTAAGGCAAAATCAAGACCAGATGAAAACTACAGCATCTACTAGGGTTAGTGTGATTAACTTGTCACATAAATATGTTTAAGACAAAATGATCTAGCACTAAAAACCATTAAAAAGGTCTCCTGCTGACATTTTATCACTAGACATGTCACACTGCTTTTCTTTCACAGAAAAAAATAAAGCAACTGAATATTTGTTTACTAAGAGTAGCAATATATAACCTTATCCCTTAAATAACGCCTGTTTTTCTTTTCTGGTTTTCATTCCCCAAAATAAAAACTCTGTCATCTATACCACCTTCCACAACCAAAACAAATGACGGTATCTCACTGAGGAAGGAGGAATTTTTCAGAATGTATTTCAGAGCTTTTATTGAGTATAGTACAAATTGTGAATGAATATATTTTATTTAAAAACATGTTATTGACAGAAATCTATCAATAATAATGTGGGTATTGTCAAGGGTCTGTCAATATTAATGTAATTATGATTAAGGGGATAACATGGATTTTAGCTATAATACCAAGTAACATCTCCTACACTGCTGCTATCAATATACACATTATTATTGACCTGTTCTGAGACTCTCTGTACTAGATGTATTACCATTAGGCATATTTGTCAATGAATACTGCCTACAAAAATTCTACATTTAAATTTATAGTCCTGTAAACTTTGTCAGCAGAAACAGGTGATTCTCAAGTAACTGCTAGGATATCATACCAACCCATGCACCCTCTGCCAGGCTCTGTTTCTTCATCTCTACAACAGTCAACTAATTTTTGGTATGGCAATGTCACTGTCACACTATCTAACTGTTCTAGTTATCAAAGTGGATGAGTGTATATTCATTTTTCCCTTTTAAAAAATTTAAACAAACATTTCGTATTATGAGATTATGTGAATACAATTCTATTAACTGGAAATGTTAAGTTTTGAACCTATACCCTACTATTTTATCTCCTTTGTGTAGTCAGATAGATTTACTGTCCATTGTATTGAAATCAATACTAATAAATGGGACATGCATCAAAAAGGGGATTTTACAGAACACCGATTCCCAGAACACATTTCAAACATGGGCAAAAGAGAAAAAGCTATGGTTGAGATACTGGAACACTGTGACCTCGAGCATTGTGGACAGCCCTAAAAGTCAACAACTCTAAGTTCAAGTCCCATTTCTGCCACAGACCTGCTACGTGACTTGTCACTCCTGTTTTTCCTCTTTTCATCACATATAAACCAAGTTTCAACAGTTTATAAAATCTGATGTTATAAATCCCAATTGTGTCCATTTGTGTATGGCCAGGACATATGGAATTTTTATAGTGTGTTATGAACACTACATCTCTAAATTATTCTTAAGTTAAATGCAATCTTCATCAAAATCCAAATAGGATTTTTCTTTTTGGTGTGGCAGTGGGTACAACAAAAGTATTTCTAACATATCTGAGATAAACTTGAAAATAACATAAATTTCTCAAAAAGTAACTTGTCCTAACAGAGGGATTTTTTTTTTTTTCATTTTGAAGAGAGGGGAAACCAACAAAATACTCTGATTTTACAATTAGTCTCATGTAATTAGCTGAGTGTTTTTTTTTATCTCATTTATAAAGTATTTACGCAAGTATCTAAAAGTAACACAAAACATTTATTTTAAACCCCAAAACAGATTTTCCAAAATCTTTTTTTAAAAAAGTTTAACAGAAGGTGAGTACACTCATCAGAGAGACAGAAAGAGAGGAAGAAGGTGAAAGCACGGCCCAGTGGGGCACAGTCACAGTAATTCTTTCTCCCTCATCTCTCCATCCTGTCGGGATTCTGAGTATACCCACATAGGCACCCAGTGTGTTTTTCAAGCTGCCAGAGCTGGTATCCAAACCTAGCACTTGGCCTTGTGGGATTCAACTCCCTAGCCAGTATGCCACAGGGCTTGCCCTCTTCTAGTAACTTTTTAAACATTAAAATAGAATTGCTAATACTTTGTCTAGCTTCACAAGTTGATTTTTAAGAGACTATCATGGTCCTCATACACCCTTCTTTCAGAAAGTGGATAATTCTGAATCTTTAGAAGAGAAAGCATATTGTGAAAAGAAAGAGCAGATATTTGACTGAATATTGGAAAAAGAGAGTTAAACTGCTACTGATTAATTCTGTATTCTAGCCTAGGCTTAGTAACAGGCTATATCACTCAGGACAAGTCATTTTACCACACTACACTCCTCATTCATTGCTTAGGAAAAAAAAAAAAAAATAGAAACACAACTGTAAAAAGTCTACCTACCTATCTATAATTCTTATATGAACTATTTCAGGAAACCTTGGAAGGGGAAGGATAAAATATAGAGCAACTATTTCCAAATATGTAAACTGTATTATTGAACACGAGTCTGGAAAGGGCTAAAAAAAGTAGGAAAATCAGAGGACATGTGAGACAAAAACAATCCTCACAGAAAGTAAGAGTACAACATTAAGGAAGGCAATCCCAAACTTGTTAACAATCATAGTAAACACACACCACTTACTTATCAGTAATTGGGGGCACACTAATAGCCACGTGCAAAATTAAAGATTAAATCATCAATTCCTTACAACACCAATAAAGAGGTCCTTTTACTAATTCTGTTCAATAATAAGGAAACTGATACATCAAGAAAGATTAACTTCTGTTCATCCTTGCTGGAAGTGGCAGAGCTGGGATCTGAACCAGTGTCTTATACTGAAAGATAATGATGGGTCTATAGGGAAACATATACACTAGAGGATGGTACCATGGGGTAAGCAGATGGGTCTATTTTAAGAGGCAAACTACTAAGAGTATAGGCAGCAAAAATTCTAATTCAAGGATGAACAAACAAGAGAACATGATATGTAAGCAGTAAGTAGATCTTAAATATGCTATAATTTTAGAAAAGGGATTTTGGATGTACGGCCTAAGAGATTTCTAAATGACTTGAAAATTATTAGAAAATATATTTAATTGCACATTTTATGGCACAAGAAAATGTTTTAGAAATATCCCCCAAAAAATAAAAAGGAAATATTAATATCAATAGAACAAGAGGAACTATGTTCACACATTACATATGAAACACTGAATGTTTTGTTTACATTCTTTATCTCATTTAATTCTCACAACATATTGTTATCTTCTCTTTTTTTTATAAAGAGAGATTTTTGCTATAGGGTGTGTGTGTTTGCCAGAGAGATGGAGAGAGAAAGCGAGAAATCACCCTCCAAGGAGGATGGCCACATCTCAAGCCCTTCTTCTCCATTCTCCTCTTGGGATTCTGGGCACACATGCACATGCACCCGGTGTGAGTTTTAAGCTGCTGGATCTGGGACTCGAACTGGGGTTGACTACGTGGGAGTCCAGTGACGTAACTACTATGCCATCTGCTGGTCCCTGTCATCTTCATTTTAAGAAGATAAAAATTAAGGCTTGAGAAGATTAACCGCCTACCCAAAGTTAAGCTGGCAATGAGTATATTTGGTAAACACTAGGAAATTGAGTAACACACAAAAAGTAGTAAAATGAATATCTGGTAAATTTGGATCAAATTTAATTCTGCAGAACTCGAAAGTAATTTTTTCTTTTTCTTTCAAGGTCATTAAAAAGATTAGACTGCCAGTAAGGTCTCAGGACTATGGGTGGGAAAAGAAATTAAAAGAACATGGTGGGAACCAGCAGTTAGCATAATGGCTATGTCACTGGACTCCCACATAGTCAACCACGGTTCGCGTCCCGAACCCGGTGGCTTAAAACTCACGCCGGGCACGTGTGCATGCGTGCCCAAGATCCCGAGAAGAGAAAGGAGGAGAAGGGATTGCGACGTGACCATCCCTCTTGGGGAGTGATTTCTCGCTTTCTGTCTCTCTGTCTGTCTCTGTCTGTCTCGTGAGCGCACGCGCCCTACAGTGAAAACCTCTCCAAGAAAAAAAAACAAAGAACATGGTAAAGTTGCCCACGTTGTCTGGGATACATCTCATCAACATTCCTTTTCCCTGCCTCTGTACCTGTGGTCACAGGAACATTCAAAGAGGCCAAAGGTCAAATCTGAATAAAGGGAATATTTGGGTTAAGAAAATGAGGTGCAAACATTTATGAAACTATTATGAATATGAGTAGCCAGTAGTGTAGTGGTTGGTGCTGGATCCCACATGGCTGACAGCGCAGTTCAAGTATTAGACCCAGCAGCCTGAAAAACATATTGGGCATGTGTGAGCATACACGTGTGCCCACGGTCCCAAAGGAGAGAAGGAAGAGAAGGGACTGTGGTATGATCATTCCCCCTGAGGAATGCTTTTTCACTTTTCTCTCTCCCCTTCTCTGTTTCTCTCTAGCAAGCATATGGGCTCTCTGCAAATTAAAAACAAACAAAAAAACCAACAACAACAAAAAATCAACAAAAAATAAAACTATTATGAACACGTCACATGTAATGCCAATTCATCCATCTAACACTGGAGGAGAGTGGTTCAGCATGATCATGGCAGAACTACTGTAATGCTCTTGGTTTTTGTTTTAATAAAAGAAAAAAGACAACATGGATGGAATATTATCTAAGTGTATCGACAGGCAGGTAATAAGGGAGAGCGTTGATAAAAACAAAATAAACTAAAATGAATAAAAAACAATACAAGTAGATAAAGGGAACTTTGACAATATAAATAGAAATATGTAGAGAAGAAGAATAACAGCTCACATTGAGAAGGGCAAAGGAAGCTAGATACCCACTTTCCTGCCTCCACTTCCATGTATAGAAACCACAGGGCTGGGGTTCTACAGAGTAGCACTGGGATTCTTGATAAGATGCAGTGGAGCAGTCCAAGGTTTTCTCCTGTGTTTTTTTACATATTCCAAAGAAATGGAAGAGGGACATCTAATATTTAAAAATTGCTCTCTTCACGCAAAAGAAATAAAGCCAACTACTTCCAGGTTGTCCAACCAAGGGAAGAAAAAGGAAGGGATTCAAAGTCAAGCTTTTGACCAGAAATAAAGATTGTGTATGTGGCACATTTTCTTTGTGCGATAGGAGTACGAGTGCATGCGTGAACGCTGTCTGAGAGGCAAAGAAACTAGATAGTTGATGTTGTGAAAAACAAAACAAAACAAAAAACACAGTGCTCACACTCAGAACTTTACCAGGATTGTGATGATGTGCACAGTTCAACTATGAATATTTCAAATGGAAAATATCTGCCCTCCCTATTCCAAGAATTATTATGAACACCAAATATAAGCAAAACTTTTATGGCTAAAAGAAAATAGGTAAGAGAAAAAAATGATGAACTGTTATTTTGCTCCTGAAGAAAGAATTAAATTTGAAATCTATATCTATGAAACAAATGACAGACAGTGACTGGGGACAAGTCTATAGCTTTTAGGAATAGGTTAACTGTGAACACATTATTTTAAAAAAACTGTAATAATGAAAAAATGCACACTGAGTACAAATGAATAATTATCATAAGTAACATAATTTTAACACTAAAAGGCAGAATCTTAATAGAAACCCTGTTATTCAAGCAAAACACATTAATAACTGTTCTTTTTATAATACAGTTGAGTGTCTGCTTGCTTGTCTCTACCCTGTGTGTTACCAAGAAATTTCTACACTAGTTCACCTATGGCACAGTTTTGAAACCATAGATTGAGAACCCTCTTCTGGTTTTTTTTTTTTTTTTTTTTTTTAGGTTTTTGCCATAGAGTGCATGTGCTCCCTGGAGAAAGAGACAGAGAAAAACAGAGAGGAGAGAATGTGATAAATCATCCCTCCGTGGGGATGGTCATGTACCAATCTCTTCTCTTCCATTCATCTCTCAGGATTTTGGGTGGGTGTGCTGTGCACACAACACATGCTTGGCCAAATTTTCAAGTCGTTAGGTCTGGCACTTGAACTGCAGACAGCCATGTGGGAGTCCAGCACCTTAACCAGTACACCATCTGCTGGTCCCAACACCCTAATTTTTAAAACTGAGAAGGCCTACCTTTGGTGGCATTTGCTGCTAAGGGGTCCTACTCTGCAGGCTGGGACCACATGGGAGACCCTGATTTGAAGTGGGTCCAAAGTAAAGGTCAGGTGCACTGGTGAGTGCCCTGAGATCCCAGCTACTTAGGAGGGTAAGGCAGGAGGTGTTTTCATGGTGAGACCCTGTCTTAGAAACAAGCAAAAGTAAAGTAAGTAAGTAAAATGAGACTAAAGCCAAGAGGTAAAGTTCATCAACGGCAAACCAGATCAAGACCAGAACCCAACTTTCTTAGTTTGGTATTCTCTCTGCCATGTACTGTTAACTCTATTTTCTTTGTATTAGTTTCAAGGAAAAAAAAAAAAAAAAGAATATGAGGGGTTCTCTTGCTGACTCTGTAAATAATTCCACTGTCTCTCTTCTTTCTAATCTCTTTCTGGCTCAAGATCTTTTAACTTTGATATCAGTTATTGCTAATACTAGAGAGATCAAAAAAGTTAAAAAAGAGAAAAGAAAAATCAACCTTACTAAGTTCTTCCTGTTCAAGAGTAATCATTAGGGTAAGGTGTTCAAGCTAAAAGTAGTGATGTGGAGGGAGCCCCAACCTCCGTGTTATTGGCTGAAAATCAAGAAAACAAATTTTCAAATGGCATCACAGAAGAATAAAAGACCATGTTAGACTTCAAACACTGAACTTAAGTCTCATTCTGTGAAAATCCCTTTAACTCAATGTTGGATGTTTGGAATATGGCATCTAAATTAAAAAAGCAAGTAAACAAAGGACGACTTTCAATTAAGGACTCAGATGAAAAATGCTAGCGATTCTCACAATCTCAGATTTCTCATCAGAAATCGATGTAAAATATAACAAAGTTAACACAAGCTATTATAAAGGAAAAATCTCTATATCTCTCCTCCCGTAAGAAAACCGAAACTGCTTTTAAGTGAAAGGGCTTTCAATAATGTTAAGCATAGTTTTTTTTTTTTTTTTTTTGTAATAAATACAACCTTTTACACGAGTAAGGGATTCAATAAAGCTTGGACCCTGAATGATTCTTAAAATTATTCATGAAAAGTAAATCTACACGGCCGGCGAGTGTGAACAAAATTTTTTTCAGTTCGTCCCAAGAAAGTCACTTCATGGAACGAACAGGGGTTTACTTTGCGTCCTTTTTAATGGCGCGATCCTAAGAATATTTCAAGAGTCTAGGTTCGCTTCATTGCCTTTCCCGAAATCAAAGACTGTTATTTGCCTCAGCAAGACAGGAAGCCAATAAACAGGAAAACTCAACCAAAGGGCGACACTTCCAAGGTCGTGAAACTCCACGACCTCCCAACTGCAAACGAGACCTCGGGGCTGCGCTCCAACTCTCTCCCGCAGACACTGACCTTAGCAGTCTGCGAGATGCCCACGCTCCACGTAACTTTTCCTGAAACATTTTCTGGAAAGCTTGGCTTTTCCTAGCAGTCTCTGAGATACCCAGGCTTCCGGAACTCGCGAGCTTCCGGAGCGACGCAAGGCCCGGAAGTGGCTGACAAAAAACGGGGACATTATACCAGCGAGAGAACGGCGCTACAACGCGCAGCGGCCGGCCCGGAAGGGCCCAGCAACGGCGGACGCCGACGAGCCGAAGGGCCGACGACCCGAAGGGCCGAAGAGCCGAAGAGCCGAAAAGCCGAAGAGGACACCCCGCGCGCGGTGATTGGTCGTTTGGCCCTTCGGGGAAGTCCGTATCTGATTGGCAGGAGAGTCACGAATCGGTCAGCTTCGGGTCGGAGGCCGCGCGTGGAGAGGCTACAGTGTCAAGGGGCCCGGGAGGGGGGGGCCGGGGCTGAGGAGCGTAGGGTTTTCCTGCCTGCGGAGGCCGCCTACGGGCCTCCGGACAAGCGCCGCCAAGTGGCGACCGGGCGCCTCGCACCTCGGGGGTTCCTCGTTCGCCTAGGGAGAGGGGTGCCTGCAGTGGGATGGCCTCCTGGGGAAGGGAGCCCTTGGTCCGGCGGCTTTGTCGGGGCAGGGGCATTTGTGCGGCGCGTGGAGACCTGCCTCCTGCTAGCCAGTGTGCCCTGGAGGGGTGGCGCGTTGACCTCTGCAGGCTCAGGAAAGCTGGAAGCCCATCCGGTCAGTCGTCCTCCCTGTCAGGCTGCTCGGGAGAGACTTTGGAGCAGGCTGGAGCGCTCGCACAGTCTGAGCAACGAGCATTTGGCAGCAAGGTCCCGGTCCCAGAGATGCGTCAGATCTCCCCAGTAACTCTTAGGAACATGGGCAGCCTAGTCACCCATCCCTGGGAAATCAAGTCAGAATATCTGGGAGTGGGGTCTGCGGGAAGAACAGTGACCAGGCAGTTAGGTGTAGCCGGCGTTGAGAATCGTCCTGCCTTCTCATTCTGTAACACACCGCATCTGTCTGGTTGGTTGGTTTTCAGGTTTGAATGAAGACAGGTAAAGAGGGCTGCACATACATGTAGTGAAGGGTTAACTCTTCAGATCTTGTCTACTCATCTCGACACCCCCTACCCAGTCTATCCCATCCCAGGGAGCTCTCATCCCACGGCAGCTCTCTTGCTAAACGTTGGAGAATTTGTCCTGTAGAAGCAGTATTTGAGAAAAGTGTTTTTTTTTTTTTTTTTTTTTTTTTTTTGCTTGTATTTTTATGTGAAGAATTACCCTACAGGACATCGTTATTAAAATATGAAACATTATAGACATGGTAAAAGAAAATTAATCGACTCTAATATTGTCCGAATGAGTTAGGTTGAAGATGTACGGCTTAGCAGCACATGTATGGAATATTGCCTACTGTACATTAAGGAGATCCTGGAAAAAATGTGCCCGAGGAGGAGGATGATAAAGCTACACTCAATTATTGGAAGTCTATCTGACTGTGGATAGAGTGAGGACTAGAAGGTGATGAGATATGTGATAGTTCACTCATAGACAGGAGGGGAGATTTTTCTAGAACTGCATAGTGGCTACTGGTGCCTGAAATGTGGCTAGTCTGAGTTGAAGTCAGCTCTAAATAAACACATTGGCATTCCAAGACATAGTTTGCAAAAAATGTAATGTATTTCATTCATTTTATAGTGATGACACATCGTAAAATGAGAACAGGTGTATTTAAAATTCCAGTTGTGATTCCCATTATATTTCTATTGGATACTGCTTTTCTAGAGAGTAAGAAAATCTCTTTGAAGAGGAATAAATCTTTAACTGAGCAATTCTGAAGCAAAGTAGCATGTTGTGCTTCTCAAGTAGCCTACGGTTGCACTGTGCTTAACTCTCATGTATGTCACATGATGTTCATAGATACTTAAACTGTCTAATGAATCTGATTAAGAATGCAAGAAGACGTGTATATCATTTCTGTTGAAAATGCTTAAAATAATTCTTGGTCTTAGTGTTTAACGTTTAGATACGAAATACTTCTTTAGTTTTCCAGTAAGCTAGTAAACTGAGGTTTCAGGGAAGTTTTATTTCCAATTTTTTATACTTGGGTTAAGAATACTTATTTTTGGCCATAGCAGGTGGTATGGTGGTTAAGGTGTTGGACTCCCACATGACTGACCACAGTTCGAGTCCCAGACCCAGTGGCTTGCTTTCTTACTTTCCCTCTCTTTTTGTCTCTCTCTGGTCAAATTAAAGAATAATCATAATAAATAAATAAATAAATAAATAAATAAATAATCCTTTTTAAAAAAATTCTTTTAACAAAAGGGTACAGGAGTATTGCTAAGCAATGTTGATAAAAATGTAAATAAAACAGAAAACAAGCATGGCCTTTATTGTCTGGGAACTAATGAATTAATAGTTCAAAGACAAGTAGTTAACAACTAAGGCACATTTATTGTTTTAAATCTATAATTTATGTATTTCTGCTGATATATTAAGAAAGAGTTTTACTAGAACTTGACTGTGGGCTTAAATGTTAGCAAAAAGTAAGTGAATTCATTCGTTAACTATAAGACCCTAAAGGAGAAAAAAAATTAGTATTTCTTTACTTTTAATTATAAAGAAAAGATGAAAAATAATTTTATAATAATATATTTTCTTTTAGCCTTTAGCAACTTTTCAGTTCTAAAGAACCTTTTTTCTTTCATTCTTTTAAATATTTGCCAGAGGGTATGTATGTTCTCTGGAGAGAAACAGAAAGAAAGTGAGAAGGCACCCCCCCACACCCCTTCCCGGGGTCGTCATGCTTCAATACTTTCTCCAGTTCTTCTTTCTTTTGGGATTTTGGGCACACACACAACCCGACTTGTTTTTTAAGCCACCAGATCTGGGATTCAAACCACACAGTCGGCTGTGTGGGATCTAGCTGCCTCAACTACTATTCTACTGGCTGGCCTTGGTTCTAAAGAATTTAATAATAGAAATGTAAGGAAGACATTGATTTATGCCTTGACATAATTTAAAATTGCTGACTTTAAGATGATGAATTTATTCTAGCATGCTACATAGTTCTTAAATCAATATATTTGAGTCTTAGGAAAAAGTTAAGCATAGATCCTATGTTAGTTTCCTTCTGCCATTGTAACAAATAACCACAAAAGTAACAGCTCAAAACCACACCAATTTATTATCCTACAGTTCTGTAGGTCGGAAGCCCCCTGAAACCATGTTCTCTCTCTTTCTCTCTCTCATCCCCTTGCCTTCCTTGAAGAAATGCAGTGTGGTAAATTGCCCTGTAGAGAGGGCCACATGCTTAAAACGTGAGAGTGAGCTCTGGCTAACGACCAGAAAGGAACCAAGGCCCTAGACCAACAGCTTGAGAGGAACTGAATCCTGCCAACAGTTCAGAGCATGAATTGGGAAGCAAATTCTTCTTTCATTGAGCCTTAAAATGCCTATAGCCTCCAGAGACACCTTGATCACAGCCTTCTGAGAGATGTTGAGCCAGGACCCTGTAGGCCACACCCAGATTCCTGACCCATAAGGTTTAGGAGATAATAGCAGTTTTCAAAGCCACTAAGTTTGGGGATAATTTGGTATGCATCAATGAATAACAATAACAAAGAATATACATTTTAGCACAGATAAGAAAACAAAAACTTGGAGAGATTAGATAACTCTCTGGGTCATCCAATTATCAGTAGGAGCACTTCTATAGCAAATAATGATGTTGATAAATTAGAGTATTGATGGGGGCTTATGTTTATTGAGCACTCACCAGGTATTGTTATCTTTAAAAGCATTTTAATATATTAGGTTATTACAACAATCCTATTAGGTAGGTTATATAATTATCTCCATATTATAAAGAATGAAACCAGAGCTAAGAGAGGTTTAAACATAGGCCCAAGATCCACAGTCAGGATATTGGCAGGACTTGAACTTGTATGATTCTTGAGTTCTCACTCTTAGCCATGATGATCAATAGCTTCCTAAAGATTCACACTATAAAGCAGAAGGCAGTGAGTGGTTCCATTGGAAGATAGGAAAGTCCTACAAGGGCAGACGGATAGAGATAATTCCTCACCAGATTTATTAGGAAATGCTGGAGTTCTAGAAAGGCATCTGTCCTGACTCTGAAGGCTGGGTAGAGTTGAGACTTTCTGGGGGCCAGATGATGATGTGGCAGTCACACAATGCTCTACAATGCTGGACCCACATTAGAAGGTCCCAAGTTTGTATCTTAGAGTCTCCTTGTGCACCCTAAGTATGTGCATGAACCCACAATTTAGGCTGAGTTTGGGTGTAGGTAGCAACGTGAAGACTCTGTTAAGGTCCACTTCATGTAAGAAATAGATCAATTAAAAAAACAATCAGGGTAGGGGCCAGCAGGTAGCATGGTGGTTAATGCACTAGACTACCAGGTGGCCAACTGTTGTTCAAGCCCCAGACCTGGCAGCTTTTTTACTCTTTCTCTAGCTCTCTGGTGAGCACCTGTGCCCTATAGCAAATAATAAAATAATAATAACAATAATAATAATAATAAAATTGAATACATAATTCTTTAAAAATAATCAGGGTTATGGGGCCAGCAGATTGCAGGGAGATTAGCTCACTGGATTCCACATGGCCAACTATATGGTTCAAGACCTAGACACTGGCTTGAAAATCACACTGGGTATTTGTGGTGTGTGCCCAAAATCCTGAGAGGAGAATAGAGAAGAACGGGTTGTGGCATTGTCATCCCCAGGGAATGACTTCTCACTCTCTCTCTCTTTCTGGCAAGTGCACACACCCTGTAGCAAAAAAACTAACTAACTAACTAAAACCCAAAAAGTAAAAATTGGGCTTATGACTGAGAGGTAAGAGCATGCTAACTGATCAAAAAGAGGTGAAAAAGCATGAAACATAGATGGGGATTATGATATGGTGAGACGCTGTCAGGAATGTCTTCTTTTTCTTTCTTTCCCCCCTTTTCTCCTTAAATAAATAAATAAATAAGATCATTAGATAGAAATTTAATTTTGTAAGATGCCTGTACTGTTGAAATTTGTTGGGACCAGCAGTTAGCGTAATGGCTATGTCACTGAACTCTCATGTAGTCGACCACAGTTTGAGTCCTGTACCCAGTGGCTTGAACTCACTCCGGGTGCATGTGCGTGCATGCCCAAGATCTTGAGAGGAGAATGGAGGAGGAGAAGGGATTGTGGCGTGGTCAGCCTCCCTGGGGGGTGATTTCTCGCTTTCTGTCTTTCTGTCTCTCTCTGTCTTTCTGGCGAGCGCATGCGCCCTATAGCAAAACCTCTCCAAAAAAAAAAAAAAATTTGTTTATGGTGTGAGCTTTCAATTTAGACAATTTGTCATTACTTGGAGAGAAGTTTTATTTCTTAAGCCAGGTTTAGTTTCCTATCCAAGGAAAAGATGAATCCAGGAGAAATATCTCCGTGGCTCAAACCTAGCCAAAAGCAGTGGCCGTGGAGGACTGCGGAGCCTGTGGAGAAATGGCAAAGGATCCTATGTATTCCCTGTTTCCGTAGTCTAAGTCCTTGACGTATCTCGAAAGTCTCCTATGCCTAGATTTGAGCAGTTTACTTTGAGAATCTTAAATTTAGGCCCTATTTCTATTTCACCACATTATTAAACAGGCAATTGCAAGTATGAAATACATGCAGAGGCCTGACTTTGGTTTGTCTCTGACAGTTGTATGACCTTTGGAAGGTCTCTTTACTGTCTCGGGCCTCAGTTTATTAATCTCTCATGTGTTTGACATCTTCTCCAAGATTCCTTTTTGTTTTAATGGATGAGGATTCTAAAGGCCAATATTTTTATGGCTGCAGTTTCAGCCCAGTTCTGCACTTACACATGTGGGCCTCCGTGCTGTCTGCGTGTATTATTTGAAGTTGTCTTCTCTGTGTCTACAGGTTTTGTGCAACAGCGTAATTACATCCATAAGAAAGGCTAAGTCTTAAATTCTTAGCCTAGCCCATATTTGGCTCCTCTTCTTGTTAGTTTTGATCTTATAATTTAGGAGAGGATACTCCCTCTACTTGTCAGGCATACAAATTCTGTAACAGCCCTAGAGGAAAAAGCTTGAACTCATTTCATTGTAAAATATCTCTCTTTTCTGCATAATTTAAGTATTTGTACTGTATATCTTACTGCCTTAGCAGAGGAAGTCAGTGAAATAAAGAAAAAAATATGGCAGTAATTTAACTTGACATCATTAACCTTAGCAACATCAGAATCCAGCCCCTACTCCCTGACGCCAGATTAGTGACTCTGAGAGGCAGGGAATTTCTTAAAAAAGAAGCCTCTGAAACTATAATAATGTTAGGTAAGGCTCTGAACAAGAAGTCTTCCTCAGGTGGTCAAAGGTCAATATTCTTGTATCCTTCAAAAAATGTGAAGAGTAAAGGATTTAATAGGAATATCAAAATTTTTTCTTTTTTTTTTTTTTTAGAGGTTTTTATTTTAGATCATGTGTACTTGCTGGGGGGGGGGGAGAGAAAGAGAGACAAAGACAGTGAGAGGGAAAGTGTGGACTCACACCCCCCCCCCCCCCCGGGGGGATGGCCATGCCACAATCCTTTCCTTTCCATTCTCCTTGGGATTTTGGCATACACACACTCCCAGCATTATTTTGAAGCCATTGCTCCAGGCCTCAAATCATGGTCATCCATGGTGGGAGTCCAGTGACGTAACTGCTACACCATCTGCTGGTCCCAGTATTAGAATTTTACATGATCTCTAAGCAGTCTGGAAAGCATCCCAATTCTTTAGTTTCTGAATTAATGCATTTTTTTCTCCTCATTTCTGAAAAATTCAATGACTTAGCATTGTTCCTGTCTGTCATAGAAATTTCCTGAAAGTTGGATAAATGGAGTTAAAGAGACCTGGTCACTTTTGTCCCCTTGACCCATTGAGTTGAGTGCTCTTGGAAAATGATGGTTTCTACACCTCATGTGAAAGTGGTAAGTATGGGCTTAGGTACATTTTGAGAACTTTTTTTAGTTCTAAATTGATATGAATTTTAAAATATGTTGCAAATATCCATGATTATTTTGGATTAGTCCCAGGCACCAAGGTAAGTATCGAAGGGTAGTGTCTCTTAGCTGGGCTTTGACATTCCAGAGTAGTGGAGATGCAGGTTCAATCCACTTGGATTTCAAAATCTTTTGAAGAGAAAGGTAGCCCCATGGACATTAGACTAAGTTTGCCATTGCTGTAGCATCTCTAAGTGTTTCATTTTATAGTATTCATTTTACAGAGATTTAATCATTCCAAAGGTTTTTGTTTTGTTTTGTTTTTAGATTTTGCCATAAGGTGCATGTGCTCACTGGAGAGAGACAAAGAGAGACAGAGAGGGAATGTGAAAATCACCCCTGATGGAGGATGGACATGCCACAATCCTTTCTCCATTCTCTCCTCAGGATTTTCGGATGCATGCACATGTGCCTGGAGAGATTTTCAAGCTGCCAGGTCTGGGACTTGAACCACAATGGGCTATGTGGGAGTCCAGCACCTTAACCACTATACCACTTGCTGATCCCTCAAAGTATTCTTTTTTGCCTTATTACACAAAGACAGTACAAAAATTTATTATTTCTATAGTTACTGAACTCTATTATTTAAAAATTATCCTTATTAGATAGTCCTACTAACTTTCATTAATTCAATGATGATCAGTGGAATGGGAATTTTACTGTATATATGACGCTGTGTTATAATAGTTACTTTGGGAGAACACGGACATGTATGAGAAAATGTTCATGTTTAGATAGCTTGTATGCCCGGAGAAGAAAACATCACAAGGAAAAGATGAAAAGCAGTGAAAGCATCAAAATGCTTAGAACAATTTGTAGGAGAATGGACTCCTGAGAGGGAGAATGTTTGGACCGGCATTAATGTAATGGCTATGTCATTGGACTCCCATGTAGTCGACTGTGGTTCCAGTCCCAGACCAAGTGGGTGGTTTAAACTCACGCGGGGCGCATTTGTGTGTGTGCCCAAGATCCTAAGAGGAAAATGGAGGAGAAGGGATTGTGGCGTGGCCATCCCCTCTGGGGGGTGATTTCTCGCTTTCTGTCTCTCTGTCTCTCTCTGTCTTTCTGATGAGCACATGTGCCCTATAGCAAAAAACCTCTCCAAAAAAAATAAATAAATAAATAATAAAAAAAAAAGGAGAAATTTTGGAAGCTACTTTGTTAAATTGAAGAGTATTTTACTTAGAAGCCATTATAAATCTCTCTTTTTTTTTTTTTTCCCAGAGCTGCAAAGCACTTTTTAAAGATAAATGCTGCAGTGGTATTTTTAATTACTAGGGCCGGGCACTTATTTCCTTCTTACAGTCACATACTTCCAAGGGGATTTGTAACATGGGAGAGTTTCATAGCTGTTTAGAGAAATGAGAACTTAGGTCTTTATAATTACAAACATTACTTCTCAGTTCTATCTAAGTTCAGGCTCTATTCTCTGTGGTATTGAACCTTCCAAGTGGTGTTACAACAATATAATGTATGATTTGTGCTTGAACAGACAAACATTGTTAAGTCTCTAGGATACATTAAGGCAAATTTATTTCAGTTAGCTTTGTTATGAGCTACTTTTTTTTCTTATATGGATAGTGAATTACCAAATAAATATAAATTTCTCATTCCCAAGTAATAGTTGTTCAAACACAGAGCAACAGCGACATAGGCTGGCTGTCTATGGACTGATTATCTGAAGCAGTGTCTGGACACATTTAGTTGTAAGCTTAAGAGAATTAGAAAATGCCCATTTTTGGAAAAGCCTGATAAATTCCTTGTCACCTATCAACACCTTAAGCCATATCCATGTATACTGAAGTAGTGTTTAGTGAAGGTAAATATTTCTAATTATTGTCATATATAATTTTAAAAATAATCTCAACTTGCAATATGGTATAGATGACTCAGATTTCAGATGAAAGTTAAGCCACTTCCCTCTTTTTTTGTGAAATAATAGTAACAGGTAACATTTTATAGTACTGAATACATGTCAGACATTATTCTAAGTATTTTACCTTATTATTATTTTTATTAGTTCTTTTTTGCTCTAGAGTGTATGCACTAGCCAGAGAGAGAAAGATAGAGCTAGAAATCACCCCACTAGGAGGAATCATCATACTGCAATCCCTTCTTCTCCATGATCCTCTCAGAATTTTGGGCACACATGCACACATTCCCAGCATGGTTTTTCTTTTTCTTTCTTTCTTTTTTTTTGGACAGGATTTTTTGCTATAGGGCACATGTGCTCGCCAGACAGACAGAGAGAGACAGAGGGACAGAAAGCAAGAAATCACCCCCCAGGAGGCATGGCCACGCTGCAATCCCTTCTTCTCCATTCTCCTCTTGGGATCTTGGGCATGCACGCACACGTGCCCGGCGTGAGTTTAAGCCACCGAGTCCGGGACTCGAACCCCGGTCAACTACATGGGAGTCCAGCGACATAGCCATTATGCTAACTGCTGGTCCCCCAGCATGATTTTTCAATCCACTGGGTCCAGGACTTAAACCACAAAACTGGCCACATGAGATCCAGCTGCCTTAACCTTTATGCCACCTACTGGCTTCTTGCTTTTACATATATTAATATAACTAATATTCACGTAGTCATAACAATCCCATGTAGTAGGCATTGTTATTATTACAATTCCATTTTGAGGATGAGGAATCTGAGGGACATAGAAATTATATAAATTGATCAGATCATAAACTTGACAGGGTCAGAGTTTAATTTTAGGCCCCTTGGCTTTGACATTAATGCTCTTAATAATATGCTCTGCTTTCTTTCAACAAAATGGCCTACACTTCAGTCCCCCTACTCCCCCCATGTTGGAGACCTTGAGCCATGTTCTGACTTATTTAATGACTTTTTTGGTTTTTTTTTTTATTGCCATGGGGCATATATACTGGCTGGTGAGAGAGAGACAAAGAGGGGGAAAGGGAGAGATCACTCCCAGGGGGGATGGTCACACAACTGTCCCTTCTCCTCCATTTTCCTCTTGGAATTTTGGACATGCACTCACACACACCCAGTATTTTATCAAGCCATCAAGTCCATAAGTTGAACTGCAAGTTGGTCTTGTAAGATCTAGCACCTTAACCACCATTCCGCCACATGACACATTATTTTTTGTAAAGAACTATTGAGGCCAGCAGATGGAATTGTGGTTATGTCACTCTCACATGACCGACCATGGTTTGAGTCCTGGACCTGATGACTTGAAACTCATGACAGGCACGTGTGTGTGGGTGCCCAGGATCCTGGGAGGAGAATAGAGGGGAAGAGACTGTGGCATGGCCATCCCTCCTGCGGGGGTGATTTCTCACTTTCCCTCTCACTATCTTTGTCTCTTTGTCATCCCAGTGAGTGTACATGCCCTAAGACATAAACCTCTAAAAGAATAAATTATTTAATTTATTATTATTATTTAATATGACCAGAGAGAGAGAAGGAAAGCAAGAAAGCAAGCCTCCAGGTCTGGTACTCACACTGTGGTCAGCCATGTGGGAGTCCAGCACCACTCCACCTGCCAGTCCAACACACTATTAAATGAAGGAGATAGGAAGGCATCAGACAATTAGCTTGTAGCCAGGACTGGCTACATAATCGACAGGGCTCAGTCCCAAATTAAAGTGCTTATTAAAAAAAAAAAAAAAAAAAGTCTAAATGTTCTAAAATATGAAGCCTTTTTCTTTTTAAAGAAATCTCTCTTGACATGATATTCTTTTTTTCTGGCATTTTCTTTGTTTGCTTGTTTGTTTGTTTGTTTGTTTGTTTTTATTTTTGAATTACATAGCCTAGCCTTTTTTTTTTTTTTTTTTTTTTTTTTTTTTTTTTTTTTTTTTTTTTTTTACAGAGTCTCACCATCTTGATCTTCCTGCCGTAGCCTTCCTGCTGGGATTATTAGAATACATCTCTTTTTTCAGGCAGGGCCAGGTTTACTACATTGCTCAAGTCAGTCTTGAACTTGCAATCCTTCTTCCTCTGCCTCGTGAGTCACTGAGATTATAGGCATGTGTCAATGCCCAGCGTTTAGGTTGGCCCTGATATTGAACCTGAACCTCCCATGTGGTCCCAGCCTATGGAGTGTACTGTCTTAGCCGTGCATGTCACCAGAATTGTGCCTTCTTTGACATTTACTGTCATTCTAATTAAAGAAAACTCGGAATTTTAATTTTCCATTCATATTTATATTGCACAACACTTATTTTAAATGCAAATAAAAGAGCATTTAAATGTATGTAGAATCACTAAGATTGCATGATTCTTTTTTTTATAGCTTAAATATCTTTTTTTTTTTTCCTTAGCAGAATAGTGAAAACTCTGGATAAAACTAACTCAAATGTTTTAATTTTGTTTCTGGACACATGCACATTCTGCCAATACTCTACTTTTGCCTTCCTGTTGAGTAAAGAAAGACTGAAAAGCAAAGGCATTATGGGTTGTTCTGTTTTTTCCTTTCCTTCTATTTCATCAGTTTCAGTGTAAGTAATTCACTAATACAGAGAACTAATCTGAGTAAGAAAGAGCATTATGTTTCTTGTTGTTCATGTTTCTCAGAACACCATTGTCTTCTGTGAAGTAGATTCTATTTCAAATGGAAAGCATGGCCTCTTGGCCCTATTAGTAGCCTTGCTTGCTCAGTTGTGAATGTAACATGCTTAGCTTGTCCTTGCCTTGGGCCTCTTGGACCTTCTACATATTGCAGGTACACCAGGATCTTGTGCTCATGGGTGGCACATAAATTGGGGGTAAGGAGCAGAGCAGGCTGACACGGATTTTACTTGGATCTCCTCTGCTTGTACATATGTTCCATTTCCCACTGGACTTCACTTGTGAATATGTCCAATTATGAAATTACTGGTAGTGTAAGGATGGCAATTGTAGAGCCCTTTTGAGTGCAAGGCACTGTGTGACCACATAGCTCATATATCCCTGGAGTAGGCCCTATGTGAGGGCCATTGAATAACTTGGAAGCAGGATGAGACTAAAACTAGTTTTCTATTCAGCCCTAACCTTATATTAGAGATACAAGCAATTGACCTGGAAAGGTTAGATGGTCACAGATGATCAAGACAGGGCAAGATTAACTTTGAGAAGTTCTGGCCAGGCATTTGAGATAACAGCCTGAAGAAGCCATCTGGTTACACAAGACCATATCCAATGAATACCTTATACAACCTGAGGGACTTCTCAAAAAACCTGGGTCCACAGTGATGGTTCATTCCTGTGGGACAGACGTAGTAGGTACCTGAAACCAGCATGCTGGTTTGATAGTAGATAATTAATCCAGTGGCCAAAAAACAAGCAGTAATCTTACTGCCACTCTGACCCATATAGCATATAGCATTTTTCACCCATAATTGCTCATCAAAACCTACATATCTATGTGTTAGGCAACAGTTACTTTCCCACTTAACAGAAGAGAAAGCTAAGGAAGTTTAAAGCAGTGCTGCCCAACAGAAGTCAATGGTAGAAATGTCCTGTACTTGTTTTATCTAATAAGAATATCACCAGCCACATGTGGCCATGGAGCCCTTGAAGTGTAGCTAGTGTAACTGAAAGGCTAAATTTTGCATTGATTGAATTTTGATTAAATTTAAGTAGCCACATGTGGCTAGTGACTACTGAAGTAGACAGTGTAGATCAAGAGTGTACATGCAATGTACTCCACCCACACGTTCTGTTATACTAACTCACCAAGATCAGAACCCCAGAGTCTTAGCTTTCCAGAGCACTCTCTTAACCAGATCCTTGCAGTACCTGGGACTTGTTGCTCCAGGTCAGTCGACTTGCCCTGACCCTCAGGCCACTTTCTCCTCCCTTGTTTCTAATTACAAGCCAGTGAGGCAAACAGTACACATCACATCTCTAGGTGGTGCTAGGATGACAGTCTTGTTTCAGGAAGCCAACTAGCAGTCTTTTGTGCCTAGGTATACTTGACTATCTCTAAGAAGGTGAGCAAGGCCAAGACATCAGCCACTCCCAGAGTGCTAGTCCCATTCAACTAGTCTCTTCAACTCTGCTGAGAAGTATCTCCCTTCATTCTCTTGGATGAATGCTTCACCAGCACATCATCAAATGAATTTCATTTCAGGTGTAACCCTATCACCCTTTCTCCTAATCTTGATACAACTTTATTAGTGTTAGTATGCTTCATCAGGTGGAATATGAAACACTTCTCTCTTCACATCTGCCTATAACTTCTGATCCCTCACAGTTGCTCTGTTAGCCATTTATTTCAATACTTCTAGGTTCTAGAGAAATGCTACAGAGTGTGCAGATAAAGTCCCTAGTCTCCTACAAACTTATGAGTCACCAACCTGTTTTAGGAAGGCTGGATACAAAGCTAGTGAGAACTTCTAGTGTCTCTATTCACCATCTATCACTCAGATACACCGACCAGAAACTGGAAAAGGACATACTTAACAGTTCTACCAGAAGCAAATAATCCATATGATCACTGAGGAATTTACTCATTATCTCACTGTGTCTAACATTTGCAGCATTCCATTTTGGAAATACAAGTTTCACTACCCACTCATTACCACTCAGCATCCTAACAGTCAGTTACCACCATGAAAATTCATAAACTGTTCAAGAGTTATGACTCAAGCTTATTTCCTCCCAAGATACTTGAGGACTACAATATCTGAATTTCCCCCATCTCCTACAACTTCTCCACATCCTAGTAAATATTCCTCTCCTGAAGTACCATGATAACTTCCTAGCTGATCTTTCTACGTTCATTCCTACCCTTTCCAGCTGATTTTATATGGTACAGCTAGTATGGTGTTTTAGAAACATATGAACAGCGAATTTAAACATAGTTAGGCATATCCTTTTTTTTTTTTTTTTTTTTGGAGAGGTTTTTCGCTATAGGGCGCATCGCCAGACAGACAGAGAGAGACATAGAGACAGAAAGCGAGAAATTGGTCACGCCGCAATCCCTTCTCCTCCATTCTCCTCTCGGGATCTTGGGCACACACGCACACGCGCCCGGCGTGAGTTGTAAGCCACCGGGTCCGAGACGAACCGCGGTCGACTACGTGGGAGTCCAGCGACATAGCCATTACACTAACTGCTGGTTCCCTATCCTTTTTTATCTCTGTCTTTACCATAAGCTGCTACTAACCAGGCTGATAATGACCACAAGTGGACGGACTTGAGAGTAAATCTTCAGTGAGGAACCATGTTCAACTGGACTATGACTTGGAACATAGCTATGTAGCAAAGCCCAACTTAAAGCCCAACCTACATACATTCAATCTAAAAAAATATACGCAAGGGGCCAACAGGTAGCATAGTGGTTAAGGTGTGGGACTCCCATTCCCACGGTTCAAGTTGTAGACCAGGTGGCTTGAAAATCATGCTGGGTGCATGTGTGTGTGTGCCCAAAATCCAAGGAGGAGACTAGAGGAGAAGTAATTGTGATGTGGCCATTACCCTGGGGGATTATTTCTCACTTTCTCTGTTATTGTCTATCTTTCTCCAGTGAGTGCATATTCTCTATGTCAAAAGATATATATATATATATATATACATACATATACACATACACACACACGTACATACATATATATACACACACACATATATATGTATATATGGTACACATATATAGTGTATTTGTATATATACACACACACATATATATGTATATATATACACACAAGATTTTGTGTTTTGTTTTGTTTTGTGATGCTGCAAATGGGACTGACTCAGAGATTAAAGCTTGGATACATTCTTTTTTTTTTTTTTTTTTTTTTTTTTTGGAGAAGGGCGCGTGCGCTCGCCAGACAGACAGAGAGAGCAGAGAGATAGAAAGCAGGAAATCACCCCCCAGGGGGGATGGCCACGCCGATTCTCCTCTCGGGACACGCGCCCGGCGTGAGTTTAATTCGAACCACGGTCGACTACGTGGGAGTCCAGCGACATAGCCATTACGCTAACTGCTGGTCCCAGCTTGTCTTTATGTCATTTTTTGTAAATTTACTGGAGCATGCATGCACTCACTAGAGAGAGAAAGTAAGAGAGATAGAAAGCACCCCCCCCCCCCCCCCATGGAAGATAGTGATGCCACAATTCCTTCTCCTCCTTCTTTCCCTCCTTTCAGGATTTTGGGCATGCAAGTATACATGCCTGGCATGTTTTTTCAAACTGCTGGATCTGAGGCTTGAAATCCACAGTTGGTCACATAGGATCCAGCCACTACATACCACCAGATGGTTCAAGCTTGGGTAAATTTCTGCAACAGGTCTGAATGTGTCTCCTGTTTCCCAAGAGACTTAGTGATGTAAACATAAAAGTTACCAGTCTCCTAAACATCAACTATACAATGATCATTAATAATTCTAAAGACAGGCGATGTGAGGATCTCTGTGGAGCCCATGAGAATGTTCCTTACAGACTTCCCAGTTTAAGGAGCATGCTTGTCCCAGGAGAGCTCTAGCTGTCCTTTTTGCAATGGAGTGGAGGCTATGCCTGCCCTGGGTTGCTTTCCACCAATGACTGAGTGTGGGAGTTTGAGACTGTACGACAGAATCATTTCAGAGACTTCATAGTCTTTGAAAAAACCAATGATGGCAGCTTTGCTGAACCAGTTTTCCTTTGTACAGCAATCTAGGTGCCCTTTCTTCCTCCACTCATAGTCTGATATTGGTAACTTTCCAACCCTTTCCTGATTCCCTCTCTGCTTCTTTGCACACAGGTTTGTCCCACTAAAATACTCACACACATAATTGCATCTTAGTATATGCCTTTTGGAGGATCTGAACTAAAATAAGTGGGAGTCACTTTGGCCTGAGCAAACAAGAGTAAGATGGGTATTTGAAAATGACTCACCTATCATTCAGTAGACTAGGAGAACAATGTCCTGATAGATAGGTCAGGTATGGATAGCCCCTGGCAGAAGGTAGTAGTTCAGTTGGTAGAAATTTCATTTGTAACGATCTTTAAAGAACATTATGGTGCAGAGGAATGATGAAGCAAGTGCCGTGATCCTGGCGTTTGAGATATATAAGACAAATCATGTCTGCAAAACAGTAGGGCTGTCTAGCTACTACTATGTTCAAATGAGGTCCTGCAGAAGGATAATGACAGATTGCCTGTCATTATCAAGTGATTAATGGCTAAGTGAGAACTAGAGAGCTTGGGTGGTACTAGCATAGTTAAAGAGCAAGTGCAATCAAATGGCAGGGAGAACTGATTGTGAAAGTTGCAAAGTTCCAGAGATGCTGGAACACTCAGTCAAATAAGTCTGTTATGTGAAGATCAGATGCCTACTAGGGAAAACTAGGGCTTCTGAGAATTTTGATGGTGCTATCTGGGTTCCCCTGAAGATGTTGACCTTATAATTTCTGGACTCTCTAGGTATGCAGAGGTAGTCACCTTTCTCTTCTGTAGAAAGATCTACCACTTCACCTGTGCTGGAAGATACTGAAGAACCTTTCCCTACAGGCAACTAGTGCCCAGTTCAGAATAACCCCTCACTAACATTCCTGGATGTCAGAACAAGAACAAGAGATTGAATTTTTAAAAAATGTTTATTGAATTTTATTTATGATTATTTTCAATTTTTTTTGCTATATGTGATGTGTGCTTATGAGAGAGAGAGAGAGAGAGAGAGAGAGAGAGAGAGAGAAAGGAAGCCTCTAGGTCTGGGACTCAAACTATGGTCAGCCATGTAGGAGTCCATCGCCTTACCCACCATGCCACCTGCTGGCCCCAAATTGAATTTTTAATAGTTGTTGGTCAAGGGGCCAGAATATAAATCTGAAGAAGAATTTATTGGCCTGGGGTGCTTTGTTGGAAGATAGATTTTAATACCCTAGCAAAGACCCAAGAGATAGAGTGCTTGCAGTATTGGTGTGGCTCTTTGAAACCTAAAAAAACAGCAGTCAAATCTCAGTAAGTTAGAAATGCCTGTTTAACCTGGTTTACGAAGAGAAACAGGGAAAAAAAAAAAAAAAGCTTGAGAGAAGTGGGCATGTTGGATTGGATGCATTATGTAAGGCAGGAAAACTCATGTCAGGCCAAGAGGATGTATCATTCACTAAAGCCATTAAGAGTGTGCTCCCAAGAGAGATGCAGGCCAAGATGATTCTAGGAGATACAGTCATAGAGGTGTGCTCATTTCATGAGCTGGTAACTTATGGGTCCCATCGATAATAGAGGCTTAGTGACTGGTGGTAGTCAAGAAGCAAGAAGGCCAGAATTATTGTAAGAAATGGCGAAGTTGAAGGGAGCTATGGAGATTGTGGAGATGATGAATAATGCATGGTGTCCCCAGAGACAAATAAGGGTGCTGCTTAACACCAAAAATTAAAAGACAGGGAGAGAGAAAGAAAGAATAATGGAGGATCACAAGGCTAAGAGTGATTCCAATCAATGAGATCACTTACTCCCCAACATAAGATAGTTTTCAAGTCTGGAATCCACTGACTGAAAAAGTACCTGCGCCCCTAAGAGAATAGGTTCTTCCTCCTCTGGCCAGTATACTTCACAATGAGTCCTCTTGTTCCAAGGTCCTCTGGTGATCATTTTACCAGCCCCTGAGTGCGTTATCAGAATTGACATAGTAGACAATCTGTTAACACCCACATTGGAGCGAGAGCTATTATAATTGGGACAGTCAAATAGAAACCTCTAAAATGTGTCTTCCCTAACCCCTAGCCAAGACAGTAAATCAAAACAATATTTTATCCCAATAGAGATGGTATAGACTAGTGTCAGTATTAAAGAAGCTAGATGATACAGAAATAGTGGCCTCTGTCATATATTAATTTAATACTAATCTGGTTTCTGTGTAAACAGACTGATTTAGAAAAATAGCTATAGACTAAATGCAGGTTTAACCAAGCAGTAGCCCTGATTATATATGCTGCACCAGATAGGGGCATTGCTAAGTAATGCCTCAGGTATACTGATTTGGGCATATGCAATATTTCCCATTCCAGTGATACAGCAGAATCAGAATAGTTCACATTTGTGCCGGTTAGATGACAATATATATAAAAGGAGAAGAGGGACCATCAATTGGTGTAATGGTTATGTCACTGGACTCCCATGTAATTGACCGCCGTTCGAGTCCTGGACCTGGTGGCCTAAATCACGCCAGGCACGCGTGCATGTGTGCCCAAGATCCCAAGAGAAGAATGGAGGAGAAAGGATTGCAGCATGGCCATCCCCCCGGGGGGTGATTTCTCTCTTTCTGTCTCTCTTTCTGACGAGCGCATGCACCCTATAGCAAAAACCTCTCCCCCCAAAAAAAAATAAATAAATAAATGAATAAATAAATAAATAAAATTTGAAAAATAAAAGGAGAAGAAAAAGCCCAAGTTTGAACTACTAGTGGTTGGATGAAAAGCGACAGCAAGCCAAAAATAGAAGACTATCATAGAACGGTCTGGTCTGTACACCAGCAAGAGTCTTTACTGTGGGATAGTAAGATGAAGCCATTTTCTTTATTAAGGTGTACCACTCTCCTTCTTGATTTCTGATAGGAAACCTGTATGTCTGTGCCTGGATTTAATTGGTTCTCCACTCTTGCATATAGTCTTCTATATCAAACACAAAGGGATGCTGCCCAAAATTGGCATCAACTACTTTTCCTGGTGTCTGAAGCCCCACAGGATACAGATTTGGTTCAATGTGAAAAGGAGTTTAGGACTTCTTTCAGTTAAACTTGGATGTAACTGTTGTGTTGTTTCAATGGCTTCTCTCATTTTTCCTGCTTATACCAATTTCTGACTGCTTTGTCTATTCTTTCGTAAAATACATATTTTATTTTTTCTTACTTGTTATATTCAATCACTATCTATCTTTACAACATAGAATATAAATTTTCCCAGCATGAATACACTGTTTGTTAGTCCAGTTAAGGATATTACCATACATATTTCATCAACAAATAATTTTACATTTTTCTGCTTATGTAATGTTTTCTTTCCCTCCCCTCCTCCCCCATTCCCTCTCTTTCTTTGTCTATTCTTACTGAAAGCTAATTCATCTAGAACATTTGTTTTTTAGGTTTTTGCTAGAGGACATGTGTGCTCAATGGAGAGAAAACAGAGACAGACAAAGGGAAAATGAGAAATCACCCCCTGGGAGCATGGCCATGCCAGAATTCCTTCTCCTCCATTCTTCTCTTGGGATTTTGGTACACATGCACACACACCCAGCATGATTTTCAAAACCAACAGGTCTGGGACTCAACTGTGGTTGGCTATGTGGGAGAAAATAGAGGGGACAAATCTTCTCAACAGAAAAAAAGTACACCTGGATTCCACTTTCTGTGGAAGAAGAAATGGCCTGGGGCAAGGATATTTATAAATTCCTGGGAAATAGTAAATGACCTGGTGATTTTCAAAGGTCTGGAAGGAAAAAGGCTGAAAAATTGGAGCCAGGGTGATTTTGGAGTAGAGGCATGTGGATCAAGGCTTAGGAGTGTGAACAAAATATGAAGATTATTTTAACCTGTATAACTACCTGTATAACATCCATCATGGAAGACCTGCTAAGCAACCATGTACATAGATAACTTTGCCACTGTCGGCCACCCTAGAGCTGCCATGTTGAACACATGAGTAATGTAGCTACAGTAGCAGAGACAGAAGCTCTTTATGAGTCCAGTGGTATGGACTCCCACTTTGACTTGGCTCAAGGAAAATTCCCCAATGGCTTTACTAAAATTTCCTTGAACTAAATCTAGAAGGCTTTCACTCAACCTTCTTTTCTCTTCTTATCTCAGAGACAGACTTGTATCCCTGTCCATTGGCTCCCTCAGTCTAATCTGCCTCCCTCTCTATTTTCTTCCACATAGAAACTTTCCCTATTAAAATAATGTTATGTTTATTCATGTTCTGGCATCTGTTTCTTGGAGAAACTGGACTTACATAGCGTTCTGCATAGGAATGCAATGTCCTTTGATCATGCTCCAGTTCTGCTCCCTAGAAGTAGCTCCCTTCTCTGCTATTTTACACGACCCTTCCCTGTTGTCTGCCTTTTGTATCATGCTCCTTGACCACACCTGAAAAGGGTATTGGAAACTTGGCTTTTGTTGAAAACTGGTAACTTTCTCAGCCCCTGCTTCCTACTTCTGAATGTTAAGAGCCCAAATGACATATTAAGTAGCAAATGGTTAACATAATTTTTTCCATTCAGACTGGTGACAGTACAACTCATCTAATGTATAGGTTTATATCTATTTATCTCTGGTTAGCTCAATTTGCCAACAGCTACACCCATGATTCTTTTTAAGACTTCTCTCTCTCTTAGACTTAATTACTGGTAACTTAAAAGTAAAATCTTTTGGGACCAGCAGTTAGCGTAATGGCTATGTCGCTGGACTCCCACGTGGTCTACCGCGATTAGAGTCCTGGACCCAGTGGCTTAAACTCACGCCGGGCGCATGTGCGTGCGTGCCCAAGATCCCGAGAGGAGAATGGAAGAGAAGGGATTGAGGTGTGGCCATCCCCCCTGGGGGGTGATTTCTCGCTTTCTGTTTCTCTGTCTCTCTCTGTCTGTCTGGCGAGCGCATGCGCCCTATAGCAAAAAAAAAAAAAAAAAAAAAAAAAATACAATCTTTTGTGGGAAACCTACTTCTTTATATGTTTTTCATGAGTCAGATGGAGCAAGAGAAAGATTTTAGTTCATTTTGCTACAGAGCACTTGCTTACATAATACCATGTAGACCCTTACATATTAGATTATAGGGAAAGTCATGACATGTTTTCCTACACAAAAATGTGTCATCACTTTCCAGATGACCTAATAATTTGTTTGCCTTTTGACAGGTTTTGTTTTCTCAAGTCCTTTGGCTCCTTTTAGCTTTCACCTTCACTTTGTAATATCATTGTCATGTTGTCCATGTTAGAAATACTATGTTGTAGATATTTGGGTTAATTGAATATGCACCAAATTGCTAGACTCAATCTTTATTTTTCTTCTCATGCATTTTCAAAATTTCCGCAAATACGACTGAGATCTAGATCTATTCCACACTTTTCCTATTTTCTCTAGTTTACTACCCAATTAGAAACTCACTAATTTTTCTTTACTTCTGCTACAAGTCATATGAAAAAAGCAAACAAAAACTAAAAAAAAAAAACAAAAACAAAAAGCTAAGACTATATCCAAGGACATTCCAATATGTTAGTATCAGACAGAAGATAAGGACCTAAGTGAGAAGACTGGTAAGGTGCAATCTATGAAGGAGGGGAAAAGAAAAAAAGAGAAAGTGGAGTGTCTGAGATACCAAGAGGAAAAATAGCAATTGTCCTTAATGCTGTTGGTAAGTCAAAAGAGGACTGAAAACCAGCCATTTTCTATAGCCACATGGGTCACTGATGACTTGGAATATAGCAGTTTTGGTGGAGTGATAAGGTGGAAACACAACGGCAAAGAGTTCAAGAAAAAAATGGAATCTGTTTTTGTTTCTTCAATATGTAAAAAGAAAAATCTCCTTTTCTACTTCTGCATATCCACCAAACACCTCAATTAAAATAAAAATATCCCAGTAGCCAAAGAAGCAAAGGAGTGTTCCTTAGAAAGTTGGAGAAATAGAATATTCATACCCATTTAAGCAGTCTCTGTCTCATCCATCAGTCTGGTTTGCTTGCAGAACACCTAAAACCATGATTGTATTTTACTGAACCACTTGGCATCAGTGTTAGCACTAAGTAGTTAAAATCATGGTAAAAATTTGCCTTACCCTTTTCCATGGTGTAGATGTTAAGGCTTGGTCCCAATCTGAGTGGTAGAACTTTTAAGAAGTGGAACGTAATAAGAAGCTTTGGGTTCATGGATAATCTGTCCTAATGAGTGGATTGTGTAGATTTCCCTGAAGAGAGTGAGTTCTTGTGGGAGCTGGCCATGATAAAGTGAGGTTTCTTCTTATTTTGGTCCCATTGCAATGCCCACTCACCCTTCTGCTTTCCTGCTATGTCGTACTGTATCATCTGGCACTCACTAGAAGCCAAGCATTTGCTGGCACTTGGATTTTCCAGCTTCCAGCAACATGAGTTAAATAAACCTCTTCTCTTTATAAATTACCCAGCCTCAGGCATTCTGCTATAGCAAGAGGAAACAAAATAGGACACCCTTCTAATTTGAGGAGTTTTTCTTCCTGTGAAATCAAATGCTGGCTCAGACTAAGATTTAAGGTACTGAAACTGTCAGGTTCTATTTCAAGGCAGTTCAACAAAGAATATAGTTAGCAGGGCTCTTGGGTTCTATCCCTGATTCTTAAATAATTGACTGGTTCAGTCAAGGTTCTTGGTTGTAAGAATATCTTTGCAAATCACTTAGAAATCTTCTTTAAAATGAGAAAGTCTTTATGTTTCCTAGATTCACGAACGTCTATGCCTTTCTGCTCTCAACTGTGAACACATTGAGAAAAAAATCAATTTATTATTCCCAAATGTCTGAAGAGGTAGATAATATTATTCATATTTTAGAGATTTAGAAATGAAACTAAGAGTGTGCAGGTGATTTGTCATGCTTTAAAGTTGGTAAGAAAGGAGAACATTTTAGGATTGTAACAAAAAAAATATTAAGTGACCTATGTTTGAATCAGAGCTCTATAACTTACTGTGTGACTTTTCATAGTGACTAAAGTCGTGAAATTCAGTCAATTTAACTGCAAAACTGGGCTAAGTTTAGTATTTGCCTTATGAATAGTTGGGGGCATTAACTGGTAAAATAATCCAGGTAAAATGTTTTCATATTCCTCAGCATGTAGTATGTATTCAATGCATAACTCATAATAAAATGCATTTTCTTACCTTTTAATAGAGGGCATGTCACTCGAATCTGAAGCATATATCAGTTGCTTATCTGGTCTTTAAACTTCCATTTTTATTTTGGAATTCGAGTTACTGGATGATCTGACAAACTAGAACTTTTTTTTTTAAGGAAACAAATTAATATAAAAGTAAGGGGAATTTTATCATTTTCTATCAATTTCCAATATCAAAATTGACAAATCAAGGCAGTCCAAATTCAAAAATGTGTGGAGAGGAAGATCACCACTAAATTACCTCATTTATTTTCTCTTTCAAAAATATATTTTTTAAAACAGCAGGATAAAAAAAGAAAATTGTATTAGAAAAAAGGCTGTTACCCGACTACATTTCCTCAGTGATTGATTGTATTTTCTCCCAGGAATTGAAGAAAAGGAGAAGAGAACATGAGGGTTGATTGCATCAAAAGTGTGACACGAATAAAAGAATCAAGAAATCACATATGTCTGCACAGAAGTCAACTAATAAATCAAAAGCATGTTCTTAGCTAAGTCAGATGTTTCTTTGAAACAGCATATGGTGTAATTCCAATATACTCTATATTCGGCTACCTAACGGGCTGTCTTATTGCTTTCAACTAGTGCAAGATCTAGCAGCACAAATGTTTATAAGGCTGGTAAAACATTTTAACTTTATTTTATGCCCTGATTAGCTATTGCTGCCCTGCTGATTACATTGTAAAACCCAAAATCATAAATGAAGAAAATAACCTGTTGGCAGGAGTGAGCACTTAATTGTTACAATGTCCTTATATCAAACTGTTCATAGTTTCTTTTTAGTAGTTATTTTGATGTAAAATTAAACAAATCTTCTTTTATCCCTTATTTAAAAAAAATTGTGGACTTCAATTTTGTAGAGCTGAGAGTCATAAAATTAACATTTTTGATACTAACCATTTCAAATCCTCATGGCAGTATCACATCTTAATTATGAAAGAATGAAGATAGTAACCCTTAAAAATGTTATGATGGTGGTATCTTATTATAAAGGATAAATAAATCCTAGTATAATTGAAGAAAACTAGTTCACATGGATTTTTAAACTTTGAAATATAGAATGTCTTATCCTGTGAAGATTGCTGTGGGTGGAAATAACTTTGTAAGCAAAGGAGAAGCTTGTTAGACTATAATTAATTGACAACAGTAGGAGGAATTTGTTTCAGTAGATCATTATTCTATTTTTCAGAATTATATTTAATTGACATTATAAAGTAATGTCAGTGTTAGTCAATGTCAAATCTGAAAACTATATTCCACCCCCATATACATCTTAACTAAAAGATGCAGCTACTCACGTTTTTTGAGCATTGATACCAAGTAAGGACAATTCTACAGGAAATTATTGAGCCCTGTATTTTAGTAGACCCAAAAGAGAGAAAGAGCTGGGGTATATTAATTTGGAAGGAATAAGTTGGGAGTAGAAGAGTGATAAAGGGAACATTGTTATAATTTTATAACCAGCTGTTTTGTTCTATTTAGGTGTATAAACCAGCCATCCTCATTTCCATGAACCACAATCAGCAGTGTCCATGGGCTGCATAATTAAGAGGAGGCTCCTTTCTACTTGTATTTAGGTGCTCTTAGGGGGCCCTAAAACTACTTTGCCAGGGTTTTGAAAGTGAGGTTCTCCTGTTTAAATCCAACATCTTTTTTCTCAAGGCTGCTAATTCTGTATTTCTCCATTCATTACATATACTATTTAATTAGAGCACTAGTGACACAGCAGAACAATTAATGCTAAGAATTCAAACAGCCTGATGTTGGTGGGACTGGTTGTATCTTGTGGAATGTATACTGAGTGTTTCCATCCCTACAGTCCCCAAGCAATATAATCAAAGAAAAAAGAAAAAAAAAAGAAGAAAGCACCAGGGAAGTGTTTCCTCTGTGATAGATACTTGGCACACATTATTTCAATCATTTCTTTGGTGGTCCAGGTCAAAGACCAATTCTGTTCATAGCTGAGAAATATTGAGAAGACTTGGGACAGTAACTTGCTGGCTTAGCACTGAGCTGTCTGTATGCTGGGCCTTGCCTATCACTTGTCATTTTGTGAGGGTCTTTTCTCCTCTAAAGGTTGGGTTGAGGAGAGATGCAGGGAGATGGAAAAAGACACAAGGCTCTGATGTCATGTTGCTTATTGACTGAGTTTAGTGGGAACTCACAGAGCTCTTAGTAGGCACACAGAGCCCATAAGTAGCAGTGTTGGAAGCACTTTCTCCCTCTTGGAGCTAGTAACATACATGGAAGATGCTCATAGAATGGCTTTCTTCTCTCTTGGAGCTCACAGTGTGTGGGGAGGAGCTGAGCCATGTCAAGGTAATCAGGACTCACCAGCCTGAACCAATGCCAAGCAGAACAAGTTTAGCTAGATAGGCAGAGCAGGGCAGCCCAATGCAGGGTAGAGAAGCTCAGGTGCTTCTTTAATTTTTAAAATTATGTTCTTTTTCTTTTAAGGTTTTTGCTACAGGGCACATGCACTCACCAGAGAAACAGAGAGAGATAGAAAGCAAGAAATCACTCAGAGGGGGCAGGAGTGGCCACATAACAATTCCTTCTTCTCCATTCTCCTCTTGGAATCTTGGGCATGCACACACATGTGCCCGGTGTTAGTTTAAAGCCACTGGATCCGGTACTTGAACCATAGTTGACTATGTGGGAGTCCAGCAACATAACTATTGTGTTATCTGCTGGTCCCAGTGCTCCTTTAATCTTAAAGGGGCTGCAGACAATAGAGGTTCATTGCCAAAACCAAACTCACATGATGTTACATTCAATGGCATAAAACAGCAGTCATAATTATATAAGTGCAAGTTCAATACAACTAGTAACATAAATTGTTTACCTTGTGGCCTTCAAACATGATAAGAGAGGAGGTGAGGGAGCCAGACTAAACCATCCTGAGTCCTTTTGTAATACACTTGTGCTCCAGTTGAAGTAATGGGTGGAGTCAAGCCTTTGATCAAAAGTGTGACTTTTTCCTCGCTCCTACCTAATTTCACCATGACTTGTTCTTCTCGAATCTTATCCAGCTTTACCTAGCTCCTGGATGCCTCTCCATCCTTGTTTCTTGTGTGCCTATCTAGCCTCCTTGCCTGAAGCTGCTTTCCACTGATAATTATGTTCTATCTTCAGGAGCAGGTGCTCCATGCTGGGCTCTTCCTACCATTGGTGGCTTAACTGCTAAGATTTCCCCATTTGTTGTAATTCCCTGACCTGCCACATGTGGATTCAGAATTACTGTCTTTGACTACATTGGGATCCATCCTTTGTGACCTCCTCTTTTCATTCAGGTCAGCCTACCTCTACTGTCTGACCTTCTCTGTGTGCTTTGGCTCTTTGTTCATAGGGAAGAGGGAAAAACAAAGTGTGAGCAGAAGGACTGGAAACTTAACAGTGGTGAGGAATTTAGACTTCAGAGTTTTCTCTGCTTTGGAGCTGTCCTAGATAGATTCTTTCATTTCTTTATTCTTTTCTAACTGTATGAAGAAGGGATTTGTGAAGTCTTGATTAATTTGAATCTAGTATGTATGTCAGCTCACAGGTAGTGATTCCGGCAGCTATTTTGAGTTTAGCCTCATGTCAGTAGCTGTAATTGCGAACTTTCTTCTTGTTAATTCCTGGAGTTGCCTCTCTTCCCCTGCTGTGAAATTTTGTTCATCTCCAAAACAGAACACATTTTTTTTTTCCTGATGCACAAAACACACTCATTAATTTTTCACTTAGTGATGATTCATTAATCATGGAAGGGCATGTGAGCTGCAGTAAAAGCAACTCCTTTAATTTAATTTAATTTAACAAACATTTATTGAGTGTTTAATGTGCAGAGCGAAGCACTGAGCATGAGACTCAAAGAGACCCAGTTTGGGTAATATGTAGATTATTTTTGTCATCAGGATAAGTGTTTAATACACTTTTCCAAATCCTGTCTAATTGGAATAAATTTCATTATGGTTTTTAGTTCAGATAATAAGTTTTTTTTTTTTTTTTTTTTTTGAGAGGTTTTTGCTATAGGGTACGGGCACTCACCAGAAAGACAGAGAGAGACAGAGAGATAGAAAGTGATAAATCACCCCCCAGGGGATGGCCATGCTGCAATCCCTTCTCCTCCATTCTTCTCTTGGGATCCTGGGCATGCACACACACGCTCCCGGCGTGAGTTTAAGCCACCAGGTCCAGAACTCAAACAGTGGTCGACTACATGGGAGTCCAGTGACATAGTCATTATGCCAACTGCTGGTCCCTAGATAATAAATTCTAGCATAAACTATTTAGTAATAGATGTAAAGAAACATGCTTGAATTGTTTCCGTAGAGAGTGAACAATTCTTTGGGAGAGGTTAACTTATCTACATTATATATTATCCTGAAAACAGAGCCTAATCAAGAATTAAACACTATTGGCACCAGCAGATGGAGTGATGGTTAAGACACTGGACCCCCACATAGCTGGCTATGATTCGATTCCTGGGCCTGGGGGCTGTTTTTTTCACTTCCCCTGTCTGTTTCTCTCTTGTGAGGACACATGCCCTATATCAAAATTAAAAAAAAAATAATAATTATAAAATGAAATTAAATAATTCTTTAAAAAAAATATGAAACACTGCAAAATGTCACTGGTTTTGCTTTCCTTTCGGGCTCTCTTTCTTTTCCCCTGATTCGTTATATAGAAATAATACAAGGCTATCATTGGAGAAATGGTTAAAAAATGAATGATATATTTACAAAACTAGAATATAGTGTAAAATAGTCACTTTAATTATATTAATTATATGTTAGGTCACAGAAGCATGGACTGTTAAGGAAGACAACAACCTAGAGATCAATCTCATTTTAGTCATTTCAAAGGTAAAGAGTTTAGACCTAGGGAGAAGATGTGACTGACCTGAGGTTGCACAGGAAGCTGAAATTAGTAACCGGCTTGTGATATAAGTTGTGATTTTCTGAGTGATAAGAAACAGAAAGCAATTCAAGCTACCTTTTGGGAAACCATTGGTCATGCCATTGAGAAGTCAGTAGACTGCTGATTTGGCTTGATCTGGAGCTACTGGTATTTTTAGTTTTATTCAATTCTATCTCCAGAATCAGATTTTCTCTCTGGTGGCCTCATTTCCTACTACAGGCTTCATTCATTCTGTTCGTAAAAATGTTCAATAGTAGACATAGCTACAGTATTCCTGGCTCAACTTTTCTCCGTTATTTGTCTGTCAGGATTCCAATGGCTCCTTCTTGAGTTTAATGTATGCTGTAATGCTAGTGCTCAGTCTCAAAGTGCGTATTTGTCACTGGCCAGGCATGGCTCAGATGCTCACCCTCTATGGCCAGGAATGCCCATCTGCTGCCAGAGAAAAAGGGAATGCCAAACAGATGTTGTGAATAAAAAAAGTAATGACTCCACAGCTCACTACACTAGGAAAATAAAGAAAGGGACCAGCAGATGGTGTACTGGTTATGTTACTGGACTCCCATGTAGTTGACCACAGTTCAGGTCCCAGACCTGGCAGTTTAAAATTCACACAGGGCACGTGTGTGTGTGCCCAAGGACCCAAGAGGAGACTGGAGAAGAAGGGATTGAGACATGGCCACTCTCTCTGGGGCATGATTTTTCACTTTCTGTCTCTGTCTCTCCAGCAAAGGCACACACCCTATAGCAAACATGTCTCTAAAAAAATTAAAAATTATAAAGATTTTTTAAAAAGTAATTAGAGCAAGTATAGCTGAAACCTGATTTAATACTTGTGGAATGTTGCCAAAAAGTAGGCTGTATTTATTAGAATATAATTTGTTATACTGGCTCTTATTGCAAGCATTACAGATGATAAATAGAAATTTATTTATTTATTTTTGCCAGAGATCATGTGCACTGACCAGAGGGAAGCGGAGAAATAGAAGGAGGTGAAAAGAGGGAGAGAGAGGAAGCACCTCCCAGTGGGGCCTGGTTACACTGCAATTCCTTTGCCTCCATTTCTCTATCCTGTTGGGATTTTGGGCATATTTGCTTGTATGACTAGCATGTTTTTAAGCCAATGGGGCTGAAGCTGGGCTTCAAATCACAAGGATGTCCAGGAGTGATCTGGTTCCCTTAATCACTTGGTCGTGGGGCCACCCTCAAACATCGAATACTTTTAATCAGCATAGTATTCTCTCTTTTTTTCCATAAGCCTTTTCCCATGATCCAAACATACTCAATAATAATTAGCAAACCCATTTTTTTTTTACCATATTTATCCCTTTTATTGTCAACTGTAAAACTCCAGAAAAAGAGCAAATTCTTATGGAAAAAAAAGTTTAGAAGTCCTTACTGTGCATATTTATTCAATTCTTTTTTATATTATTTCCTATTTCATTGAAGTAAATATTAATGAGCTAAAGAAGTAACATGTAATTTGCTTAGAATTTTGCTACATATAAAAAAGTGGTAAAAGCTTTCAAAAATAAACAAAAAGCTAGGGAACCAGCAGTTAGCGTAATGGCTATGTCGCTGGACTCCCATGTAGTTCGACCGCGGTTCAAGTCCGGACCTGGTGGCTTAAAACTCACGCCAGGCGCGTGTGCGTGCGTGCCCAAGATCCCGAGAGGAGAATGGAGGAGAAGGGATTGCGGCGTGACCATTCCCCCTGGGGGGGTGATTTCTCGCTTTCTGTCTCTATGTCTCTCTCTGTCTGTCTGGCGAGCGCACACGCCCTATAGCGAAAACCTCTCCAAAAAAAAAAGTAATAAAATAAAAAAAATAAACAAAAAGCTTCTTGAAATGTCATCTTCCTGAATATAATATTTTTGTGCTTATGAATGACCAGATTAAATCATTGTAGTTCACTGCAATACATAGTCATTAAACACTTATGAAGTTCTTTCTAGAATTGGTTGACAAATAACATACAAACATATATGCATACACAAATTCACAAATAAAACTGACCTTGAAGCAATGAAATTAGCAATACTAAATACTAAGGCCCTTCTAGTATTTTACTGCTAATCTTTAGTTCTAACTTTATCAGGTAGCTATTATTCCTATATAGAAGATTAAATAGGCTATAATATTAAGATGGGAAGTTTTGTCAGACAATATGAACTTTAGTTATGATTAAACTTATTTAAACTTGCTAAATCTCAGTTTCCTTATCAGAAAGATAGTGATAATAATAGGACCTAAATATATGCCTGACATATAGAGGAACACCTGCATTTGTCTACCTACAAATCTCAAGATGCTCTCTTTTATTTTTACTTTATCACAAGCTGGAGCGTGCCAACTGCTGTGTACCACACACACAGACACACACATGCATATACAAGGATGCGGCAGTTTGCTACAAGTGACAAGTCAAAGAAAAAACATCCTTCAGTACCATTTTAATTCAAAATGTTTCAAAAAAATGTTTAAAAGTTTAACAAGCAAACAATTTACAATGTTTCCAAAGTCAAAAGGAGCATACAGTAAGGGACTAGGGAAAAGTGGAATTAAGATACAAGTTTATTTTGGTAATCCATGCATAGTTTTTTTTTTTTTTTTTTTTATAATACACTCTCCAAGAAATTTTTAAAAGCCCTTATATTATACTACCTATGTCCCTTTTTACTCCAGTTCCTATTATTTATTTATTTATTTATTTATTTATTTATTTATTTATTTTTGGGGGGGGGAGAAGGTTTTCGCTATAGGGCAGGTGCACTAGCCAGACAGACAGAGAGAGATATAGAGACAGAAAGCAAGAAATCACCTCCCAGAGGGGATGGTCACGCCACAATCCCTTCTCCTCCATTCTCCTCTCTGGATCTTGGGCACGCACGCACACGAGGCCGGCGTGAGTTTTAAGCCACTGGGTCCGGGACGCGAACCGCGTTTGACTACGTGGGAGTCCAGCGACATAGCCATTACGCTAACTGCTGATTCCCTCCAGTTCCTATTATTAATCTAAGTGTCCTAGCCAGATATTAGACTCTCAATTTCATGAGCTCCTCATTTTCAATTATCTTCACTCTTACTCTGGTTCTGAAAAGATTTTGAAGTCTTCTCCCTCTAAAAGTTGAGGTTATATAGCGCATCCTTTTTTTCTTTTAAGTTTTTTTTTTTTGTTTTGTTTTTTTTTAATTGGCAGAGAGCATGTGCACTTGCTGGAAAGAGACAGAAAAAGAAAGTAAGAAAGTACATTCCAGAGTGCATGATCTCACCACAATCCCTTCTCCAGAGATCCAGTCACCTAAACCACCACACCACTGCTGGCCCGTGATATCTCATCCTTACCACCGTCTCTTCCCTTCCTAAATCGGTCACTGAGAACTACATGTCTAGAAATGAGTTCTTTCTTCCTGTGCGCTTCCTTCTCTGTGGTCTATGGTTTAAACTTATTTTGCTGAGTATACACCATCAATATCCCAATTCTCTTTTCCAGTTATGGGTTCCTGTCTGTGTGCTGTGACCTTCAGTCCTCTCTGTCCCCCTAAACTCTATCCTCCAGCAGAACTAAAAGCACTCAATGTGTCCTGAACGTGTCCCACCATGATGGATTGTTGTTTCATTGTGACACTCTACTTGAAATAGCTGTCATACAAAGACATATTTAACTTTAAAGAGTTTCTGGGCAGAAGCTCTGTGAAAACTTTCATGGTAATTCCCCAGATTCAACACATTACTCTTCTGTTGCTCCACAGTGTTGTGTCTATTATTGTAGGCACATGCTGCACTGGTTCCCACGTCTTTGGTTTTTATGTCCTCCTTCCATGGCTGCTTAATTTCTGTATGTGCAGCATCAGCGTAGTGATTAACATGTACTAGCCAATTAATAAATATTTATTGGATGAATTTATGAAATGAAGTCAGCCGGGGAAATACTGCCTTCCTGAAAATATTACCATTTTAATTTTTAGGAGTAAGGTATAGGCAGCTTTTCCCCTCCAGCTGCTAGGAAGAAAGTCCAAGGTCAAGTGTGAGAACAAAAGTGAGCCCTCATTGTTGGCATATCCAGATTCTCTGTTTTACCCTATCAAAAGTTTTGCATTTCTAACTTTATAAGATTTTTTCAAAAACTAATTATTTATACCTGTGTGTACATGTATATGTATGTGCAGAAAGAGGTAGATAAATAAATTCAATAGGTACTATTTCAGATAATAGCAATATCTTCCTTGACACATTTTGATGCTTATACCAGATTATTAGTGTTTCAATGTGTTATAAAATAGATAACTAAGATTATAGTTGTATATAGCCATAATAAAGTTATTTATATTGATACAAGTTACACTAGATCACACAAAAAATTTATATATGAATAAAAGAATATTCCAGCACCAAGAAGGCATTTTTTTTCTACATTTTGAAATTTATGATTAAAATCAGTGCACAGCAATTTGAATATATTATTTTAATATAATGTTTATTTCTGTAAACTTTAAATAATTTTCTAGACATAAACATATGGTCCTTATAAACATAAAGTCAAATACTTAGAATCAAATAAAAAATGGTGTTATCATAAACACTGAACTCCAAGATCTGTGATCTAAATTTTTGAGAAATTTAGGAAAAATATTAATAGATCCAAATTTATTATGCTGAAGGAAAGAATAACTAGAAAAACACATGACAAATATTATTCATATATGTCACAACATTAGGTTTTTTTCAACAGAAATAGTTAATTATGTAAAATGGGATGTGTCTTGAAGTTTTATAAATTATAATAAGATGTATGCTGTAATCTATTATAATTAAGATATATTAATTGTAGTAGAATTTGCAATATAATAAGCTAATAAAATATATGTACATGTAATTTTTGGAAGTTCTTTGAATGAATGAATTTATAGCTTATTATGTAATTCACTTTTTTATGAATAGCATAATTGATTAATACTAATATTATTGATATGTTTTGAGTAATTGCCTGGTAAATGTTTTATAGCTAGTTTTCTGGGGAAAAAGAAAGTTCCGATTTGCATTATCTATCAATTTCCATGGTGTAAATGCTACTACCACAGCCAGTTGCAAGCATGAGGTTCCTGAACACAGAGTTAAAAAGAGAAGCAAGTAGCTAGTTTTTGCAACTCCATAAGCCATCTCTGCCACAAACTCATGCTTCTGTAGATTTCTACTAGCAGCTCACTGTTTTGATTTATATACTTTAATAAAAGTGATGAAAGATACCAGTATGTGTTAGGCAGGTGACCTTGGATAGTTGTACTCAAAGATGACTTTTTTGTCTTTAAATTTCCTCAAGCAATTATACATAATAACGTTCAAATTTTTTTTGTTTATTTTGCTAACTAGGCCTGAGGTACAAATAATTTCTAGGAAGTAGAGAGAAATTCTCAAGTCTGGGAACCAGCAGTTAGCATAATGGCTATGTCACTGAACTCCCATGTAGTCGACCATGTTTCGAGTCCTGGACCTGGTGGCTTGAAAGCACGCCGGGGCATATGTGCGTGCGTGCCCAAGATCCCAAGAGGAGAATGGAGGAGAAGGGGTTGTGGCGTGGCCATCCCCCTGGGGGTTGATTTTCCGCTTTCTGTCTCTCTGTCTCTCTCTGTCTTTCTGATTGATGAGTGCACACGCCCTATAGCAAAAACCTCTCCACAAAAAAGAAAAAAATAAAAAAAAGAAATTCTCAAGTCCGTGCTAATAAAGTCCATGTTTATAAATGCATATATATTTTACTAAGATTTTCTGTTGAATGAGAGACTTGAATGTAGAGGTTAAAATGAGATTCATCTTCTGTTTTCCTTGATGGATCTAAGAAAATGAGAAATGCCAACTTCAGAGCATGTTATGTTTGACTCTACATTTATCATTGATATGTACTTAGACTTTAATATTTCTCTTTCTTCTGATTGTTGAAACTTTTCCAGATGCCATTATAGGCTAATTCCTAAAGATCAAGTCTAAGGAATTTTACAAAGGCTTTGTTAGATATCGTAGAATATGATTTTTTTTTTATCTTGTGAGGTAGAGTTTATATAATACAGTGTCGGGGGGCAACAACCTTCTTTTTATGGTTGCTATCTAGTTATAATATATAAAATAGTCTCTACTTACTTAAAGAATATTTCAGGTAATTTAAGTAAAAATTATACCATGTTCCTAATATTTTATGCAAATTTTTATTGTTGACTGTTTGTTTTTAAATTTTCAGGTGATTCTAGCTTTACCTTTTGCACAATACTTAAGGTTTTTGGGATAATTTAGAGTGATATATGAGAAAAGATATGAACACAAAAAACATTTGAATCAAATAAAACCAAGTGTCTTTCTGAGCCATTGAAATTTATATATTTTATTTTATTGTGATGAATTTTCTAAAGGGGTTGTTTTCAAGAACATCCTGATCTCACTAATCCTGAGAGTATTTTCTCAATAGTAAACTTGCTCTTTAAATTTCTTTACGCCCCATTCCCAAACTATGTACCAGAGGACAATGTTCCATGAGATGAATGATTGATTGATTGATTTACTTTAAAGGGCATGTGAGTTCACCCAAGAGAGACAGAGACAGTAAAGGAGCACCATCTGTGGAAGATGATCACATCATAATCCCTTCTCCATCTGTCCTTTTGGGATTTTGGGCATGCACGTACACATGTCTGAGCTATTTCTCAAGTCACTGGCTCTGGAACTCAAACCATGTGGTAAGACATGTGGGATCTGGCTGCCTTAACTGCCAGACCACGGAGCTGCCCAAGAGCTTGGTGGTGTGGTGGTTAAGGGTGTTGGACTCTTACATGGCTGACCATGGTTCAAGTGCTGGACCTGATGGCTTACTTTCTCACTTTTCCTCTTTCTTTCTCTCTCACTCTGCCTTCTCTGGTTAAATAAATAAATAAATAAATAAAGCTAAATAAAAAAATTCTTTAAAAAAGGGGGGGGGGTGGGGAGGTGGTTATATAATCAAGTATAGAAAATGCTATGTATATTACTACTTCTCTGAGGAATTAGATGCACATAAGAATGTAAAGGATTCTGAAAAATCCTACAGAAAAGCTAATCTTCAATGTTTCTGTTACATAATTTCCCCATTGGTATTGATTATGGATCCTATTTTTATTATTGTATTAGCATCCATTAAACATACTTTTGGGAATGTCTTCTTACCTAATATTTTTGAAGAATATTGCATTCCCACTTTTCAGATCTATATTATGCAAGGCATAGTCAACTTAAAATACAGGCATAAGTTTCTATGTTTCTTAAGAAATTGAAAATAGCCAATATTAATATATGTACACTAAATATATATTTTAAAAAAAGCAATATATATACATATACATACACACACACACACACACACACACACACACACTAAATAAAGCAATGATTATGCAAGAAATTCATTATGTTCTTAAATTAGGGCCTTGCTCCTTGCTTATAAATAAACCAAGAATGTCATGGATGAACATTTTCAAACATTCATAGAGCAGGTAATTCCTATGCAATTTAAAGTGTTCCAGGCATGGAAAATAAAGAAAGCATTCCAATTCTTAAAAAACAAAAATGATATGACATTGACTCCAAATCTGACAAAGACACCACAAGAAAGAAAATGATAAACCATCTTACTTATGAATATTAATACAAAATAGTAAATAAAAAGCAGAAAATAAAATCCAGCAGTGCATTAAAAGAATAATATGGCATGACGAAGTAGATTTTACTTCAGAATTGCAAGAATGTCTAACAATACAAAATCTCCTTGTTCAGTTGACTACAGATCAAAGAAGAAAATCTTTTGTAAACCAGGAAGAGAATGATACTTATTTAAGTAAAATTATATGCATATCTCAAGTCATTTGGAAACATTGTTCTTGATGATAAAACACTTCAAGAATTCTCATTGAAGTCAGAAATAAGACAGGTGTGCTATATTTAATATTTTCCTGGAAAAGTTATAGACAATAAAATTAACCAAAGGAGTATAGTAATGATTATAGACACTGGAAAAAAGAGGCAATATTATCATTATTAACAGATGATATAATTATATATTTGAAAACCCAACAGAATTGTTGGGAAAAATACTACTACTAAGAATAAAAGAATTCCATTGTGCCTGGTCAAAAAATATAGAAAGTGGCTTTGATAAAACCATACAAAAGAAATGATGTAGTGAAAATTATTCCAATTATAACCACAACAATAAAGGAAAACCCCCAAATAAAATGAAACTAACAAGAAATATACAGTCCTGAAGTGAAGCATGAGATTTGTATAAATGGATACATACACCTTATTCTGGGATATAATATACAATAAATAAATATGACAACAGTCTTATTTATTAATTACAATCTCAATTAAAATCCCAACTTTGTAATTCTGAAGTTTCTATAATGATGAATATGTTAGAATAGTTGGTACATTTTTGTATCTTTCAAATTTTTGTCATAACTAACATGATGGAAAAATAACATGTGCCAAGTAACAGAACACGTTTAAAGCCTTACTGGCTTTCTGTTAATAGGAATATGTATCTTATTTAAGTCACAGTTCAATGGGGGCATTTATCATAGAACATATTTCTGTGGTCATTCAGGGAGCCAGTTTCCTGGTACTGTGTGCTTCTGTTCCTTTAAGTCCTTTGAGTTCTACCTTTAAGGATTGCTTCTTAAACAATTTGGTTTAGGAGCATTCTATATCATCCCCAGGCCAGGTCTCAGACACAACCTCATTTGACTGTGGAGCTTGGAAATGAAATCTAGCTGTATAGATTTGAAGAAAATGAAATGCACGTGAAAAAACAGAGTAATCTGGCAGCACTTATAAACAGAAACAAAATAGACTTTAAAATATATAATGTGGAGGGGCCAGCAGGTGGTGCAGTGATTAAGGTGCTGGACTTCCACATGACTGACTGTGGTTTGAGGCCTGGACCCGGCAGCTTGCTTTCTCACTTTCCCTTTCTCTCTCTGTCTCTGGTTGAATTAATAATAATAATAATAATAACAAATAAAATAAATAATTATTTAAAAAATATATAATATATATATATTTAATGGGTCAGTAAACCTTCCTTAAAATTAGCAATACAATTAACTAAGATATCAATGTTTTAAAAACTGTAAACAGATTTCATGTTCAGATTGCATAATACTATCTTGCAAAGAGAAACAAATTATTTTTAGACTAATGATGTGTGGAAACATGCCTCAGTATTTGTGCACAGCTGGGATTATTGGAGGAGCTAAGTGTGTGGGTTTTCTTGTAGTTAGTGCTTCATACTGTTTATGAAATGAAATTTCGTTGAAAGCTTACGTAGACTTGGGGCTTGTTCCTACATCTGGAATATAGAATAAACTCATCAGATGGAGCTCAGTTCAATCTGGCAAGTGTAAGGCACTGAAGACATCTTGAGAACATGGGTATCTTTCAACTGTTATTATAGTCCGTGAACACTGATTTTATATTGTATAAATGACGAGCTTGGGAAATTATAAGATGTTTCTTAAATGTGTTTTCTAAGTGTAGTCATTTCATAAATTATGTAATAATCACAATGATGTATTCAAAATTAATATTTAGTATAATGTAGCACATAGAATGAGGCAAATTTTTTTTCTTCAAATGCGAATTGAGCATCAACGCTATCCAGGTACTGATCTAGGCCCTGGATTAGAGTATGATGAAAATTGACATGCCTTGCTTTCAAAGAGCTTGCATTCTGCTTGGAGTGTGGTGGCAGAGGACAGAAAGCCAAATGTAAACAGGTATATAAGTTAATTTCAGATAGTGATAAGTGCTTTGATAAGCAAGTAAGCACTACAGATGACATAAGACAGGGTAATGAGCTAGAAAGAGACTGAAATTAGGCAGGGACATACTAGATTAGCTAGACAGGCAACACTACCTCTGGGACCTGTAAGATGGGAGGGTCAAGTGATCCAGATTTGCTGAATGAAAGCATTCACTTAATTATGTTTTGGCTCATCTTCTATTTCATTTTATGCTATGAAATCTAAAATAAAATATTTTCAATAGCTCAAATGATGCTCAGTTCATATACAAAGGATTTTCAGTTTCTAAATCAAGTTTTGTGTTTGGACATCAGACTGAATAATAGCTCAATTGGTCCATTTTTTAAAAAGAAGCAGACATTTTTAAAAACTAGACTTCTTTATTATAGGTAGTGCTTAACTTTAGCCACAGATGGAAATATTGCAGCTTCTATTGTACCTTCTGACTACCCTACACCAGTCTCTGATTGCTTTAGTACTCATCCAGTTGTCTTTGCCAACATTGTCATTATTCTTGGTGACTTCATCCACATAGCTCTCCCATTCACAGTAACAATCCAGCCACTCTACCCATTTCCTCATCTATAAATTGTATCTAATTTCTTTCTTTTCTTACTTATTTTTAACTTGCTAGAAAGCATGTATACTACTGGAAAGAGACAGAAATAAGGAGAAAGTGAGAAAAGAATCCCCCAGTATTGGGGATGGCCATGCTACAATCCCACGTCCTCCATTTATACTTGTGGGGTTTTGGACATGCACACAGGTATTGGCATGCCTTCCAGGAGACTGGTCCAGACTGAAATCACACAGTTGGCCATGTGGGATCCAGCCACCTTAACCAGGATGCCACTGACTGGCTCAAGACTAATTCCTCGATAGTCACTCAGAGGATTGATGTAAGAATAAGTTGCCAACAATAATGTGAAAATACTGTGTCATCATAGAGCATTATTCAGTTATTATATGTCTAGGTTAGTTGAACCATTTAATGCTCCAGTGCCATAATTTAATAAATAGGTATGTTGTTGACATTCTTCAATATTTCTTTAATAGAAGAAAAGTTGCACTTCTGGTTAATTAAATACTTAACGTTGAATAAGAACTATTGTATTTCCCGACATGCCTTTAAAATGTAGTTTGTGAGAGGGTGCAAATGATAATTCTCAGAAGGGTTTTGTTTCCTTAGCTGTTGTCATCACTTTGGCTGGCTGCGAAATGGATAAAAATCAATCTTAAATTTTTAATGGAAGTGTTTTTGAAGATTTGGTAATTATAATCCAATTCATGAATTTGAGTTTTTGGGGTTGGAAAAAATACCCCAAAAAACAAAAAACAAACAAACAAAAACTGCAGGACAAATAAAACCAAGAGAAAGAATAACAAAACAAAACATACTATTGATAGTCTTCCAATTGGAGAGAGTAAACACATCAAAGAGTGCCTTAAAATATTGCTCCGTAAATAGCATACATAACGTGATTTTAGAGATAGAGCATCCCACCAGACAAAAATGAAGAATCTTGATGAGAGACCTTTTATGATGTTGTCAGTTTAGTGTTTAATACACTGTACAGTGAGGTTTGGTCAGGTAAAATAAAATTACTTTTGGTAAAGTCTTTCAGCACAATTAATGGCAATTTTACTAGGCAAAAATAGTGAATTCTTTAATTCCACTCCTAGTTATGCCATAAATTGCTTTAATTTTCTATCAAAAGCTATTTTAAGGACCACTGGTAGAAGATTCTATAAATACTATAGATAGAAAACTCTTACCCCAAATTAAGTCCTGTATCAGACATTAATTCAAAATTTTTTAAAAGACTTTTTCCTAGGAAATGGGGCTATTCCATTCTTTCCAAGTGAGTGTCAACTTTGGGCCTGTTAGCATAAATTCAGGCCAATTCCTGGATGTGCTGTCGGTAAAGTACGTAAAATGTGTCAACAGCCCTCTGGAATAGTGGTTCAGTTTCCCCACAAGAAGCATTCTTTTTAGGAAGAAAATTTATGTTGATGATTTTCAAATTATTGGAACTCCTCAGGCAATTTTCCAGCTGGCCAGCCTGTATACACTGACTTGAGAACAAGTGCCAATTTTGGATTTTTGGCAGTCACTAGCATGACCTGGTCAACTTCAAGAGGCAGCTCAGGGAGAGATTTCAGCATCCACATTTTAACGCAATTACTAGTTTGCTTCTGGATGAAATCCAGCACTTTATTTTTAATATATGAGGCTCAATATCTTTTAAAAATCATTTTCTCCTTATGTTTTATTTGTGAGACACTGAAGAGACTCTATGTTAGGAAAATTCTAAAATGACAGGTTCTTTGATTTATTTATTAGGAAAACAATCATTCTCTGATTGGATTATCTAATATCTTTGTTTACTCTCAGAGGTTCAAATATTCTTTTTCCAGGCTATTGTTTGTATTTGGCTTTTGAATGTTAATGTTAAATATTTAGATTATTGAAGATGGGATGGATGAATATTACAATATTTATAGAAAATGTGGAATAAAATTAAATATCTGTGTGACCAGAAGATGGCATAATGGTTATGTCGCTAGACTCCTACATAGTCAACCTTGGTTCGGATCTCGGACCTGGTGGCTTAAACCTCATGCCAGGTGCACGTGCGCGTGTCCCCAAGATCCCAAGAGGAGAATGGAGGTGAAGGGATTGTGGTGTGGCCATTCTCCCTTGGGGATGATTTTTCACTGTCTGTCTCTTGGTCTCTATCTCTCGGGCTGGCACACATACCCTATAGCAAAACTCTCTTAAAAAATATATCTATCTATCTATCTATCTATCTATCTATCTATATATCTGCTACTTTAAAAAACAGTCATTTACAATAAATGTTTCCTTTTATTAGGTAATTGATCTCAATTCTTAGTGGAATTAATTTATGTAGAAGCTCAGAAAGTAGTAATGACACTCATGTGTAATCTCTTGAGCTATCAATAAATGCTATTTTAAAGGAATGAAACTGTATGCTCCTGAGGGACAATATCTGTACTTTTCCCATTTTATAGTCATACAAGGGCACAACAGTGAACTCACCCACACATACACCGAATTTTCACAGGACATATCCAACCTGTAGGAGAACATATGTTTCTAACTAATCAGATAGAATGTAAGCAGCTTTGAAAATTCAGAATTACTAGGACTAGCTCACTGATGTCAAAGAAAAGGTAGAAATAAATATCTTTTGAAGTGTGACCATGAACACGTTGCCTAACTTATCTAAGCATTAGTTTCCTTGTATGTAAAATTAGGATAATAGTATCCAACCTGTATGCTTATTGCGTTGAGCAAGAACAGTGTCCAGTACATAGTAAATACTTAACAGATAATAACTTTGTGAGAATCCGTGTGGGCTATGGAGTTAAACTGAACTGGGTTTAAATTGCTGTTCTGTCACTAGTTATGTGACTACTGAGTAAATTAATGACTTAGATTTCATTTTCCATTTAGCATTGTTAGATAAGTAAATGAAATAAGAATATAAAATATTTAGTTCAAATGTCAATAAATGTTGCTATTATGATTAATAAAATGTTACCAGTTTGAGGGTTTCCAAATGTTAGCATTGGGTGGCACCAGCTGGTTCAGTGGTTTTCAATTTACCTCCCATGGTGCCTGATTATTGGATGGACATTCCCTCTCTGCTTTACTTGTTTTGGGGCATATATAATACATTATTTTTCCACATGTATTTTCATTTGAAAAGGTTGTGTTGCTAAGAGAAGTTTGAAAAACATCCCCTTGGTATAAACTCATTAAAGATACAGTAGTTGAAGCTTAGAAAAGTTAATAATGAAGCAGTCAGGACAAGAATTCATTCATTTTATATTAACACTAATATGATATCATCTGACTCTTTCTGTTCTATGACATTTCCTTAAATAACTGTCTATCAACTTGGTCAGGGTTTGGCAATTATTTTATGTTTAGAATTTCTGTTACTGTAATATTAGTTCATGATATTTGATCATAATTCACCACCTAATTTTAAATACATTTCCCTAAACTCTTGAGTATTATTAATACATAAGATCATATTCTTTTAAACTTTATAGTTTATCCTTAGACAAGAGCAGGGCACATGCCCATACAAATCTTTTCTTGGTATGCATACATATTCTGAAGTAAACAGATCAAGTAACCCAATGGTTTTATTCTCAAGTCCAGAAGAAGAATAATCTGACAATTGTGAGAAATAAAATTATCTCAAGGATTTTCCATAGGCATTCATACATAGCTAAGCAGAATAGTGTGAATTATTCAGATCATCCATCTACACTGTCTAACTCCTTAAGATTATTATACTGTCCCTTGGCAGAGAAAGGTGGAAAAAGCAATATTTCCTTTCCTCTATTCTACAATATTTGACACTTTGTGTAATTATAAAAACAATTAGGAAGCTTGTTATTTCAATTTTACATTGATGGTTTTTGATAGCATATATCCATCCCATAGTTGATGTGCTCTGACACCTATTTATTAAGATGTACACTAAATTAAAAAAAATGGAAATGTAGCATGTTAACAAATGCATTACTTTCTTTAAAATTCCAGTTTTAGTAACTGTCTAAATATTGAAATTCTGCTTTAACTAAAGCTCTACTGAAATTATGCTATTTTTCTGTTTGAGCAAATTGTCATTAATTCTTACTTCATTAATTCAACATTTTTGATTATTTGGTCAGAACTTTAGTGAGGTTCACAAAAGGTTTGTAAATATTGATGGCGTGAATTGCATTATGATAGAAACATTAAGCCAGTTAAGAGACGAAACCTGAAACAATTTGGAAGCACTTTTATATAATAATTCCTTTAACTTGTTAACACTATAAAATATTCTCTTTCTGGAATTTTCACACCTTCTGAATTCTACGGCACCACGCCACTATTGTTAAAAATCCACTACCACCTCTTGTTGTGAATATGTACAATCAAGTCTGAAGACCATTTTATTGAATCTCATTTTCACCAGGCTATCTTTTTGCTATGGCTTTGACTATAAGCAAAGTCTGACCACATGGAAATTGATTTCTAGGTTGATCTCAGCTTTACTGTGAACTGCCCCAGGTGTATGCTATCTAGCAGATCGTCCCCTTCCTCTGGAAATGCTATGGCTCACAGGGGACCAATGCAGCACATTTCTTCCTGTTTTATTCCTTCTTTGGGTGCTCTGCTGTCTTCATTGTCTCTTCTTTCCGTCTTCTATGTTTGGCGTAATGCACTTTTCCTCTTACTTTCCTCTTTTATCATATCACCACCATTGTTCGTGGCTTCAGTTGCCTCTTTTCTTTCTTTTTTTTTTTGAGAGGTTTTTGTCGTAGGGTTCATGCGCTCACCAGAAAGGCAGAGAGAGACAGAGAGACAGAAAGTAAGAAATCACCCCAAGGGGGATGGCCATGCTGCAATCCATTCTCCTGGCAGGATCTTGGTCACACAAGTGCCAGGCATGAGTTTAAGCCACAGGTCCGGGACTCAAACTGTGGTTGACTACGTGGGAGTTAAGTCACATAGCCATTACACCAACTGCTGGTCCCTAGTTGCCTCTTTACAACTGAATCCATATCTACTTTGGCTCCTCTCTTGAACTTTGGCCCATGTTACAAACCCCTTGCCAGGCGTTTTATTAAAAGTTTATTTATCTAAGAACCGGCAGTTAGCATAATGGCTATGTCACTGGACTCCCATGTAGTCGACTGTGGTTCGAGTCCCGGACCCAGTGGCTTAAACTTACGCCAGGCCTGTTTCCGTGCGTGCCCAAGATCCCGAGAGGAGAATGGAGGAGAAGGGATTATGGCGTGGCCACCCCCCTGGGGAGTGACTTCTTGCTTTCTGTCTCTCTCTGTCTCTCTGGCGAGTGCACGTGCCCTATAGCAAAAAAAAAAAAAAAAAAAAAAAAAAAGTTTATTTATCTCTTCTATTAAAGAGTGAGAGAGGTAGGGAGGAGGCGGGTGAAATAGACACCTCCAACAAGGTCGGCATGCTAATGCCGGGGTTATAGAGGCCCACGCAGCAACACCAACATGGAACCCTCCTATGTGGGTCCAATACTATTACCATGACACCACTATCTGACTCTTCACTCCAACGAACAGGTTTCATTCTTTCTCATTGCCAATGACAGCAGTATTATCTTTGGAATCTCTTTACATATTTTTAGATCTCTTTCTCATTTCACAGTAAGGCTGTTACCAGCTTGCTATTTTATCATTTATGACATTTTAAAATAGTCTTTGCTTATTTCACCTCATTCATTGATTATGAATTCTGATTCACCAACCAATTCACCAGTGGAAATCCCTCTAATCTGTTCCATATGCTGCAGCCAGATTACTCTGCCTCAAACCTTGCTGTATGCATATCATTCTGGATCAAAACTACTGATGACTATCACTGCCCAACAGATTGGAGTCCAAAATTCTCATTCATCATTTAAAACCACAAGTATTGACCCAAGCTACTTTTCCCATATATTTTACTCTATACCTTCTCCTCTAAATATTATGTTTTTTTCTTTTTTGTAATATCCAATGTGCCTTTTTCATAGCGTCCAATGCATGGTGGTCATGTGAGATCCAAGCTGCTTTACCCACTAGGCCATGGCCTGGTCCTCTTGATCTTTTAGACATGAGATTTTTTTTCATCTTGAATGCTAACATTCATCCTCTCCATTGATTTGAATTTTAGTCATTTTTCCATTCAGCTTTTTTTTATAACCTTTTTTTTTTTTTTTTTTTTTTTTTTTATAAAGAGAGACTTTTGCTATAGGATGTGTGCTCCCTGGAGACATAGAGAGAGACAGAGAGAGAAAAAGAAATTACCTCCAGGGTGAGTGGCTATGCTGCCATCTTTTCTCTTCTATCCTCCTCATGGGATTTTGGGCATGCACGCACACACATCTAGTGTGAGTTTCAAGCCTCCAGGCTGGGGACTCGAATCATGGTCAAACATGTGGGAGCCCGGCACATTAACCACTACACCACCTGCTGCCTTTGTGTTCTACCTTTTTAATAAAATTTCTGTGATAGTGAGTATCCTTTATTGAATACCCTAAAGACGATTTTTATTCATTTGGCAAAATTGTCAATGCAAAGTATTACTATACACTGTTGTATGTGGATATATTCTCTCTTCTCAGAAATTATGTGTGTTCCATAAGGGAAGTGTCTTAGGAGTTTTGTACTTATATTGTTTATATTAATTTTTATATAATTAATAAAGAACTTGTGATTTTATTATTATTAATTTTGCTTGGAGTAACAGATAAATCTATTTTTTTTAGTCTCAAAAATTTTTCATCTTGTTTTGGATGCAGATTGTATCCTCAAAATTTTAATTAAAAATATAAATGAACGTTTCTGAAGTACTGTACAGTGGTTCCGTATTTGTTATTAGTATACTTAGATTTCAAAATGTCCGACCTTCCTTAATTTCTTATGTTAAAAATTTATAATGGCATGGTTTTATTTAATGGGGAGTTCAAAAATTTTCTCAGGTTAAGTACTCTTCCAGCTTCAAACACATTATTTTTAAGAAAACTGACAAGATATAGAACATGATAGATTTAGAGATGAGTATCCAGTATGTCAGGGGAAGTCAAAACCATATCTTTGAGAAATGTTTGCATTTATTGGTGTTGGTATTCAACTCAAAAAGAGGGATACTTGGCAGAAATATATTACATATTTTAAAGGACTATTTTTGGTCAAAATTTCAAGCTTGTTTTCTCTGGTTTCCAATGGTAGAACCAGACACTGGGGGAGTCAGCTGAAGTGTATGAAATGTGGGATGAGCTGCTTTACAGTATATAGACATGCTTGTGTTGGAAGTGTTTAGAAAAAATGATAACTTCCTTGAATTTATTAATTTTGCACTTGCACTTAATACTTTTTTTTTTCACTTTTTGCACTTATCAGTGTCTTGCTTAATAGAGAAACCAAATATTAAAAGTAATTGGTTGTGTGTGTGTGTGTGTGTGTGTGTGTACATTTCATTGTCTTAGAACTCATTCTTTCTTAGTACTAGCGGAGGCTCCAGAGGTTAAGAACTATATAGTCATGCCATGTAGCCTCACCTCCATGCTTATCCTGGGCAAGCTACGAATCTAGGAAAATAGTTCTGCTAATGTTAATAATCAACCACTTCCAGTATTGGATAGGCATTGACAGATTTAGAGAGAGTTATCCCTCAGTAGGGAAGGGGAGTAGGATGTTTTACCCTTACCTGTAACCAGTGATAAGAGTGTCAAAGTTTCTTTGTATTCCTGAAGTTTAGGGAATGTGTGTCTGATTCTTGACTTGAGAACTCTAAAGGCAAGCGACTGTAGGCAGAATTTGCATAGCATTAAATCATCTGTATTCATCCATTTTTAATCAAATGACACGATCCCATCGTTCCTAAGGCTGAGTAGTATGCCATGGTGTACATGCACCACATGTTTTCAATCTAGTCATTAGTTCTTGGCCATTTAGGTTGATTCCATGTCTTAGCAATTGTGAAAATGCTGCAATAAATATGGGTGTGCAAGTATGTTTCTTACTGAGTAGAATTGTTGGGTCATCTGATAGTTTTATTTGCAGGTTTGTGAGGAACCTCCATATTGTCCACAGTGGTTGTACTAATATATATTCCCGTCGACATTGTGAGAGTGTTCCGTTTTCACGGTAGACTCACCAAGAATTGCTGCTTTCTAGTTTTTGATCATAGCCATTCTAACTGTAGTTAGATGATATCTTATTGTGGTTTTGATTTCCATTTCCCTTATAATAAAAAATGTTGAACATGGAGCCAGCAGGTGATGTATTGGTAAGGTACTAGACTCTCATATAGCCAACCATGGTTTGAGTCCCGGACACAACAACTTGAAACTCATGTTGGGTGAATGTATGTGCATGCCTCAAGTTCTGCCAGAAGAATAGAGGAGAAGGGATTGCAGCATGGCCATCTCCCCGGGGGGCGGGGGGGATGATTTCTTACTTTTCCTTTTTCTGTCTCTCTCTGTCTCTCCACAGTGAATGTATGTGCTCTATGACAAAAATTAAAAAAAGAGAGAGAGAGAGATGTTGAACAGTTTTTCACATCTATTTTGGCCATTTGTATGTCTTCCTTGGAGAGTTGTCTGCTCAGTTCTTTGGCACATTTTTTTAGACTATTCATTATTTTGTGGGTGATCTACTTGAGTTCCCTATATAGTAAAGTTATCAGCCCTTCATGAAGCATAGTTTGCAAATATTTCCTCCCATTTTGAGGGTTATCTCTTTAGTCTAATTGCTGCTTACTTTGCTGTGCAGAAGCTTTTTAGTGCTAAGCAAAGTAAGGCAGACTATAAAAGACAAACACTGCATAACTCCACTCAATATATACTAAATGTCTTCACTCTATGGTAGAAATTGAAAGATCTAAAGATATAATAGTAGGGAGGACAAATCTAGTTACCAGAGACTATAAGGGAGGGGAGTAGGTAGTAATATGTGGGTGGGAAGGGAAAAGATAAACACCACAGGCAAAAGAATGAAGATCTCTATTGAAAATGATGTATATAGTATTATCCTTGATTTGATTGTCATGTACTACTTGTATAGTTTAAAAAACCATGTTGTGTAATATAGAGGTGTGTAATGATGAAAAGCAATTTTTAAAAAAAGAAAGAGACTAGGTAGAACAGTTGCTTAGCAGCAAATACAGAAGGAAAGAAGACGCCTTGCCACTGAACTGCACCTTCACAGTTGCAGAAGGTTAAGTATGAGTTTTTCCTGTGAGACAAGTAGACCCGTGAGAAAGAGACAAGGGAATGTTTGAAATGGATTTCATCCATAAAGGCCACCAGGAGGGCAAGTCACCAGGAAGAAGAACTGGCCAACAGAGCCCCAGAGGGTGAAGTTTAAGTTGCTATAAGGAGCAGAGTTATTGTCTGCATCACAGAAATTGCAACTGGAAATATTTCATGGGGTGATCTCTGAGAAACCCATTAAACACTTCAGTAGAAGGAGTCAGTTTTGGCATATGAAGTCCAAAGTACATCAATGCTATGATGATGACAGTTCCAGCGAGCCACCTAAGCCTGGGGACAGGAGGTCATTTCCTTTGTCCCTTTTTTCCTAAGCCTCTTCTTGGAGGGATGGGATACTGTGACTCAGGAGGGGGTTGCAGCTGGCTCATAATGACCTCTTGCTTTGCAAACTCTCCAATGTGAGGTTAGCATGAAATGAAATGAGGAAAAGGGACAATTGTTGACAATTCAGATTTTTGTTTATTATACTAGACTGGACATTTTAATTACTAAATAAGACTTATTATGCATAAATGATGAATTATTAATTATCTAAGCTATTTGTTAATTAGACTAGACTGACTTTTATTTATCGGAGCATGAATGAATAAATTAGAAACTGCCAATAACTTTACTCCATTATAAGTAAAACTGGTTAGGAAAGCTGGATTGAAGACACATTATGGGAAGAATTAAGTTGTTTTCTACTTGTGCTCTTATGAGTCCAGAATGTTCAATAAGCCATTCATAAAACTTATTTGTGCACATACACTTTATGCTCTTTTAGACTATAATCTCCTTGATTGCAGTAACCATGTCTTCATTTTTATGTTCTCTATTTCTATTACAGAACTAAATTAAACGTGGAAAGGATTCAAGTATTGCATGGGGACTAGAGTAGGCTCATGCCAACCTTTATAGTGAGCAATTCTATTAAATATTTAAAATATTCACTGCTTAAGTATTCACAGTTTGAGCCTATAGTTAAAAGTATCAGTTTAACAAATACCATTCCCTTAAATAAGCTTTTTATAATAAGAGATTTCTAAGACCTAGAATTATTTCAAAAACCACTTCTTTTTAAAATTTAGTTTTTCTTTCTTAGTTTGCTGTAGAGGTGTATGCTCACCAAATAGAGAGAGACAGAGAGAGAGAGAGAGAGAGAGAGAGAGAGAGAGAGAGAGAGAGAGAAAGATGGAAAGGGAGAAGTCATGCGCCACCCCCCCCCCCCCACCCCCCCACACCCCCCCGGAGAATGGCCATGCTACAGTCCTTTTTCCCACATTCTCCTCTTGGGAGTTTGGGCACACACACCTGGCCTAGTTTTCAAGCTGCCAGATCTGGAACTTGGAACCGTGTAGCTGTCTATGTGAATACAGCATCTTTAACTCCGGGCCACTTACTGGCCACAAGCAATACTCTTAACACAGTATCAGTGCAAGTATTTGAGTAAGGAGCTAGCATTGCGAGTGGTGGTTAAAGAACTTGACTCCCACATGGCCAACCACGATTTGAATCCTGGTCTTGACTTGAAAATCATGCTGGGTGTGTGGGTATGTGTGCCGCAATCCGTAGAAGAGAATGGAAAAGCAATTAGATGATCAGGTTCTGTTAAATTATTACATGTATCTTATTTAAATTTCTGTTCGTTAATTTATATCCACCCAATTACATAAGGCAAATTTAGAAAAATAAAAAAAGAAGAGACCGTGGACCCCCTTGGTGAGTGATTTCTCACTTTCTCCCCTCTCTTTCTCTGTCTGGTGAGTGCATCTACCCTATGTTAAAAAAAAAAAAAAAAAAAAAAAAAAAAAAAAAACAACAAACAACTTAAAAAATTTGAGTAAATCTATAACATTAGTAACATAATTGGACTTGAATTATGAAGAAAATGTATATAAAAACATCATTATAGTAGTAATTACTTGAATTCTGGTGCAGTCACACTTTATTAGCCTGTAGCCTATGAAGACTTTATTTTTTACTAATATTGTGGCTTTCTGAATCTCGGTATCTTAATCTTGATCTAAAAATCTGTGACAAGTGGTAGTTGTCTTGCTTAATTTCCTAATAGTTATGTGTAATAAATTCATTCCATACATATTAAGCAACTGTCTAATATGTGGCAGAATGTTAATTGTTTTTAATGAACTATTCATAGTCCTTTTCTTATGTACTTTTATTTCTAAATTTAAAAATGAACTTTATTAAGGCATAATATTAATACTGAAACAATGCACTCAATGTAATATCTGTTATGCTTTTATCAAATGTATGCATTGCATATATCCATGAGTGTAACAAACATGGCAGTCAAGGTATTGAACATTTCCCTTTCCCCAGAATCTTCCCTTATGACACTTTGCAGTTAATTCTTTGTGTCAGTTCCTTTCCAGGCAACCATTGATTTCTGTTACTAAAAATTAGTTTTTCCTGTCCTGGAAATTTATATTAATGGAATTGTAAGGTACATGCTCTTTCCCCCTTTTTGTGCTCAGCATTGTGTTTTTGTGGTTCACCCATGTTGTTGCTTGTATTGGCAATTTATGTAATTAGTAATATATTAGTTTATGTAATTAAGTAAAATTTCACTGAATGGACAGTTGGATTATTTTACTTTTTGCAGTAGTGTAACAGGAGATTTGTAGCACAGTAATGGCGCCTACAGGTTAAAGAATAGATAGACTAATTTGTATTGATAACCAAGCAATGACGTATACATAGACAGCGGCAATGTGTAACTTCTTAGACAAGGCACATCAATATTTTGGTAAGACACTATAGGAACATTAAGTTGTTTTTGTGCTCTATGTTAACTACTCCTTTCATGTCTATTTAGATATCAGTGGTTAAATGGGTGAAGTCTACTTTTTTTTTAAGATGGTAACTTCTAGTTTACATATAATGGTGGTACATACTTGAGGGATTTAGTGTGGTTTTCAAAAATGTGTATAATGTGTAATGATCAAATCAGTGAAAGAAATGTATCCACAATCTCAAAAGCCCAGTCAATAACACCAAAAATAGACAAGAGGGATGAAGTCTTTTTTTTTTTTTTAAGATATTAGGGCAATCTTAGTTAATTTTTGCACAAAATCTGCACAAAATGCTTTCAAAATGCTTTCAAAATTTTTTATAATTTCAAGAACTTGTAAGAATAATTTCTGGAATGATCATTCTAGGGTAGATACATTTTAAGGATAGTTTCTAGAACACACACAAAAGCCAGTCTGTAGTAATTGGGAATAATTCCAAAAACAATATAAAAACAAATTACTTTCCCCCGTATTTACAAGCACTAATATAGAAAAATATATTAAATGAAATCTTTGGGGATTTAAATAATATTATGTGTCATATACTTGATGTTTAAATAAGTGTTTACAGATTTTTCAGTACTGGACTTTGATTTTTATTCTTGCACAGTTTGAAGGTTCCTTGATTGTGAATGTATATGTCAAGTTGGGAATTTGATTCATGCTTAGAGGGAGGTTTTATGTTTGATGGCCTTCCTTTTACCTACCTTTCAGTGCACTAAATAATCCTCTACTTCTAGATTACGTCACTTTTACAAAGCCTGCTAACCTTAGAGTTGACAAGAATTTTTATTTCTCCTTTACCAAACCACACATACCTTACATATTGGTATTTTAATGAGGTAACATACTGTTATACTTTCAAGTGAGGGAAGGCAATTTCCTCTTTAGGTGGGTGGTTTTCTTTTAAAGATGTGACTTAGTTTTTTAACTTGATTCAGTTTTGAAAAGAAAAATGACTCAATCCTTATTTTATGCATGAGGAATGATTACTAGAACATTCAGTAGCAAATGCAGTTATTTCTAGCTTTCAACAAGAAGATCTTCGATCTCAGACTAACTTAACAACAGTTGTAGTTCTTTTTTAAATTTCTTTCTTTAAATAAAAAAAGGTATAATACTCCCTTTCAAATCAATTTTACTCCAAAATTTGGACTAATTGAAAATTGCTGAGTTAATATAATATTATGTGCTCAAATTTCTGTTGTCTTGAATTTAAACCTTCTCCCCAATACAGGAACTATCATCTTTTCTTAGGATAATTAGACATATTGATTACAATTTTAAAACTTGCATGCCCTATAATGTAATTCCAGAAAACCACTTAACAGAATATGTTTTAGCAGACAAAATTATAAAAGAAAGGTAATTGCAGCATTATCTGGAATATTTAAAAAACAAAATGACAGGGCCAGCAGATGGCATAGCAGTTATGTCAATGGGTCACTGGACTCCCACATGGCTGATTCTGTTTTGAGTCCTGGATGTGGTGGCTGGAAAACCAGTCTGGGCGCATGTGCGTGCGTGCCCAAGATCCTGGGAGGAGAATGGAGGAGAAGGGATTGTGGTGCAGCCATGTCCCTTGGCGGTTGATTTCTGATAAGCACATGAACCCTAAGGCAAAAACCTCTCAAAAAAAAAAAAAAAAAAAAGCAAACTACTGAAATAGAAGCCCCGTGAATGTGGAGATGCTATCTGTTCTATCTGCCTTGGTGCTTAAAACAGGGCCTGGCGTACAGTAGAAACTCAGTAAATATTTAAAACTTAGCAATTTTCTAGTAGCTCAAATTTTGGAGTAAAATTGATTGGAAAGGGATTGTTAAATCTTCTTGATTTAAAGAAATAAATAAAGAAAACTGAACTACAACTATTGTTCAAATAAGTTAGTCTAAGACTGAAAGATCTTCCTTGTTGAAAGCAAGAATTAACTGCATTTGCTACTGAATATTCTAATAATCATTCTTCATTAATAAAATATCTATTTTAGATATATTCCTAAACATTTTATTTTTGATGCTCTTTTTTATTTAATAATTATTTATTTAATTTTATTCATTATTATTCAGTATGAAGATAGAGTGAGAAAGCAAGCTGCCAGGTCCTGGACTCAAACCATGATTGGCCATGTGGGAGTCCAGTGCCTTAATCACCACACCTCTGCCAACCATTTTTGATGCTGTTATGAATGGAACTATTCTTTTAGTTTTATTTTCAGGTTGTTCCTTACTCAGGTATAGAAATGCAATAGATTTTTTAAATTTTATTTTTATTTTATTTTTTAATTTTTTATATATATTCGATCACATTATTTAACTTACAATGTGAACATTTCAGTATGTGAACATTTCTCCTCAGTCCAGTTGACCAAAATATCTTCAACCGATAACACCCCACCTCCCCATCCGGTCAATGCTCTGCCTCCATATCCCTCCTCCAAATCTCATGTGTTGATTTTGGTTCATTCTTCGAAGTATTAATAAAACTTTTCCTTTATTCTTTCTTTTCTTGTATTCTCCTCCTTTAAGATAAACTGTCATAATTTTTAAAAATCATAAAAACAATTCCATATATCTCTATAAAACAATTTTTTTAAAGGTTTTTGTCTGAGAGAGCGACAAGGAGAGGGAAAGCAAGAAATCACCCCACCACCCCCTGCCTCGGCAGGCATGGCCATGCTGCAATCCCTTCTCCTCCATTCTCCTTCTGCAATTTTGGGAACACATACAAATGTTCCCAGTATGATTTTCAAGTTGCCAGGTCCAGGACTCAAACCATAGTTGGCCATGTGGGAGTCCAGTGCATTTAACAACTATCCCACCCACTGCCCTCAAAATATGTCCTTTTAATAAAGTTGTTATTGTTCCTGGTGAGTGCACACACCCTATAGCAAAAAAAAGAAAAAAAGAAAATAAAAATAAAACAAAACAAAAAAACTCTCAAAAATTAAATGAAGTTATTTTTGCATAGTGATGTCTATTTAATCACAGAAAGACTTTGTTACAAATAAAATAGACCTTCTCATCTCGTAGAAAGAAATTTGCTATGTCTTTTAGTTATCTGTTCCAGAAATTATTTAGCATAATTTGAAGATTCTGAGATTCAATTTCTGTGTGCTGCAGTTTGGCAAATCATCACAAACTCTATTTTATTCCTTTTGCTATGTGTTGCTACTAAGTTTAAAAGTTGGTGTTTTTCTTTCTTTTTTTCCTAAGAGAGATTTTTGCTATAGGGCTTGTGGGCTCGCCAGTGAGACGGAGAGACAGAAAGTGAGAAATCAGCCCCTTCAGTTGCTGGCCATACTGCAATCCCTTCTCCATTCTCCTCTTGGGATTTTGGGTAAGCACACAAATGTGCCTGGTGTGAGAGTTAAGCTGCCGGGTCCAGGATTCAAACCACTCAACAAATGGGAGTCCAGCGATGTAACCAATTCACTATCTGATGGTCTCTAAAAGTTACAACTCCTAATTTGGTTACATTTATTATAAATAAGATGAGGTAGGATTTTTATAAAGCATCAATATAGAATTACTGTTAGATAAGAGAAAGAAGTTGTAGTGCTATATAGCACAGTAGAGCTGCTATACATAATAATAATAATTTGCTGTATATTTCAAAATAGCTAAAAAAAGGATTTTGACTCTTCCCAAAACAAAATAATGTTGTTTGAGATGATGCATATGTCAATTGTCATGATTTAATTATTATAGTAGATGTATTTATGTACTGAAAAATTATACTGTGTCCTATAAATATGTACAAGTATTATGTGTCAATTTAAAAAGTAAAAATAGAAAAAGGAGTAAAATACTAAAGATTCACAATGAAATTGAATCATCTTACTATAATATGTGCAATTTAGGGCAACAAGTTGTTTCCTATATCTGGTTAAGATTGTGAGTATCGGGAACCAGCAGTTAGTGCAATGGCTATGTCGCTGGACTCCCACGTAGTCTACCACGATTCGCGTCCCGGACCCGGTGGCTTAAAACTCACGCCGGGCGCGTGTGCGTGCGTGCCCAAGATCCCGAGAGGAGAATGGAGGAGAAGGGATTGCGGCGTGACCATCCCCCCTGGGGGGTGATTTCTCGCTTTCTGTCTCTATGTCTCTCTCTGTCTGTCTGGCGAGTACACGCGCCCTATAGTGAAAACCTCTCAAAAAAAAAAAAAAAAAAAAAAAAAAAGATTGTGAGTAGCAAGAACACAAAGTAAAGGTGATCTCTGTCCAGTAAAAGTACTTCAAACTTGTGTGCTGCCTTGTAAATTTTGTAGTAAAATATTAAATTTGTCTTCTCTTTATATTTTTAAAAAGAGATACAGAAATTAGATAAAACAATAAAACTCCAAATTTCTGTTTTTGACTCCCCCTTGAAAGCATTTCATGTAATTTTAGGGTTATTGAAGTATTCATTTGAAGTATTTGTTTTGTTCATCATTTTACTGGCTTTGGCACGTACTTAGTTAATCAATGAATAGGATTTTACTTATACTCCAGTACAAAAGATGAATAAAGAGTAAACATATTTCCCTATTTCTGTAAAGGCCTTTTGATTTTTTGGTCTCTCTCTCTCTCTCTCTTTCTCTCTCTCTCTCTCTCTCTCTATATATATATATATACACACACACACACACACACACAAATGGTTTGACCTCTCAATAGATAATCCATAAATATTTTATGAGTGTTTAGATTCTTCTTTTTATTTGTAATACTGTATTTAACCAGGATTGGATAAATAGTAATTTGAACTTTAATAGCCTGTGGCTTTTTGACCTATGCTACTATATTATAATTACTGCCTTTTGGCTGAGAAGTATCTAAACCTTGCCCCCTCATTGAAACTATTTTCAGGTTTGTTAAAGTTAAAAAATAGTCAATAAATATAGCACCAGGTAAATGTGAACATCATTATCCAGACTGGAGGGACTATCACCCTTCTACCTGTTGTTCATTTATGTTTAAGTGTCTGCAATGGGCAGGTGCCTCTCTTTCTTCTTCATATGTGAACGATGAATGCATTTTGCTCTATTTCACATTTGACAGTGATTCTCATTACAATTTTTCTTTTCATATAATACAGTTGATGGAAAGTCAATTTTTCTGTATATGATAGATTCCATCATTTGCTCAGTAATTTATCTGTTGGCAGTGAATATATTACAATAGCACATCCCAGTGGCTTGAATAGAAAGAACTCAAATTCTAATCTGGACCCAGATTCTGTATTTATCTATTTCTTAATGGACACCCTTCTCAAGAAAATATTCCTACATACATAGTTTCTCTTTGTTTTGTTTCTTACCTCAAATGCTAACAAAGAGTAAGAAAAAGAATAGTCTTTCTTGAAAGCATCTAACTATAAATTATTTGTAAGAATTTTCAATTTAATAACAAGCACACAATATTAATATTTCATTATTAATTAATCCTACAAAACCACAAGTTAGATGGCAAACACTTGAATAATTTTTTAAAGATCACGAAGTATTTTGGCACTTTTTTATTATTATTAATGGCTCTTTCATGTCCTGGCATGATGAAGACAAAGAATACAATAGACTTGCCATACAAGCGGAGAATGAGGCCAACAGGTGGTGTAGTGGGGAAGGCACTGGACTCCCATGTAATCAACTGTGGTTTGAGCCCTGGACCTGGCAGCTTGAAACTCATGCCAGGAACATGTGCATCCTTCCCCAAAATCCCAAAAGGAGAATAGAGGAAAAGGGATTGCGATATGGCCATCTCCACTGGGGGGTGGGGGTGATTTTCTTTCTGTCTCTTTCTATCTCTCCGACAAGTATACGTGCCCTATAGCAAAAAATCCCTCCTTCTAAAAAATAAAATAATAAGTGAAGAGAATGAATTGAAAATTTAACAATGAGAACTTGTATTATGTGTATTGCTTGTATGGAAAATATTATCAACTGCTTCGATAGTCTGAATTGGAGGAATCCAGTATTTGGGAATGTTGCAAACTTCTAAAACATTCATATGGTGCTTAATTATCGACTCTTTTAAAGTTTCTGTTAGTAAACTTATAATCTTTTCCCCAAATATACCTAGGCTAAGATTTATTTTGACTCCTAGAAAATGTTATGTCAGTTTATTATGAAAAAATAATCAGCTATTATTTGAGCATCTTATACCTGTTATCTTAAAACAAAAATCTTTTATCTTTTCTCAGTAAATAATTTCTTGTTGGTTTCAATTTATTTTCTTTGTAAACATAATCATTTCAGTCATCCCTTTCCTCTTTCTCCCACTTACTCATACATAGAAATTTTATAAAGATATTCTTTTTAGACTCCCATTCTTGAAAGATACCAAAATAATAAAAGAAATGACATGCAGATTTTAAAAAATTATTTATTTATTTATTTATTTATTTATTCATTCATTGAAGAGGTTTTTGCTATAGGGCATGTGCACTCACCAGAAAGACAGAGACAGACAGAGAGACATAGATTGAGAAATCACCCCCTGGGGGATGGCCACACCATAATCCCTTCTCCTCCATCCTCCTCTCTCGGGATCTTGGGCATGCATGCACATGTGCCTGGCGTGAGTTTAAGCCACTGGGTCCAGGACTCAAACCAAGGTTGACTATATGGGAGTTCCGCAACGTAACCATTACGCTAACTGCTGGTCCCCAGATTTTTTTTTAAAAGAGAAGCTTTATTTTCAATGACATTTGAAACACCTCCAGAACTGACTGTACTCACCATTCTCTGAGATGATAGATAACCTGTTCCCAAGATCTGTCACTTCCACTTTGACATCCAATTCCTTGCTTTTGCTACAAAATATTTCCTGAAAAGTAACTCTTCATACCACTTCTGTATCATCCATCTCATCTACTTTCTTTATCTTTATCAGATAAAATTGTTAGGGAGCCAAGTAGAAATGTTTTAAGTTGCCTTACTAACTGCCAGTGGAAATTCCAGCTGATGACTAAGAAGCTGAAGTCTTCCATGCTTTTCTGTGATTCGTCATCTTGTCTCTGTAAGTTTTCTGAAGTTATCAAAGATGAACCATCCCATTACCTCTGATTGGCCAGAGAATGCAATGCCATAATCATAGACTGATAACTTCCCTGATTTTTTTTTAATGAGCTCTCAGATATAATTTACCACCAAGGTTATGACTAAACGCTCAAAATAATACCGCCTTCCAAGTATTTTGCTATGCTCTTTCCCACTTCAGGGGCTTATTTTATCTCATTTATTTTGGTAAGTTATATTTTTCTGGACATATCATTCCATTAATAACTTAAAGTTTTATATCTCATAACTGGACATATTTGGGAAGTCTATAAGAATCACCTAGTCCCTTTTAGAAAAATAATACATGATAGATAATTTAAAATCAGAGTATATCTAGTTATCACAGAAAATTTTAAATATTGTTTCTAAATTTCTTATCCCTTTCTTTTGTATGAATTGTTAAATAATGTCTAAAATGCCCATTCCCATTCCATTTTTGTTACCTTTCTAGCCTCTCTTTTCATAATAATTTTGAAGCTATGTTCATCCTACCAGTTAAATTCTGAAGAAATGCACTTTTGGTATGACTCCAGCCTGGGCAAGACCCCATTGTTTCTTTGGCATAGTCCTCCAGAATCTTGTAAAAAACATTCTTTTTTATTCCATTTTATGTAGATTTCAGATCTGTTGACTGCCTCCTGGTTCAATTCTGCTATGTAATTATTTATAGTCACTAAACAGATATTTCTTTAAGATATTCACTACATTTCTTTTGAATTTTTCTCTTTTCAATTCAGTATAATCTAAAGATGAGTCTTAGGTTACTTAAAAGCATATTTTATTTCTTTTACATAAAAATATGGACTAAGAACACTGAATAGAATTTAGTTATTTCTAGTATATTCACAAAATTAATCGACCATCACCACTAATTAATTTTAAAACATTTTATCACCCTTACATGAAACACATTTCCCTTAACAATTTTTTCCCATTCTTTCTTCCTCTCAGTCTCCGGCAGACCACTAATAGACAATAGTTCCGCTTCTATTGATTTACTTTTTCTGTACATTTCAGATAAATGCATCATGCGAATTGTGGTCTATTGTAAATGGTTTCTTTCATTCATCATTTCAAAGTTCATCCATGTTGTAAAATGTGTCACTACTTGATATTCTGTTGCATAAATATATCTTTTTTTATTAATTCATCAGTGTTTGGACATTTAAGCTGTTTCTATCTTTATTATTAATAATACTGTTCTGAATATTCATGTACCTATTTTTCATGTGAATATGTTTTTATATTTTAAGCTTGTAGAATTGCTGGGCTATGTAACAACTCTATATTTAACATTTTGAGAACCTGACAAACTATTTTCCAAAATGGCTGTCCCATGTTATAATTCCGTTAGCAATGAGGAAGGTCCCAGTTTCTCCACAGCCTCATCAACACTTGTTATTGTCTGCCTTTTTTTGTTTTTCCCTTTCTAAAAGTGATATCTTTTTTTTTTGACATTGATTTGAGTATTTATAATGACTAAGATACTGAAGATCTTTTCATGTACTTGTTGGACATCTGTATATCCTCTGAGAATTGTCTTTTAAAATCCTGAGCCCAATTTTTAGAGTGTTTCCTTTCTAGATTTACTTATTTATTTCATGAATCAGCAGTTAGCGTAATGGCTATGTCGCTGGACTCCCACGTAGTCGACTGCGGTTCGCGTCTCGGACCCGGTGGCTTACAACTCACGCCGGGCGCGTGTGCGTGCGTGCCCAAGATCCCGAGAGGAGAATGGAGGAGAAGGGATTGCGGCGTGAATCCCCCCTGGGGGGTGATTTCTCGCTTTCTGTCTCTATGTCTCTCTCTGTCTGTCTGGCGAGCGCACGCGCCCTATAGCGAAAAACCTCTCCAAAAAAAAAAAAAAAAAAAAGAAAGAAAGAGAGAAAAAAAAAAAAAAAAAACAAGCTCCTGATATTGCAATCTACCCCAGCTTCAGTCAGACATGTATAATGAGCACAATGTGCCCAGCTTACTCCAGGAAGTCTCTGGATGTGAACCTGGAACCTTCTCAGGTAGGTAGCCTCACAGAATGTCATATTTTATTGCTGTTTTACTCCCACCATCTGGTTTCCTGGATTTTTTTTTATTGTTAGGTTGTAAGAAGTTTTATTGTTTGTTTGCTTATTTGTTTTTAAATATTCTGGTTATAAGTTACTTGCCTGACATGATTTCTAAATAGTCTCTCCTATTTTGTGGGTTGTCTTTTAACTTTCTTGATGGTGTCCTTTAAAGCACAAATTAAAATTTTAATGGACACCAAGTTATTGTACTTTTTTCGTTCATTGTGCTTTTGGTATTAGTAACCCATTGTTTAATCTAAGGTCACAAATATTTACACTTATGGCTTTTTTTGAAGAATTTTATAGATGTAGCGCTCACACTTATGATCCATTTTCAGTTAATTTTTGTATATGGCGTGAAATAAAGATCCAAATGCATTATTTTGCATGTGGATATCCAGCTTAACAGTATCATTTGTCAGAAAGACTACTTCAGTCCTGCATTATCTTGACATCTTTGTGGGGATTCAAATGACCATAGATGGATGGGGTTTATTCTTGACTCTTAATTCTATTCCATGGTTCCTACGTCTATTCTCATGTCAGTGCCTCACTGTTTGGATTGTTATAGTATTATATTAAGTTTTGAAATAGAGAAATACAAATTTTCTAACTTCTATTTTTTATTTTAGAAAATTTTATTAAAGTTGTTCATAGAAATTATGTTTGGAATCAGTAATTTATATTTTATTTGTTTTTTAATATATTTTTTAATATTATTCATACATTAAATCACTATACATCATTTAGATTGTAAAGAGACTTCACTCAGCGTGATATACACCTCAGTGCAGTCCAGTTGAAACCATCATACACAACCTCGTCAACAGATAGTAAACCTTATCTGTGTCTCACAAGTATCTTACCTCTCCATTTTCCCCCTGAATTTCCTAGGCTCTTCCTCTCTCACACTCTCTTTCCACTTTGTTTCTAGTGTCCATTACAATTTTTAATACTTTTATGTTCTCCAGTCTTTCAGTCTCTACCATAGAGTGAGGACAGTCGATATACATTAAGTGAAGAAATACAATGTTTCTTTTCATAGCTTGACTTGCTTTATTCAGCAACAGATCTTCCATATTTGTCCACTTTCTATCAAATTCCAGTGCCTTGTTGTTTTTTATGGCTGAATAGTATTCCATGGAGTATATGTACCACAATTTTTCAATCCACTCATCCATTTGTGGACATTTGGGTTGGTTCCACGTCTTAGCAATCGTGAGTAAGGCTGCAATGAATATAGATGTGAAAGCACTTTTCCAGCTGAGTGCCCTCCTGTCCTTTGGGTAGATACCCGCAGGATACAAAATAAACTTACGAGAATCTATAGTATTTCTATATACTAACAACAAGCAGATAGACTGAAGAATGTAATTCCATTTATCATAGCCACAGGAAGTATAAGATACTTAGGAATAAAACTAACCAAAGAAGTCCAACTTCTTTTTAAAAATTATTTTCGCTTTTCTGCACCCAGTAATAGTTTTTAAATCGTAGTAAACATGCTTAAAAACCATTAGCCACATTCAGGTACCATCATTGTAAGCTGTGACCTATATTTTATTTAATGTGTATTTTATGAAGTTACTAGCACCTTACTTCTGAGAGTGCTAGAAACGGGATAACGTTGACTTGGCATCTCATGAAGAAGCACAATATAGGTTTTATATTGTCGGGATCTCCATGCTTCATTTGAGTATTGAAACTGCCTGAGAGAGCTGCCAATTACATGCTGGTATTTTTGATCACCTACAATAGTGACTTAGGATTTTCTAATGTAGTGGAAGTAAAAGGTAAGAACAGAAACCAACTGGTTATTCTACTTGTGGTTCAAGTTCATAGTGAGGGCTTAACCTCAGACTTGTTAAAACACTGTAGAAAAACATCTTTCTACCTGTTATGAAAAATGAATTATTACTATTAATTTTAAAGGTTATTCTACTTTGTTTTAAAAATTATAATAGTTTTAAAATTGGACCCAAATTTATTGTTTGTATTTGTTTAAGACACATTAGACATATACCAACTACTAAACACTTTCCAGGAAAAATCTTTTTGCTCAGAAACCTGTGTTACTTTACAATGACTTGAAAGCCATTATTGTAATTCTTAGACATAAGAAAGGCAAAGCTAAATATCCCACAGTAACTCATTTGTGGATTTATTTTGTCTTTGTATCTAGTGGTTGCGATTGCTGTTAAGAGAACTTTTGCTAGTTTTAACAACATACAATTGATTTTATAAATGAAATGCATCACAGGAAAAGTGTCTAGTGAATAATTTTAATAACACTTATGGAGTTATCTTGGGAAAAGCAGTCCTCTAACACTTATTTGCCCTTGAGATTTAGAAGAAATCATATCTCTAGTGCCCATAATAAGGAGCTAATTTAACTGAGTTCAAGTTAACTGTGAACAAATGGATTAACAAGCACCTTATTAAAATTTTAATTTACATTTCATTTATCACATTTAATAGAATCAACTTTGTTGTTTCAGGATGGGTAAAGGCATTAATTTCCAAGGATAACTTTGGGTGCCATTAATTTCAAATGTTTTTATTGTTGGTTTTCATAGTTACCATAATTATGTACCCTATGTAGCATGGAAATATAAGACACATAATATAAAATTTCACTGTTAAAGACCATTTAATTATCTAACAAATTAAAAATGTTTATGTTTATATAGCTTGTGAATTTTCTTGCTACTGTAAGAATGTTTTAATTAAGGTAATTTAAGACCTTTGGTCCTTTCAGGTTATAACTTAGATAGTTAAATATTTTCATGTCTGAAGAAAGAGTCTGGATTTTGTTGCTAATATTTTGACTTATGTCTTCTTTAATTACTCATACAATTTATGTTTTTCCTTTGTCTATTAAGTATTCTGCTATTTGCATATGACAATATCTGATTATATTTGTTAAAGATTTATGCTTTTACTTTCAAATAAGTGCATAATCTATTCATGCACTAAAAGAGAATTACTATGTAATATGAAAAAAACTTATTCAATGTATTATAGTATTTTTTATAATATTAATAGACAAGGAACTGATTAAGAAAATATTGGAGTACACAGGTGCAAACATTTTTTCTTTTCTTTTCTTTTTTTATTTTTGTTTTTGAGAAAGTTTTGCTGTAAGGTGTGTGGGCTCACCAGTGAGACAGAAAGAAACAGACAGAAATAGAGAAATCATCCTCCAGGGGTATGGTCATGCTGTAATCCCTTCTCCATTCTTCTCTAGGGATTTTGGACACAGATGCACATGCACATATACCCAGGTACGATGCCAGGTCTGGAACTCAAACCGTGGTTGGCTATGTGGGAGTCCAGCGATGTAACTATAATGGCATCTGCTGGTCCCTCCTCCTCCTCCTCCTCCTCCTCCTCCTCCTCCTCCTCCTCCTCTTCTTCTTCTTCTTCTTCTTCTTTTTAGATTATAAGAGTGTGTATGCTCACCAGAGAGTACTCTATAATCCTTTTTCCTTCATTCCTTCTTTTTATCAGGATTCTGGGTATGTGCATACACCTGGCATGTTTTTCAAGCTGCCAGGTGCACCATTTGAACTGTGGGCCATGTGAGACTTGGATCCCTTTACCACTGAGCTATGAAGCTGGCCTCATGATTATTAACTTTAACTGAAAATAAGAAACACTTCTCATCATGGCCTATATTAAAACCAATTTACTCCAAATCTTGCCCCTATATTATATCAGTTGACTCCTTGAATAGGAGTGAAAGAGTATTCTTATCTTCCACTTCTTGATCTGTTCTTAAAATTGACTTCTAATTATAATGATTGAACTCTGGTGATTCTTATGAACTGATGGATGATTCTGATACATTTTCATAATGCTAATCATAAGGACTTACGTACTTGAAGGTACAACATTAATCACCTTATAGATTTCTGAATAAGGAAAACATAAGTGTATTTTTAAGGGACTGTATTCCATTTACAGAGTTAGTATCCTGTCAAGATATTTTTCAGATGATATCATTAAAATAGTAAAAAGTAACATTTCCTTAACGTGAGACAAGTGATCTAATTTTAATGACAGCTGCTGTTAATGTCAGGCACCCAGATATAGTTTATAATGCTTAGTAATTACAGCAATCTTTCTTCTCTTTTACTAATTATTTCAAGAGAAAGAAGTAAAAGCTTTAAGAATGGGCACAAAAGGCAGCTATATTGGATCTTTTTTTTTGTAAAGCAAATAGCTTTCAAATCATTCCATTAGCTGTCATGAGAGTACAAAAAGAATTAATCAAAAATGACATCAATTTTAAGGGCCTGCCAAAACCTCATGAGAAAAACAATCCCATAATAAAAAGAGAGAATTAAAGGTAATGTCCTCCATCCATGAAGGGATTTTACTCCCCCCCCCCGCAGCACACCCATGTTGTGCTGTATTATAATTATATAGACTATATATGCTTTAAATTCTTCTGGTAAGTTTATTTCATGCAACTAATACCTAATGTATTATTTAAGCAATACATTCCTGTATAGTTTGTATTTATCCAAGATTTTTCTGAACAATATCTTCGTTAGGGCTTTTGTTGATTTTGACTATTTTCCACCTGCTATTAGAAATGGTTAAACTCTTTTGTAGAATTGTGCAGAATCACAAGGGACAACTGAAACAAATTATTTAAAAACTAAAAGGAAGAGTAATGTTGGCAAGGACATAAGAGGTATTTTTGTTAAGTCTAGATGTAAATGTTCAAGAAATTTTCAGTTAGTGTTATTTATTATACAATAGTTTCTAGGTACCTACTAAAATGTTTACTTAGAGTATTTCAAGCTTACATCATCTTGTTTCTTAATATTTTGTAATTATTAACCTTCAAAAATCCATAGGAATAAATATTACCTGCTATTTTTAACAGGTAATCAAAGTTCAGAGTGATGAGATTACCAAAATAATATTATTACTAATTTTCTAGTGTCTTCCTGCCACTCACATCTATAGTTCTATGTTTTGTGTAATGCACCATCGTGGGCTTCTGTATTTAATAGCTAATTGCCTTCTTCCCATTAGTTGGTTTGGGATACATCCATGACAAAAACAAAACCCCCTGCTGTTGTGAAACACATCATAGCAGAGGAAGACTGACAATAAACAATAAAATAAATACGTAACAGAGGCTGTTAGAAGCATTAAGTTCTATAGAAAAAGAAAGTCAGGGGCCAGCAGATGGGGTCATGGTTGAGGCAGTGGATCCCTCATGAACAACTCCATAGTTCAAGTCCCAGACCCACTGGCCTAAAAAACACACTGGGCATGTGTGAGTGCATGTCCCAAATCTGGACAGGAGAATGGAGAAGGGATTGCAACCTGACCATCTTTCTTTGGGAATGACTTCTTGCTTTCCCTCTCTCTGTTTCTGTCGTCTTTCTCTGGCAAACACACAACCTATGGCAAAAAAAAAAAAAAAAAAAAAAAAAAAAGAAAGAAAGAAAGAAAGAAAGAAAGAAAGAAAGAAAACCAGGCCATGGGAATTTTGAATGCTATGGTAAAAGTGTAAAACAGATTTTCCTCACCAAAGTTTCTTTCTTATTTTGTGTAGGAAAGTATGTCATTCTCTATATGTCTCATTATGATATGCATTATACAATAAATATAACTAATCTAAAATAAATTACATAAATATACATGTATGCACACATATTGTATTTATTTAATATATATTTACACACAAATATGTATTTATTTAATATATATTAACATGTAAATATATATTATATTTATTTAATTTCTGTTTTATATGCATATATACACACAGGAAATAATTCTCATTATTCAGAGATTCTATACCTATGAATTCACAAACTCCCTAAAATTGGTTTGTAAATCAAAAATCAAAAATTAATACTTATGACAATAGATTGGGTGCTCAAAGACATGCACATGTTAGAGCAGCAAACAATTTTGAGTCTTCCAGCATGTCTATTCCTACCTGAGGTTGAGTAAGGTGACACTCAGACTTCATTTTTCACAATTTGTGCTTTTTCTTGGTAATTTCACTGTTTAAAATGGCCCCCAAAATAATGATAAGGTATAGTCTAGAGTTCTTATGCACAAGAAAAGTGATGTGCTTTATAGAGAAAATACTTGTGTTAGGTTAGATTTATTTAGGCATGAGTTGTAGTGTTATTGGCCATGAATTCAATGTAAATGAATAACAATATGTGTTGAATGTCTTTAACCATAAACACATATATAAATCATTCTGTATTAATCAGTCAGTAAAAACATTGTCACCAGTGACTCGTAGTAAACTAACAAGATATTTTCCTTTAACTACATAGAATAAGAGAAACAACTATATAAGGTGATAAGACATTTAATATATTAAAATTTCATCCTTAAGCAAACAGTTTTTGCCAGTGAGTCTCTGATTATTTTTGTGTAGTTATTGTACTTATTAACTAAATATGAATACTTTAGGTTTAGTATATTATTCTATCTGATGTAGTAACTTAAAAACATTGTCTTGAGGGAACCAACAGTTAGCGTAATGGCTATGTCGCTGGACTCCCACATGGTCGACCGCGGTTCGCGTCTCGGACCCGGTGGCTTGCAACTCACTCCGGGCGCGTGTGCGTGCGTGCCCAAGATCCCGAGAGGAGAATGGAGGAGAGGGGATTGCGGCGTGACCATCCCCCCTGGGGGGTGATTTCTCGCTTTCTGTCTCTATGTCTCTCTCTGTCTGTCTGGCGAGCACACGCGCCCTATAGCGAAAAAATCTCTCCCAAAAAAAAAAAACAAAAACAAAACAAAACAAAAAAAACATTGTCTTGAGAAATTATTGAGTAACTCCAGTTGAAATATATCAGTCTCATCCCGTTTGACAAATTACTTTGGAACTCCTTGAGTATAATTTCCTTTCTTTCTTTATCTAGACTCTTGTCACTTTATGTGTGCTTCATTTCAATATTATCCTTCTTCCACTATACCCATTTCTGTATTTCTTTTCCTAATTAGTTTGCTTAATGCTTCAGTCTAGATATTTTCTTTGTAAAAATATAATATTTATTCACTGTACATCTTTACAGCATACATCATCGTTTTCCCCACCATGCATACAGTCTATATTAGTTAAGCCATAGATATTACCATGTACATTAACAGATAACTTTTCATTTTTGTTTCTGTTAAATGTTTCTTTTTTTCTTGAATCCCTTCCCTTCCTTTCACTGTTACTCCCTCCTATACTGTTTCTAGTGTCTTCTGCTGCCCTTCCCACTATTTTAACTTCCAATCTTTCAGTTTCTGCCATAGAGTGCAGACCCTCAGTATATATTAAGTGGGGGCATACAATGCCTGTCTTTCACAGTCCAGCTTGCTTCACTTATCATTAAGTATTCCTTATTCATCCACTTTATACCAAATGTCAGGATCTCATTTTTCTTTATGGCTAAGTAGTATTCCTTAGTGTGTAAGTGCCACATTTTTTCAATTCATTCAGCTGTTCTTGAACGTTTGGCTGATTCCAAGTCTTAGCAACTGTGAATAATGCTGCAATGAACATGGATATGCAATGTTTTTTGAGTGAGTGTTTTCCTAGCCTTTGGGTGGATACCCAGGAGTAGCATTGCTGGTTGTTCTATTTGTAGGTTTTTGAGGAGCCTCCATATTGTTCTTCATAGGGGTATACTAATTTATATTTCTACCAATATTCTAGGAAGATTCACTTTTCACAACAGTCTCAGCATTTATCCTTCTGTATTTTTTTTTTAATCATAGCCATTTTGACTGGAGTTAAGTGGTTTTGATTTGCATTTCCCTTGTGATTAGAAAGGTTGAGCATATTTTCATATGCTTTTTGATCATTCATATGTCTTCCTTGGAGAGATGTGTGTTTAACTCCTTTGCACATCTTTTAACTAGACTGATTTTTTTTTTTTTGGTGGGTAAATTGCATGAGTTTCCTGTATAATCTGGTTATCAGTCTCTTATCTGAGGCAAGGTTCACAAATATATTCTCCCATTTTGAGGATTGTCACCTCACTCTAATTATTATTTTTTTCTCTGCACAAAAGCTTTTTAGCTGGATGTAGTCTCACTTTTCTGTTTTTGGTATTATTGCCTGTGCTTTGGGGGTTTTATTTAAGAAATATTTGCTTATTCTGATGTCTCTAAGAGTTTCTCCTATATTTTCTACCAGTAGTTTTATAGTTCAAGGATTTATGTTTAGACTTCTGACCAATTTTGAGTTGATTTTTGCTAGTGACGAGAGAAACGGGTTCAGTTTTTTTTTTTTTTTTTGCAGGTGGATATTCAGTTTTTCCAGCCTCATTTGCTACAGAGATTTAATTTCCCCACTAGATTGTCTTGTGGCCTTTGTCAAAATTAGTTGGCTATATGTTTCAGAATTTATTTCTGGATTCTCTATTCTGTTCCATTGGTCTACATGTCTTTTTGTGCCAGTACCATGCTGCTCAGATTATCACAGTTTCATAACATATTTTGAGATCAGGAAGGGGGAGTTCTCCTACTTTATACTTTTGCACAGCATTGCTTTGGCAGTACAAGGTCTTTCATGATTCAAGATAAATTTTATGATTGTTCTTTCTAATTCTGTGAAAAACATCTCTGGTAATTTGATCAAAATTGCATTAAATTTGTGGATTAGTTTGGGTAGAATTGATTCTTCCAGTTGATTAGTTTGGATAAAATTGATTCTTCCAATCTAGGAACATGGAATGTTTTTCCACTTTTTTGTATCGTTTTCAATTTGTTTTTTAGTTTTTCATAGTTTTCCTTGTAGAGGTCTTTCACTTCCTTGGCTAGGTTTATTTCTAGGTATTTTATTTTATTTATTATTTTATTTATTTTTGTGGCTATTGAAAATGGGATTGCTTTCTTAATTTCTGTCCTGAGCTCTTCATTGTTGGTGTACAAAATGCTATAGTTTTTTTTTTTTTTGTATGTTCATTTTGTATTCTGGCACTTAACTGTATTCATTTAATACTTTCATGAGTTCTTTTGTGGGTTCCTTTGGGATTTCTATGTATATAATCATGCCATCTGCAAATAGAGATACTTCTGCTTCTTTTTCTATTTGAATTATTTGAATATCTTTTATTTTACTCTCTTGTTCAATTGTATCAGCTAGGACTTCCAGTACTATGTTAAAAAGGAGTGGAGAAAGTGGGCAGCTTTGTCTTGTTCCAGTTTTTAGTGGAGAAGCTTTCAACTTTTCCCCATTCAGTATGATGTTAGTGATGGATTTTTCACAGATGGCTTTTATTGTGTTGAGAAATGTCCTTTCTATGCTGATTTTGCTGAGATTTAATCATGAATAAATGTTTTATTTTATCAAATGCTTTTTCTCCATCAATTAATATGACCTTATGATTTTTAACTTTCCTTCTGTTACTGTGATATATTACATTTATTGTTTTGCATATGTTGAACTACTCTTGCATCTCTGGGATAAAGCCTACATAGTCATGTTGTATAATCTTTTTGAAGGTTGTTAGATACAATTTGCTAATACCTTGTTAAAAATTTTTACATCTGTATTCATCAGAGATATCAGTCTGTAGTTTTCTTTTTTGTTATGTCCTTGTCTGTTTTTTGATAAGGGTGATGGAGATTTCATAGAATGCATTCGGGAGGGTTCCTTCATTTGGTATTTTTAGAAATAGTTTGAAGAGAATTTGCGGTTAGCTCTTTAAAAATTTTGTAGAATTCGGAAGTGATGCCATGAGTACCTTGGTTCTTCTTTATTAGTAAATTATTTATTACTGATTCCATCTCTTTGCTTGTTATTGATATAGTCAGGCTTTCTATTTCCTCCTGGTTTAATCTTGGTAGATTTTATATGTCCAGAAATTTGTCCATCTCATCTAGGTATTTTTGTTTGTTAGGAAGTAGTCACTCATAGTATTTTTTCATGATCTTTTGCATTTTTCTTATATCTCTTGTAATACTGTCTCACTGCTAATTTTATTTATTTCATTAATCTCTATGTCCTAGTTGATTAATCTACCCAGTGGTGTGTCAATTTTGTTTATCTTCTCAAAGAATCATTTTTTTTTTGTTTAACTTATTTTCTGTATAGTTCTTTTATTCTCCATTTTATTTATGTCTCCTTCAATCTTCATTATTTCTTCTCTCCTGGTGTTTTGAGTACTTTTTTTGTTGTTATTTTTCAGATCCCTGAGATGTATTGTTAGGTTGTCTATTTGCCACCTTTCTTTTTTTTTTTTTTTTCTTGCGAGTACTAATTGTTATAAACTTCCCACTTAAAACTGCTTTTGCTGTGTCCCATAAGTTATGGAATCTCGTTCTGTTCAATATTGTTGGTTTCAATGATCTTTTTTTTTTTTTTGGAGAGGTTTTTGCTATAGGGCGCGTGCGCTCGCCAGACAGACAGAGAGAGACAGAGAGACAGAAAGCAGGAAATCACCCCCCAGGGGGGATGGCCACGCCGCAATCCCTTCTCCTCCATTCTCCTCTCGGGATCTTGGGCACGCACGCACACGCGCCCGGCGTGAGTTTAAGCCGCCGGGTCCGGGATTCGAACCGCGGTCAACTATGTGGGAGTCCAGCGACATAGCCATTACGTTAACTGCTGGTCCCAATGATCTTTTGATTTCAACCTTAATTCCTCAGAGCTTGTGAAGTCATTCAGGACTAGGTTGTTTAGTTTACATATGTTCGTGTATTTTCGAGGGCTCTTTCTATTTTTCATTCACTTTTAATTCTATAGTGATTGGAAAAGACAATTGTATAGTTTCATATATCTGAATTTGTAAAGACTTATTTTGTGTCTGATCATGTGGTCAATCTTTGTAAATTTTCCATGTGAGGGTGAGAAAAATGTGTATTTTTTTGGTTGTTAGTTGAAATGTTCTATAGATATCTGTCAAGTCCATTTGGTTTATGGTATCATTTAGCTCTTGTGTCTCTTTTTAAAATTTTTTGTCTAGATGATCTGTCCTGAAGAGAGAGTAGAGTGGTGAAATCTCTAATGATCTAGCAGCCTTTCTTTCACAGATTTGTGTGATCCAGTGTTGGGTGCACAAATATTTATAAGTGTTATATCTTCTTGGTTGATTTACCCTTTTAGTACTCTGTAGCATCCATCTTTGTCTCTTCTTACAGTTTTTGTCTAGAAGCCTATTTTTTTGGGGGGGAGGGGGGGTTCCGTTTCCATGGAATAGTTTTTTCCAGCCATTTACTTTGTCTATGTACATCTTTATCAGTGAGTTTTCCTGTTTGTAGGCAGAAGATAGAGTGCTTCTATTGTTGTTGTTGCTGCTGTTTTTCAGTTCAGTCTGTATCTTTTGATTGGAGAATTTAACCCATTAACATTCAATGTTATTTTCAATATTTACAGACTTATCTCTGTAATTTTATTAGCCATTGTATATTTTTTAGGTTGTTTTGTGTTCCCTTATTTCTTTTTGTCTTGCTTTTGTTTTATTCAATACTTCTTGAAGAGCTGGCCAGGCTTTCATAAATTTGGTTTGTGTTTATCTGAGAATTAAAAAAATTTTTTTTCAGTCCATTTGGAGGATATTCTTGCTGCATATAATATTCCTTGCTGGAATTTTTTTTCTTTTAGAATTTTTAATATGCCTTTCATTCTTTCCTTGTCTGCATTATTTCAATCGACAGATCTGAAGTTAGCCCGATAGAATAGCCTTTGTATGTTACTTGATGCTTCTCTATTGCCATTTTTAGAATCTTGTCTTTGCCAGGAACCAGCAGATGGTGTGGTGGCTAAGGCACTGGGCACTCCCATATGGTTGACCATGGTTTGAGTCCTGGACCTGGTGGTTTGCTTTCCCACTTTATCTCTCTCTCTCTTTCTCTCTCTGTCTCTCTCTGGTCAAATTAAAATAAATGAATGAATAAATAAAAATTAAATAAATAATTTTTTTTCAAAAAAGAATCTTGTTTTTGACTTTGATTTTTTTTCAATCTGACTATGATGTGCCATAAAGAGGATCTTCTTACATTGATTCTATTTGTTATCCTTTGTGCTTCATAAGTTTCTATATCTTTATGTTTCTTTAGATTTGGAAAGTTTTCAGATAGTATTTTATGAAAAGTTTTCTATGCCTTTACTAGATTCATTGCCTTCTGGAATTTCTATTATTCATATATTTGGGCATTTAATGGTGTCAGTATTTCCTGTATATTATTCTCATTTTTCTTGGTTATTTTTTCATTCTTTTTCATGGTTTAGATTAAGTCAGATGCATTGTCTTGAAGATCAGAGATTATTTTTTCTGTATGGTCCAATCTTCTATTAATGCTTTCAAGGGAGATTTTAATTTTTTTTCATTGTATTCTTCATGTCCAGAAGTTCTGCTTATTCTTTTTTAGGGTGTCTGTATCTTTATGAAATTCCTCCTTTGTGTCATGGAATGATTTTCTAATCTCTTAGACTTGGTTTTCCATTTTCTCTACCGCTCATGGAATTTTGTTACAATAAATATTCTGAATTCTATTTCTGTAATTTCTGGGATTTCTTGTGTTTTTTCCATAGTGGGTGAAGAGTTGCTATGTTTTTTTGAGGGAGATATTCTTTCTGCTATTCTTCTATTTGTTAAGGCTCTGCTTTTATTTATTTATTTTTTCCATTGTTGAGGCATTGTTGCTTTTCCCTATCTATCAGGGGCATGTTTCTGGGACTGTATGCTTGTGCATTATTCTGTGGTGTACTTTATCTGCACACCAGTTTCTCTCTTATTTCCAAAATTTTCTAATTCTGACATAACTGAACACTGACGTGAGGAGCCTGACTTTATTAATGTAGGAGATAAGGTTGCCCATCCCACATGTTGCATGGGCTTAAGGAACCTGCTCTCTAGCTCCAGGACCAGCAGAGGGCTTGGTCTGCAGTGGAAGACCCAGCCAAACAGTCCTACTGCCTTATTGCATCTGAAGCTGTGCGGGTCCTTGCAAAAGTGTGTGAGAGAGATTCTGTGACCCTGCTTCTTCTACACTAGCTCTGAGACTCATGTTTGACCCGGGTCTCCCACCCTGGCTGGTGGTGAAAGACCCAGTCAAACCACCCGGATGCCTTACTGTTTCTCTAGATATTTTTTATTGATCTATTTTCCAGTTAACTAATCTTATTTTATGCTGTGTCTAATATGCTGTTAAATTTATTTATTGAGTTCATAATTTGAGTGTTTATATTTTTATTTTCTACAATTTCCATTTAATAATTTTATAGCTTCTATTTCTCTGTTTTAATTTTTTCTTTAATGAGTCTTTGATTGTGGAAAATCAAATTAGAACTGGCTATTGAATTGAAAATTACTTTTCTTTGCCTAATTAAGATAATCTAGAATATCAGGAAGAAAGATAATAGGAGAAAATCTAGTGAGTATGTGTATGCTCTGAGGAATACTATGAAGAAAAAAAGACTGCACAGGAAAGTGAGCAGCAAAAGACTTCTGGTGGTGAAATGACTTTTAAGCATATCATTGAATAATGTTTATTATGTTGGTTTTATATTACGGTGATATAATCTTTCTCCATCTTCTACTTACCCAATACCTTCAGTTAATACTTCTGATTACACAAACATTTGTAAATGACTTTTGGGGAAATTAAATGAATAAACAAAGTAAGTTTAATGTCTAGAACAGTGATGTTAGAACAGTTCAAAAACATAAAATACAAGTGAGATTAAATTTAGCTAGTACAGAAACTCAGAGCCAAGAATTTCTGTGAAATCTTTATCTCCAATAATACCCAGAAATTTAAGATAGATCATTGGATTTTTTTTTTTTTCCAATATGGGGTAAGGAACACTAAGCTGATACTGGAATTAAAAGTAATTGAAGCAAAGGTTGGATCTGTAAGAGTTTTCCCAGGAAGACTATAGAATAAAAATTGTAGTATGGAGCCAATGATGGCTCCATGAATAACAAAAATATCTTGGCAGAAGTCATTCACAAAGGCAGGAGTGTAACGAGACTGCACATATAGGGAAGTCAAAGCCACAGAAGGTCTTAAGCAGAAGGGTGTGGTTACCAATGTCACATGTAGCTGTTATGAAGTAAAATTAAAGTTGCAACAGTTTGGTTTATTTATTTATTTATTTATTTATTTATTTATTTATTTATTTTTCAGTTGCTTTAGAAATCATGTGTAGTTTTAGCAAAAGCTATTTGAGTGTAAGAGCTGTGGTACTAGAAGTCAAAACGTGGTAAACTGAGGCATTAAATGCAAATAATAAATACATAAGCATTTTTCCTCTTCCAAGAAGTTTTACAGTATAGGAAAGGAGAAAGAGAATGACAGATCAGGACTAGTTGATGGTGTAATAATTATGTTGCTGAATTCCCGTGTAGTCAACAGCGATTTAAGTCTGGGACTGGTGGCTTAAAACTCACACCAATCAGTATCTGTGTGCATGCCCAAAACCCCAAGAGGAGAATGGAGCTTTGAGAAGGGACTGTGGCGTGGCCATCCCCACTGGGAAGTGATTTCTTGCTTTCTGTCTCTCTGTCTCTCTGGCAAGTGCATGTACCCGATAGCAAAAATCTCTCCAAAAATAAAAGAAGTAGAGTGACAGATAAGAGGGTTATGAAGTGTTGTCATAAAACATGCTATTGAGAAAGTGGCAGAAGAGAGGAAAATATTGAGAGTACATTAGAACATCGCTTCTTAACCTTTTGTGTGTGTCATAGAATCTTTGATTACCTAATGAAATCTTTTATCCTCAAAAAATTTCTACCACACATACCGAAGTTTGCATGATAATGGAAGGAATTACTGATGTCCTGATAAAGGAATTGTTTCTAGGTTAAAAGGCTTTGCATGAAAGAGAGAAAAAAATGAATGATGGTATAAGACACTTGAGACAAAGAGTGCAAATGGTATCAAGAACAAGTATGAGACATCCTTGTCTTGGAATAGAAAGGCTATCATAATGAGTTTTCTTAAGTGTTTTTGGAGACAATAAAAAAATGGCCCATGCACATATACATAAACTTCTGAGTGATTTTACAAGATTCTAAATCTACTCTGTCAGTGGAGGTATAAGGAACTGGAATTTCGTCCAACTCAGAAAGTATATGGTTTGGAATTCCCCAGACTTGTCATGTCTCTCTCTGGTCACTACCACATTCAGAGATAGTTTTTCTCTTTAAGATCAGCCTATATCTGCCTCTGTTATATATCAATGAACATGACTTAATCTTTACAATTTATTCATTTATTTGTATCCTAGATGTTTACAAATAAAGGGACAGATGGATTATAATCATCACACTTTGTTGTAATTATCTGCATATATTTAGCAATAGCTGAAATCAGAGGTCTATGTAGTTTTTTTCCTCAGTTCCTAAATAGGTGCTGAATAAGTGAGTTAAATTATTTAAAAAATTGCAATGTAGTGAACACAATAAAAAATCTGTCACATGTACAGTTGATCTCTAGGAAACTCAACACATCAGATGCTGAACAGCTATCATCTATTGGATTTTTTTTTTTTTTTTTTTAACCAGAGAGTACATATGCTCACCAGAGAGAAACAGAGAGACCAAGATAGAGGGAGAACAGAGAGCACCCTACATGGAGAGTAGATATGCCTCTGTTTATCTTTCCTTTCAAGATTTTGAGTATTGCATGTACACATGCCCAGCTTGTTTGTCAAGTCTCCAGCTTTGGGTCCCAAACTGCTCAGTCAGTCATGTGGGATCTGACTGCCTCAACTACTAGGCCATAGAGTTGGCTCTGCTGAATATTTTTCTTTTTCATTTTTTAAAATTTTTTTATTTTGAAGAGTTTTTTTCTACAGAGCACATGCGCTTGCCAGAAAGATAGACAGAGAGACAGAAAATGAGAAATCATCTCCTGGGGGGATGGTCATGCCATAATCTCTTTTCTTCCATTCTCCTCTCTGGATCTTGGGCATGCACGCACACGTGCCTGGCATGAGTTTAAGCTACCAAGTCCGGGACTTGAATCGTGGTTGACTATATGGGAGTCCAGCATTGTAGCCACTATGCCATTTGCTGGCCCCGTCCCTGCTAAATCTTAATGTTTGCTCTTGAGTCTTAACTGAATGAAAGGGTGAACAAGATTATAGATTGATGCATTCCTTTAAACTAAATTCAAACTTTTGTAGATATTATTTCTACTAATTTAAAAAAAAATCAATGATAAAAACTACTACCATTTTAAAAAGTACCAACCACATGTCAAATGACACACATAGATACAAATGCATTATCTCTGTGTATCTATCATCTATCTATAATCTGCCTGCCTAATTATATATTTTGTAGCAATCATACAAGAAAGGCATGATTTTCATACTCCAGAGGATAAAAAAGTGATGTTGCAAGAGAATAAATAACTTTTTAAAAACTATAGTTAGAAAATGGCAGAGCAGTAATGAACCAAAATCCCCGATTTTCTTTGTAGATTGTATTCCCAAAGACCCCTGAAATATGGTAAAGGAGCAACATATCTTCCAACTGTTGCTTGACTCAGAGAAAGATATGGTCATTCCAGAGAAAAATACCTTTCCTAACAGTAGAATCATAGAATCAGGAGATCCAGAATTAGCACATTTTCCTTGACTCCCGAAGGCTATGGACCCACTTTCTCCAGGACATATGATGTATAATACCTTTTCTTCTTCTTCTTTTTTAATAAAAAATCTCACTATGTCACAATTATGCTGCCTCAGCCTGAGGCTACCAGTATACCGTCATGCCAGCTTTTTCAGACAGGGTCTTGCTATGTTGTCCACCTGGTTGTGAACTCACCATCCTCCTGCTTGTCTCCAGGGTAGTTAGGGGCACAGGAATGTGCATTCATGTCCAGCTTTCTTAGGGTAAGTTGAGAATGAACTGAGGCCTCTCACATGACCTCAGCTGCAGAGTCGCAGTGTTAACCAGTGAATGGTACCAGGGCTGGACTCATAAGAAACATTTTGATATGATTATTGTAAAGTTGTCATGTTAAGAGACCCTCTCTAATTAAAATGTCTAAAAACAGTCACAGTTTGTCTTATTTGCCTGCCAAAACTATGAGGAGTCTAGAGTTTATTTTCCTTGAAAGCTAATAATTTAGTCTACTGCAGTTTTGTGTAGGCTGGCAGAAGGTAGGTATGGGACTCTTGAATAAGAGGTAAAGAATTTTATTTTTCAGGGTCCAATGAACAGAATGAGCATTAGTATATCTGTATCAATTTCTCTTGCCCCCTTGTTTCTTGGGGGCAATGTGAACAGGCCCAGAAATATGTTCGTACATGCAGTATATGTGACAGTAGATTGGAGCAGAACTCTGAGTTTAGGAGACCTGAATTTTTATAATAGGCACAATAATGGGTCATTTTGTCTGGAGGGAGACATCTTTCTCTCCCTCAAAACTGTAAGCAAAATTGTCTTGTTCTGGAAGAAGAAATGATATTTTCCAAGGCTGTCTACTATACAAACACCCTTGAAAAGAAAGCCTGAAAGAATAGATAGTCCTGAAACAAAAGGGAGATCCTGCCTAATTTCACAAACTACCCAGAAATTGAGAAAGCCACAGAAAATTATTTCCCAATAGGCTCTAGAAATATGTCTTTCTTTACAGACATTGGATGTTTTGCTAGGAGTTTTTTCATTTTAACTATATGGTATACTATGTCACTTAGTGTCCTTGCTTAGTACACATTTTGATCTTATTATGCTGTGGGTATGATTATCATATGAATCATAAATGATGGTATGATATGATCACCACCTTAAAGTAGGAGCAACTTTTACTTCTCTTCAATTACATATAATTACCCTTGAAAACTTGTATTGAGAGACTAATTTTACATTGGTGTGTCACTTAATTACATATCACAGTGACATAAAAAATGCAAAATATTCTATAAATATTCCTCAAAAAATAATGCCAAGACATTCTTCACCCCAGTATTACCATAGTCAAGAGTTGCAGATTCTCTAGCTTTTTTTTTTTTTTTTTGGATTTAAACTCAGTTTGCTATTTCTCAAACTTAGTACTGAATTTTGCTAAAGCTTCTGATATCTCTCTTGGGCAAGTTACGGGAAGCTCAAGAATCTATCCATTAATCTTCTCTAGGCCTTGTTCTTGGGCTCACAGGCAGTCCTGAGATTTTTTTTCTTTTTTTTAGAGAGATTTTTGCTACAGGATACATGCACTCACTGGAGAGATAGAGAGTAGAAAGTGAGCAATCATTCCCCAGGTAGAAAGGCCACGCTGCAATCCCTTCTCCTCCATTCTCCTCTCAGGATTTCGGCATGAACGTACATGTGTCCAACATGAGTTTTAAGCCTCTGGACCTGGGATTCAAACTGCAGTTGACTATGTGGGAGTCCACTGAAGTAACCATTATGCCATCTGCTGTTCAGATCGTCTTTCTTGAAGGAAGCTCCAGGGACTCAGCCTGCTATCTCCCATTCTCGGTTCTTATACCCTTACCCATTCCATCCCTTGAGGGTTTTTTTTTTTTTTTTCTCTCTCTTATTCAAGCCTGATTATGAAATAAAAAGCAATCTTTTTCACTTTCTTTTTTTTTCTTTTAGCTACTTTGGAAAATAAAAAAAAAATACTTTTTATTGTAGGATTTTAATTTTGTTACCATAGGGAAAGCAACTGAGATTAATTCAAATAAGGAAATTCCAAAATGCAGATATCTAAGTTCTTAGAGTCTAAGAATTGTTCATCTATTTCATACAGATGTCTAAGTACCTTGTCAATAAAAGTCACCCTGTCCTCTCCTGTGCTTATGCTCTCGAGCTTTATGGGATGCCCTTACCTGTCACACAGGCATTGCTCATTCTTTCTCTTCTTTTAAGAGTCCATTCAGAGATTTTCCAATTGCTCTACAGGCAGTTTTCTCTGCCTCTATGGGGTGCTTCTGTATCATACCATGTATATCTTTACATGTGTTTAGCCTATTTTAAAATATTGTAATGTAATTATTTGTATATTCCCTTCTTAAATTATAAGTCAGTGAGAACAAGTATTTTCCTAGTAACTTCACCACAGAGATTGACACAGAAAAGGCATTCCGTGTTTGATGGCAGAATGAGTGAATACCTCTTTCCAGGCTGAGCTCTGCTGGTACCTGTGTTACACCTTCCATCTTCCAGTCATATACCATCCCCACACTCCTTCCTGTGTGTTCACTCATGGTCTTTCTTTACCAGCATAGCAATCCTAACTCAAGCACACTTCTTCTCTAATACTTTCCCTGACAAACCACCACTTTCCCTACTGGTGGAATGAAAGGATGACCACAATGGATCTTGTGTAGATACTTCTGCTGTCACACTTAGAATATATATTTTTTAAGTTTATTTATTTGTTTATTGCATTAGTGAGATAGAGAAAGAGGGAGGCAGACGGAGATAGCACTCTCAACCCCATTGAGAGTTTTGGCGTTCACTCCCAACTTCAGTCAGCCCCAGTCATGGGCAAGTGTGTGTTTGGCTCAGTCAGGGAGGTCTCTGGGAACTTTGTCTTATGAATTGCCTCATAGGATGTCACATTTTACCTCTACACCTCCATATGTCTAGTCAATGAAAGAAAATAGACCACTTAGCAATCAGGCTAACATTTTTAAAATTAAAGATAAATTATCTGAGCAAGTTATGTAAAATTGAATTACAACATCCACTATAAATAAAGAAGTAATTTACTTGTGCTTTCTAGAAAATTGATGATAATGTGTATGATAATGTCTTTAATTGGACTAAGAAACAGTGTATTCATGCTGAGAAAATTTGTTTTATAAGCTGTAATGATATACAGTGATTGAGTGTATTAAATAAATTTAAAAATAAAAGAAAGTTCTGGTAGTCAAGGGTGTAGATGAACCATCAGTTCATCATTAATTTATTCCACAAATATTAATGGGTTTCTATTTGATACCCAGCACTGTGGTAGGTCCAGGAGATTCAACACTAAGAAGATGTCTATGATCAAGCCCTCATGAAGATCCTCTTTTGCCACTAGGTTTATTTCTTGTTTTCTCTGCACTATTTGAAGCCCCCACCCATTACCACTCTTTTCAGTGTGACCCTCCCTAGTCCCTATCTTTAATCCTATCCATCTGCTTTAGTTTGAACTTATAAGAATCTCAATCCTTTCCCTAAATCCTGTTGATTTTAGGTATGAGGAACACAGTAACATCTGGTCCAGGTGCCATGGGCCACAATTTCCTGCTTGAAATAAATAAAAATTTAACCTTTAAAAGCCAAAATTGTCTTAAGGGCTAAAAACTAGAGCGTGGATCTTTTTGTAGTTTTAAAAGTGAATTGGAAACGGAAACAGAGAAATCTAAGCTGGGGTTACATCACTTCTGAATATTAGGCTGGCAACAAATCAGTGGAAAAGCATTCAAGAGAAAGGGAGTGGCCAGGCAGGAAAAGAAAACAAGTCAAAAGAATGTGTAGAAACAAAAGAAGGAACAAAAGATGGCAAAATGTTAGGCAGAGGGCAGCAATAACAATGAAAATTTCTGTCTGAAAAGCAAGATCAGGCTAACTATTTGGCCTGGCTTTTTATGTTGATTCAAAATTATAACCCAGCTATCAGATGCAGTTGTACTCTCGCTTTCTTTTTCTTATTTTTTTGGTTTTCATTTTAGTTTGCTATAGGGTGCTTGAAATTATGAGAGAAAGAGATACAGGAAAAGAGTGGGACCAGCAGTTAGCGTAATGTCTATGTCGCTGGACTCCCACGTAGTCGACCGCGGTTCGAGTCCCGGACCCGGTGGCTTAAACTCATGCCGGGCACGTGTGCGTGCGTGCCCAAGATCCCGAGAGGAGAATGGAGGAGAAGGGATTGCGGCGTGGCCATCCCCCCTGGGAGGTGATTTCCTGCTTTCTGTCTCTCTGTTTCTCTCTGTCTGTCTGGCGAGCGCACGCGCCCTATAGCAAAAACCTCTCCAAAAAAAAAAAAAAAAAAAAAAAAGAGATACAGGAAAAGAGATAGACAGAGAGTGACAAGAGAGGGAAAGAACAATCACTCCTCAGGGTAGATGGCCACACCACAATCCCTACTCCTTCATTCTCCTCTCAGAACTTTGGCACACACTCACATGTACTGGGCATGTCTTCCAAGCTGCTGGGTCCAGGACTCTAACTGCTCAGTCAGCCATGTGGGATCCAGCTGCCTTAACCTCTGTGCTACTCTGGCCTTCTCTTCTAACTTTCTAATATCTGCATACTACTTTCCTCAAGTTGTCATAAAAATATACCATATGCTGAGTGCTTAAATAACAGAACTTTATGTTTTTGAATGTTGGAGGGAAGGAAGTCCAAGATCAAGGTGCAGGCTGATTTGATTCCTTTGATTCCTTCCTCTTGCAGATAGCTGTATTCTCCCTATACCTGGTGAGGAAAGAGAAGGCATGACCTACGGTGTCTCTTCTTATAAGGGCACTGAACCCATCATCTGAACTCCAGTCTCATGACCCCATCTCACTCTAATTACTTCCCAAAAGCCACATTTCCAAATGCCATTATAATGTGGGGTAGGGCTCCAGCATATCAATTTGGGGAAGCATATTTCAGCCTACAGCATTAAGCTACTGACTCCCAATATTATTGCTGTTCTTGCATGCAAAGTACATTCATCTCATCCAATATTCCCAAACCTCTTAACTTATTCTATTATAGTACCAGCACAAAACTGTAAAGTTCAAAGTTCCATGAAAATATCATTTAAATAAGATATGAATGACACTTGAGGTACGATTCATCCAGAGACAAAACTTCTCCCTTGTGAACATTTGTGATAGGATAAGTCAGGTGCTACTGAAATATAATGGTGGGACAGGCATAGGATAGACTTTCTTATTCTAAAGAGGATGAAAAGAAAAAAAGGAACAGAATGATGGGTCTCAAACAAACCCCAGACCTAACAAGATAAATTCCATCACATTTTCTTTTTATAAAGAATTATTTATTTTAATTTCACTGATTATTATTAAATTTGCCCCAGGGAGCCAGCAGTTAGCATAATGGCTATGTCGCTGGACTCCCACGTAGTCGACCACGGTTCGCGTCCCGGACCCGGTGGCTTTTAAACTCACGCCGGGTGCGTGTGCGTGTGTGCCCAAGATCCCGAGAGGAGAATGGAGGAGAAGGGATTGCGGCGTGGCCATCCCCCCTGGGGGGTGATTTCTCACTTTCTGTCTCTATGTCTCTCTCTGTCTGTCTGGTGAGTGCACGTGCCCTATAGCAAAAACCTCTCCAAAAAAAAAAATTTGCCCCAAAGCATGAGAGAGAGAGAGAGATACGGAGAGACAGAAAGAGAGAGAGAAAAAGAGAAACTGAGAAAGCAAGACACCAGGTCCGGGACCCAAACCACAGTCTGCCATGTGGGAGTCCAGCACATTAACCACCACACCACCTGCCAGTCCTAAATTCCATCACATCTTAAGGCTTGAGAATAGCCTCTTGGGTTTAAAGTTCTGCCTTCTGTACCTACTGGAGTGGCAGCCCATAGCAACTAGCACGATTATTTAATTCCCTTAGTACTGGTTTTCATGTCTATGGAAATATAGAGTCTTGTCCAAGACATTTGTGAACTTCACCAAGCTTAGGTTCTCAGAGTGCCTTCTACTTCTAAATTCCTCTCTGTGGGTGTACCAGCTTGGTTTGTGCAGCACACACATTCAGAAAGGAAACTTGGCTCTTTCAGAAGTTGACCTAAGAAACCTATGTTCACACATCACATTAATGAATATGGTAAGCTTTATAGAAGATTCGTGGAAGGGGTTTAAGAACATATGCAACAAATACAAAAATTTAAATTAAATAATAGTCGTTTTATTCTTCAAATGTCTTTTAGTCATTTCTCTTTATGCTTCCATGGGCTGGGTGATACCCTGTATGGGGTCCCTCCATGCTTTTTTCCTCATGCTGTTGTTTGCCCTTCATTTTCTGTTTTTCCTCTTGCTTTCAAAAATAACCCAAAGCCCCTCAAGAACAAACCAAAGTCTTCCCTGAAAACCTACATTTGCCTGTCTTACCTCCCACTGATGTCACATCCCAGGCTTACCCTTTCACGTTGGGCTCATCAAATGATCTGCCTCAGATGAATGAAGATACCAGATTATGACGAATGTTTCTTTTATAAAATATGAAGCACAAAGAATCAAGATCATCGCTGATATTATCATTCCTAACATTTTAACCTGCCTGGGTACTTTGTTCTTTTCCTATAATTTATTTTACACATTGATATATGCAGATAGTATAACAAAATGGAAAACAACTTAAAGGACATTTTTCAATGTCATGAAGTATTTTTCGATTTCATTACCTAGAATGACTACTTAGTATTTAACTGTAAGAATAATATGGTTTATTGGCCCTATACTACTGCACATGCATATTTCTTTCTAAATTTTTGCTAATATAAATGATACTTTACAACATATTCTAAAGTGTATGCCTTTGCTCCACATTATATCCAATGATTTTTCAAGATAAATTCCCAGAAATAAGATAGTTACATCAAAGGAAATTTGTGACTGTCTTTGAACAGGGTCACTACAGCCTTTTTCAGGCATCTGGTTAGAGATAACCCACATTTTTTTTTTTTTTTTTTTTTTTTTTTTTAGATGTTTTTGCCATAGGGCGTGTGCGCTTGCCAGACAGAGAGACAGAAAGCAAGAAATCACCCCCCAGGGGTGAGGGCCATGTCTCAATCCCTTCTCCTCCATTCTCCTCTTGGGATCTCGGGCACGCATGCACACGCGCCAGGCGTGAGTTTAAGCCTCCAGGTCCGGGACTCGAACTGCAGTCGACTACATGGGAGTCCAGCGACATAGCCATCACGCTAACAGCTGGTCCCACCCACCTTATTTAATGGAGCCCAGTCCTCTAAGCAGAAAGGACTCTGAGGGATCTCTGGTGGAGTGAATCTGAACCAAGAGTTATTTATTGGTCAAAAAGAGGTTAGAAAGTCAAAGTGAATCCTGCTTTTTGATGACCTAGGGACAGGGCATTTTATTCACATATGTCTATTACTCACAATGTTATACATATATAGCTATTCCCATTCCATTTCTAAATGTACACTTTCATACACACACACACACACACACACACATGTGCGCGTCCTCAATATTTCATATTGGACACTGCAGTACATACAAAAAAAATGTAGCTGTTGTTCAAGTAGTCTAAAGAGCTCTTTTAGTTTAAAGTTTAATTTCAGTTGAAAATACCTCTGCTTTCGGAAAAATTTTGAAGTGTGCAAAAATCACCCTTTCTTCTAGTGACAAATTTGAAAGTGAATTTATACATAGAAATGTGGAGAGGTGTATGTGAAGTGGTACTAGACAATTGTTATCATTGCAGTATCTGTAAGTATCCTCTCAGATGAGTAAAATATTCCCTGTTGTGTCAAGTGCCTTGTACTTGCATTAAAGTCCTCCCTCCCATTAAAGTACCACTTAGTACAATGGGACGCAATTAAGCCAATAGAGCCTTCATGGTCTGAAAGGCAGTTCTCTTCCAAAGTGCTTCATTTACTCCTCTGTGTTAATAATAGATGGTTTCCCCATATACTATCATGGGTTACTCAGTAGTAAGAAAATATTTCAGGCCTAGACTAAATGGGACAGTAATTATTAGACTTCATCACCATATTCTCAAGCTTTCTGCAAATATAGACTTCATTTTTGTTATTCTTTCAAAAGGCTAATATAACAATGTTACCTTTATGTAGTATATCCTAATGTTTTGTGGGGAAATGATTTTGGGATCTTATATTTTTTTCCTTCTTATATTTTTTTTCCTCCAAAGTTTTGTCTTTCAGCTTGAATCATAAATTCATTCATAAGCATCTATTTCTATCTTCACTGTAGCCCTAATATGTTGTGGATGCTCAGACATATTAAATACTTCTAATAATAAAAACTTAGTCCCATGGAAATATTAAATTTTTCTCTATCTTAGATTACATGTCATCCTTCTAGTAATATGTGGAAGCTGGATGATTTATGTGTTCTCAAAATTTAAAACTATTTGTCTATATATAGCCTATGGAAGGAGCTAGTTTCCCATTTTCTAGCTCTACAGGTTCAATTTCTTCAGTTTTTCTACCTGAAACATAGACTTATATGAAATACTTTTCAATATCTTAGCCACTTTCTAGTTATAAGTTTTATATTTCTTTTGGCTTAGTAGGTCTATTTTTTATTTTTCTTTTCTTCAATGTAGACTATAAAGTTTCATCTTACTGCTTTATTTTGATGTTTAACACTTTATCCAGCTTTTTCTTTACATTTAAATTAATACTATGTATTCTTTTTTTTTTCCCTGAAATTATATTTATTTCTCAGAGCTTCAGTCACCATTTTGGTACATTTTTCTTAAATTCCTATCAACTTTTTTTTTTTTTTCATTATAATAGTAATTGTATATACTGGCAGTCTCTAACTTACAATGGTTCAGTTTAGGTTTTGTCAACTTTACAATGGTGCAAAAACAATACACAATCAGTAAAAACCATACTTTGAATTTTGAATTTGGATTATTTTTCCATGTCATGGGTGTGTGTAGGACACTCTCTTATGATGCTGGGCAGTGAAAGCAACACATTCCAATTCACTGTTTCAGTGAGGCATTCAACAAATCACATGAGCTATTCAATATTATGACAAAATACGCTTCATGTTAAGTTATTTTGCCACTGCAGGCTATTGGGAATGATCTAAGTATACTTAAGGCAGGCTAGGCAAAGTGATGATGCTCTCTAGGTTGCTTAGGTGTATTAAATAAGTTTTGGGGGCCAGCAGATGGTGTAGTGGTTACGTCACTGGACTCCCACATGGCCCAATGTAGTTTGAGTCCCAGACCCGGTGGCTGGAAAATCACATTGGGCATGTGTGTGTGCATGCCCAAGATCCCAGAAGGAGAATGTAAGGAAAGGGATTGCTGCATGGCTATCCCACTTGGCGGGGAGGAGGAGGAGGATTTCTTGCTTTCTGTCTCTCTGTCTCTCCAGTGAGCACACATGCTCTAAGGCAAAACCTCCTAAAAAAACTGAGTTTTGATCTAAGAGATTTTTAACTTATAATGGAGCTACCAGGACATAATCTTATCCTATAATATGTCAAGGAGCAACTGTATTTTTAAAAACAGTTTTACACTTTGATATAATTCAGAGTAATTTAGTAATTTCTGAAGTTTTGTCTTTAATATTACCTGCCTATGGCTGACTCAGTTCCTTTGTGCTTCTCCTTGTGCTTGCGTTTCTCATTCAGAAGCTATGAGAGACGAAACTTGATTCTTTCTCTCCCTTACCAAGCTTAGAATCCACACAAACTTTTGTGAAATGATTGTCAGACATTCTGTCACAGAACACCCAGGTTTTTGCCCACACATAGGAAATACCTGTGTCCTCGAAGAAACAGCTCCTCTCAGTGTGGACCTGGACAGCTGCATCATGTAAAAACTGTACCCTATAGCAAAAATCTCTCCTAAAACAAAAACAACAACAACAACAGAAACCAAAAAAAAAAAAAAAAAAAAAAAAAAAAAAACCAGAAAAACAAAGCACATTTCTTATATTCCTTGACGTTCTACAGTTCTACAGCTGGAAATGGGGAGCCTCTACTTCCACCTCAGACTGGTCGGATCAGGAGCTACATTTGACAAGATGTCCGGGTGATACTTGGGCACATTCAACTTTTAGAAGCTCCTCTCTCAGGTGTTACTAAGGCTCACATTTATGAGTTCTCACTGGAAAAGTTAGAGGAATCCTTGCCTCACCTGGGAGCTGACTGTTAAATGAATGGGTATTGAAATCAACATTCAGCTAAAACCAGGGCTGAGGCCAAATATTTACAGAATGTGTGAGACACAATAATAAATCTGAAATTTTAACAAAATTAAAAAAATAATGAATATATTATTATTTATAGTAATATAACCAAAGTGAAGTAAACAGAAGAATTTAGAATGTATTCCAAACTTGTGGTATGTGGCCCCAGTGTTGAGAAAAGTATAATGGATAGATTTGTTTTGCATTATTATATAAACTTTGCATAGGGATGATTATGATATAAATCTAGTAACTGATATTTACTCATAACAGTATATTGTAGAAGTCACCTCATGTACCAAAAGAAAGTGGACAATGTCAGTTAAATAGAATCAAGAAGTGACCACATTACGAAAGATATTATCAATAGCTTTCCTATTTATCTAGCATATTTTTTCTAGTGTGCATAAGGTGATCGGATCGATGATATTGATTGTATTCATCACACTACCATTTACTCTATTCCAGTTTGTACTTATTAATAGATTATTGAATAAGTTTTGTTTGTTTAGACATATATGTTTTATACACTTTGTAAGGGTCTATTATGGCTTTCATAATATATTACTATTTTCTATGATATAATCATATGCAGTGGAACATAGCATTTTTTCCATCTATTCCAACAAACATATTTTGAAATTAGATCAGGGTCATAAATATTGTTTCTAGTTTTTTTTTTTCATTTTCCTTATTAATTAATATTTAATTCCATTTATTTTTGTCACAGACAGAGAAAAGCAGGACTATAAAAGAGGATCTGTAGATGGTCTGGATGTCTTCGCAAAGATGTACAGTAATTAAATGTTAAAAAGAAAAAGGAAAAGAAATTATAATAAAAGAAAGGAAAGTCTGAAATTCCTACCTTCTTGAGCAATGGGGCTGTATCACTACACATAAGGGTGACTAGAAAATTTATTGTCCAAACTGAGACACTTTTGAAAATGAAAGAGAGCACTATTAATAATTACACCTGGACAACAGACATAAACCACAACTGTCCTGGGCAAAGCAGGACGTATGGCCATCCTATTATGTGATGACAGTACAATGATGTATGAATGGGATCTTTTAGACCCAGAATGATCCTTGGTTTGGAATTTTTTTCTGAGCTTGCATTGTCTATGAGAAAGTTCTGCTCCCTGGTAGCTACGTTGTTAGAGGACTTTGTATGGAAATGAATTATTTTCCCCTCATTTTGAAAGAAATACAAGCTTTCATCTATCTTAGAGTTGTTCAAATGTAGGAGATAATTTGAAGATGGGCTGTGGTGCAGTATTTGTAGTTATTTTTCTTGATATTTATGATGAGATAGGAGTTTCTGAAGAGTTATGGTATGAAAGTATTTCTCTCCATACCCAATAATTCACTTTAACAAATTCTCAATGTGATTTCAGTTAACATTTTCTTAATTTACAATTTTATTGCCTTATTATAAAAGAAAATAACTTTAAAAAAATCTTTTAAGCTTCATAATGTGACCACATTAACCACATAAAAGAGATAAACATTTTCTATTCAAGGGGTATGGAGGGTCTTCAATGAGTTCATGAAAAATGTGTATTATGAATGAGCTATGCATGGACTTTGAGTTTTTTTGCATTAAAATAAAATCATAATTTAATTCTATTTTCCATAAACTTTTTGAAGTCCTCTCACAACTATCAAATAAAATATTATTCAGTTCTATGATCTTATGTCTTAATATGTATATTACAGCTGCCAAGTCCTGAGCTATACTGAAGTTTCATACTTTAATGCAGGCTTTATTATACTTTGAGTCTCTTTAAACTATCAAACTGTTTATGTGTAATATGTTATTGAGGTATGTGTATTTAAAGCTAGAACTATCTTTTTCATGAATTGTGATATTTACATAATATCAGTGTTTGTCCTTTTGTTTTATTCTTTTTTTTTTTTTTTTTTTTTTTTTTTAATTTCCAGAGGGCACTTGTGCTTACCAACAAGACAGAAAGAGGGAGAGGGAGAGGGAGAAAACAGCCCCTAATGGGTATGGTCGCGCCGCATTCCTTGTTCCTCCATTTCCCCATCCCATCAGGATTTGGGGCACACAAGCATGCACACATGCCCAGGATGTTTTTCAAGCCTCTAGGGTCAGGATTTAGCTACAGTTGGCCATATGGGATCTAGCTCCAAACGGATAGCATTTAACCACTGTGTTAGGGGCTGGCTTATGTGTTTATCCTTTTTGGCATTTGTAAACTTATTATACAACTCTTTATCTAGCCTTCTTGGCTTTCTTTTTGTTTGCATTTGGCTGGTACCTCTCTTTGTTTGTCCTTATTTATTTATTTATCTATTTATTTTTAAATTGCATATGCATTTGCCAGGGAAAGACAGAGCAATAGAGTGGTAGAGAGAAAAAGAGAAAAAGTACCCCCAATGGGGATGTGGTTACACTGCAATCCATTCTCCCTTTATTTTCAGTCTTTTTCTTTTCTTTTCTTCTTTTTTTTAAATTTGTTCTGTTTTAATTATACATATTGGCTACACTAACAAATTATCCCTGACATTTCGCAGACTTAAGGAAACATTTTTGGCTTTCACTAAATTCAATTAAATTATCTTTTACTTTCAAATTCAGTTGCCCTCCGTTTGCTCCTTCAATAATCTAGGCTGTTTCAATCTTGTGGTTGTGCCAACTCAACATAAGCTGTTAGTGTTCATTGTAGCAGGTGAAGAAAAGTCTGTGCACATGCTCCTCTCTTAAATTAGTTTATAGCCCGGTGGTTGAAACTAATCCTGTGACCCACTTAACAGATTGAGAGTTAGAAATATAGTCCAATATAGAGAGGAGGGTCAGATAATGGTGAGTAATTTTAATGTAGACGATAAAGTGTTTCTTGTAAATAAAGTATAATTCCATTTTTAAAATGTTGGATCTTAAGGGCCAGACAGTGGCACAGTGGTAGTATAACTGGACCCACCTGGGAGTGGTCCTGGGTTCATATCCCAGGTCCTCCCTGAGGGTGCTGGTGCAAACACATGTGCTTGTGATCCAGACTGACAGGGACTGGTGCCTGTCTCTCTCTCAGAAGAAATATATTTAAATTTAATAACATGTGGTATAAAATGCATGCAGACAGAATCATGTATATGTATAAATGTATAATTATAAATGTCAAAGTTCTTTGCTCATTGCTATTTCTTTAAGCTTTACTCTTCAACACATTTTTGTCTCTAATTTGGTTCATTTGTAATTGGTTGGAAGTATTTTTAACCTGCATTTTCTTTACAAGGAGTTAGTAGTTTTATACTCTGAATTCTTTTTTTTTTTTTTTTGGAGAGGTTTTTCGCTATAGGGCGTGTGCGCTCGCCAGACAGACAGAGAGAGACATAGAGACAGAAAGCGAGAAATCACCCCCCAGGGGGGATGGTCACGCCGCAATCCCTTCTCCTCCATTCTCCTCTCGGGATCTTGGGCACGCACGCACACGCGCCTGGCGTGAGTTGTAAGCCACCGGGTCCGAGACGCGAACCACGGTCGACTACGTGGGAGTCCAGCGACATAGCCATTACGCTAACTGCTGGTTCCCTATACTCTGAATTCTTACATATCTCTGAACATTTTACTTTTTGTCCCAAGATGAACAATACCTTGATGACTTTAGTTGTAGACTGATTTTTCAGAAAGTTTCTGCAGTTGCTATTCTACTGCTTGGTATCCTTCAAAAAGCCAGATTCAGAGTCCGGAGTCATTCAGATTTTTTTCAGTTGTATGGCTCCTCTTGTTTTTTCCTTCCTAGAAACTTTCAAAATTTATCTTTAGAGTTTGGGAATATTCTCTGTTTTCTTTAAAATAGCCTAGAAGTGTGTGAGCTAGTGAATCATTCAGTCTGAAGACTCAGGGCATTCTCCATCTCAAGGAAATTTTCTTGAGACTTTTTTAAGTTATTGCCTTTCTTTTATTTCTTCTTTTTCTCCCTCTGAATTTTTACCTTTCACTGTATTAGCTCTTAGGTCCACCTTTCAAGTTTTCTACCTTTCCCCTCATGATTTTCATCTCTTTATAATTTTTTTCTGAGATCATTTCTGTTTAAGTCAGTGTGAATTCTCTTACATTTTTCCTCTCTTTGGTTGCTGGGGCCCCTTAGATGAATTATTGTTTATTAAATAGTATTATTTAGAGAGAGATTTTTTGCTATAAGGTGTGTGCACTTGCCAGAGAGACAGAAAACAAGAAATCACCCCTTGGGGAGAATGGCCACACCACAACTCCTCCAGTCTCCTCTCAGGATTTTGACACACATGCACATGTGCCCGGCATGAGGTTTAAGCTGCCCGGTCCAAGAACTGAATGGTGGTCAACTACATGGGAGGCCAGGTATATAACCATTATGCCATCTGCTGGTCCCATTTATTAAATATTATTATTATCATTTGGCTGACTGATACTCAAGCTATGTATATTTTTAAAAGAATTATTTAATTTAATTTAATTTATTATTATTATTTTAACTTGACAAGAGAGAGAGGAAGTGAGAAAATAAGCTTCCAGGTCCAGGACTGAACCATGGTCGACCATGTGGGAGTCCAGCACCTTCGCCACTAAGCCACCGGCTGGCTCCAAGCTCAAGTTATATTAACTAGGTTCTGTAAACTTGATGACTTAACATCTGTACTATGTACATATATATGTCACAGACCTCACTCTGACAACCCAGTCTCCTGCCAAGGCACTGGTTTCTGTTCCAGGTTCAGAGGAAAGCAATCGTCAGCACATCTGTTCAGTTCTCGACTGCCTTTCATAGCATGGTATACATACTACCCTTTCACAGAGCCACTGTCATCTTCAATGAGGCATCTACAGCTCTACAAGTTCCTAGCTATTTCCGGATCTGCTCCTCTCATAACTGTCTCCCTGAATTAGCAGTTCTTCCTGTGTTTTGCCAGGCCGCTACTCAGAGAACTGCATCTGTGTCTTTCTGTACTGCACCAGAGGCCCTAAGGATTCTGGTAGTCCCTTAGCTTTGAGGCAAAATGTTTAGTGTTATGAGAGCATAGGAAGGAAGTCAAAAGATGTCTTTGGATGCCATACTTGGACTCTGGAGACACTTGACTAGGTTCAAATCCTACCTGTGCTATGTATTAACTATCAATTTTAGTCACATCACTTGAACTCTGTGCCTCAATTTGTTGTCTGTAAAATAGATGTGATAATTATAATAGTACTTCCTTCATAAATTTGTTGTGTGAGTTATTACACTTAAAGCACTATGTAAGTATTATTTGTTGCTGTTTTTCTATAGTGTAGTCACAATTTTCTAACAAAGGAATTAACAGAGGGCACTTTTGTGCCTCTTGGGAATTTTTGCCACTGACAGGATTGTAATCATCTAGTGAGCAGACCTAAGAAAAGAAAGGACTAGGATGGCAGATTTCTAGTATCATGATTACCAGATTTGAAAGGGTGTGAAGGTTCATAGCTATGAATAAACTTGAGGATAATGAGGTAAACCAAATCTCAAATTATTTGTTTGCACCTGTTCCCACAAATTTGTTTTGAAAGCAGGCTATAGTTCTTATTTTTTTGTTTTTCATTTTTTAAGTTTGCCAGAGGGAGTGTGTGTTCACTGGAGAGAGAGAGATATCACTCTCCATGGGTCATGGTCATGCCTCCATCACTCCTCCTTCATACTTCCAGAATTTTAGGCAGGCATTCACATGTGCTGGGTGTGTTTCTCAAGCTATTGGGTCCAGTAGGCAAACTGTGCAATCTGCCATGTGGAATCCAGTTGCCTTAATCACCATGCCACAGGCTCATCCAACCTACTGTTTTTTTTTTTTTTTTTTTTAATAGGCAATGAGCATGTAAAAATAGTGTACAAAAGAATTTTTAAAAGGATATAAATCATTAATAAAATGATGCTGAATCTCAATAAAAGTTTGGGGACAGTAGCCATTCGGATCTTGGTGAATTATTTAGGCAATATACATATGCTTATAAAATTTGAAATACATAAGCATGAGAGACTAAACAGTTTTTCTACTTTGTAGAAATACTTATCATAAGCATTTTTTTTTTTTTTTTTGGAGAGGTTTTTGCTTTAGGGCGCGTGCACTCGCCAGACAGACAGCGAGAGACAGAGAGACAGAAAGCTAGAAATCACCACCCAGGGGGGGATGGCCACACCACAATCCCTTCTCTTCCATTCTCCTCTCAGGATCTTAGGCATGCACACACACGCGCCCGATGTGAGTTTAAGCTGCCGAGTCCGGGACTCAAACCGCAGTTGACTACATGGGAGTCCAGCGACATAGCCATTATGCTAACTGCTGGTCTCTCATTAGCATTTTAATTAGTTATTTTTTCACATTTTTCTGTTTATTTGTTTAATACATGCTACATTGCAATGTATACAGAAACTTCTGTACTTTATTATTATTTTTTTAATCTTTTTGCTATAGGGTGAGTGTGCTTGCCAGAGAGAGAAAGTGAGAAATTACCCCATTAGGGAGGTGGGGCATGGGTGTGCCACAATCCCTTGTCCTTCATTCTTCTTTCCAGATTTTGGGCAGACATGCACATGTGCCCACATGTTTCACAAGCTGCCTGAGTCTGGGATTCAAACCATGGGATCCAGTGTCTTAACCACCACACAATTTGCTCACCCCTTTTTGTAATAAGTTTTTGCGCCTACTTTGGCACCAATGACATATTTCTTTCCATTAAATAGTATTTAAAAATGAATTTCTAAGTATGTTATTTCTTTATATGTATTTAACAAAAGATATTTAGCCATTTTCTATTGATGCATGCTTATTATCTCTAAATTTTCACCTTAAAATAACAAAGATTGACATCTTTGCTTTTTTTTAGCCACTCTTTTCAAATTTTGTTTGTAAGAGAAACCAACCTGAGTTAGCCTAAGACAAAAAAGGGAGGGAGTAGTAGAATTCATTCTAAGTTTGTGGAGGTATCTAATATTCACAAATTAAGTTAACATAATGACTATCATTTTTTAACCTGTCAAATTGAAATTGCTACTGTTAAAAAATTATAAATATTCAAAGTTGGAAAGAACATGATGAAAGACAATCTCAGTCAGTCTTGGGGTGGAGGAGGAAATCCAAAATAATAGGTTTTCTGAACAAAAAATGGTGATACTTTTAAGATACTTCATATTTGTCTGCTACTGTGTCGCCAGTGGAAGTATCTGAAAAGAGATGATTCATAATAATAGAGGTTGATTCAGCTCAAGGTTTGAAGGTCCAAGGTCCAGGAACTAACTTCTGGTGAGGGTACAAAATAGCAGAGGGCAGGATCTTGAGCAGCATGGCCATTGTAAGTTTCTGCCTGTCTATTCTCCTTTCCTGTCTATAAACCCACAAGCTCTTAATCATAGTGACCCTACCTTAACGATCTTATCACACCCAAAGGCCCCACATGGGATGCCAGGAAGGGATTAAGTTTTCACATAATACCTTTACATTATAACCAAGCTCCAACATACAAAATTTGGGGAGACATGCAACCATAACAGACTTCAAAAATAATATTCACTGGACAAGTAATTTTATGCTAGGAATCTATTTTATGAAAGTAAGCAGATAGACTCAAACATTTCTGTATAACAAATTTTAGTGACTTTTTGAGGTGTTATTTGTCTAGCCCTTTCTATTCTGCTTCCTTTCGATTAGAATTGCTCACCAAGCTAATAGGGGGTTTCCAGATTCCTAAAAATAGTTGTATCATCTTGCCTGTCCTTTGTAGCTTAATTGTCCATGGAGGACACCTTATGGAAACTGGATCAGAGATTTGTAATACTGAGATGTGAGGCATGGCGACTGACATTGTTGGAAGCAGGACCATATTACAAGACACATTCTAAATGAAAATGCCCATGGTATCCTCCACCAGGACAACTAGTGCTTCCTAGCTTTCCACAATCTCCCGATTTTAGTTGAGGGTCAACATGTTTTCGTTAGCTATTTGTATACTTTCTTTCCATTCTTCTGTACACTGTTTTTATATATGCATTATTCATTTAAAAACTATAGGTCTGTTTTAAGAACAAATGCATTTACTTCATAGTAATAGGTTCAAATCAATAATTTGGAATTAGGTTTATATTTTCAAGTCATTCACAGGAAAGTATTATATTTCAAAATCCTTCCAAATTTGGTGATCATGAGAGTAGAAATTTGTTATTCTGGTTCTTTCTTTCCAGATCCAAAAATTTCTAGGAGGCAAAATTATCCTTTTTCTTAATTCTTTTTGTTTCTTTAGGAAACTATGACTGCATTATAGAATGAAAACAGCAGTAGCTAATATCTACAAACTACTGTAACTGAATGAATTCATACAAAAAACTTACAAAAAAGTGGGAAAAATCTCATCCTTATTTATTTTGCTAATCAAAACCTGTGATGAAAAGTCAGTGAATGTAGAAGTTAGCAAAAATATTAGAAGAATTTTCTATTGTATAACGGAAATTGTTCTGTATTCTATCTATACTTTTGGGGACAATTTGGGTTTCATATGCACAGCACTGACAGAGATTCTCTGTAAAGCAGAATCTCTGACTTATAAAACTTTACTTTGTTTAAGAGAAAATTAAGATCAAATACTCCAGTATTTGAATGAAGTAAAAAAAAGCATGTGGCCCATTCCAGTGAAAAGCCTTGCCACAGGGCAGGCTGCCTGCAACTGCATGGCTCATCCCCTCCCCAACTCGCCTTTGGACTCTCAGGACTTCAGTGTTTTGGATAGCATGCAATAGTGCATGATCTCTTCTTTGTTACTGAGTTGAAGCTCAGCAGTTTAGTTTCAGGCACACCTGACCTCTAGAAACAGGGAAGACTTTGGGTCACCTAGGACCAGTGACAACAGTTCAGGATGCTGGTGAGCAATAGGGAGGCAGAACAGAAGAGAGATTGCCAATTTCTTACTCCTGCACACCTTTGAATGCTCAGAGATATCTTGAACAATTTAAGAAGAAATGTATAGATCACCAGATGACTAGGAACCATCACAGAGGCACAGGAAATATAAGCAACCAGCAAAATGCCTCTCCCCTAGGGAAAAACATCAATTTCTCATCACCCACAGATAACACAATATAACTTGTGGAAATGTTAGATACTAACAATATAGAATATTTGTAGATACCAAACTAAAGGATATGAAAGAGAAAAGAGACAATGAGCTCCAGGAGATGAGGAAGTCCTTTCATGATTTGAAAGAAGAAATAGACACCATAAAAAAGAATCAAACAGAATTGTTAGAGATGAAGAATGTGATATAGGAAATTAAAACCTTCCTCAAAAGCATTAAAAGTAGATTAGATCATGTAGAAGGTCGAATCTTGAATATAGAAGACAAAACCTCTGACCTAAAAAAGATATCAAAAAGACTGAGGCTAATATATGAGAAATAATAGATATCATCAAGTGCCCAAACATCCAGATAATTGGTATCCCAGAAAAGGAAGAAAATAAGGGAATGGAGAATTTATTCCATGAAATCCTGGAAGAAAACTTTCCAAACCTAGAGAGGCATTCAAATATCTAGATCCAAGAAATACATAGAACCCCAAATAGAATCAACCCAAGAGGATCCTCTCCAAGACACATCATAGCCAAATTAGCTAAATCCACAAAGACAGGATACTAAAATTAGCAAGAGAGAAATGTCAGCTTACATACAAACATTATTCCATCAGGCTAACATCAGACCTCTCATCAGAAACAATGCTGGGAAGAAAAGAATGGGGAAATATACTCAAAGTGTTAAATGAAACACAATTTCAAACAAGAATACTATACCTGGCAAGATTATCCTTCATATGGGAAAACAGATAACATGTTGTTATAACAAATGTTGGATAAACAAAATCTGAAAGAACTTACCAACAAAAGTGAGCAGAGGGATATAGGATTTAAATGATACTATAAATCAAATGGGTTTCTCAGGCATCTGTAGAACTTTCCATCCTAAGACAACACACTATACATTTTTCTCACCCCAACATGGAACTTTTTCAAAGATTGATCATATGCTAGGACACAAATTAAGCCTTTACAGATTCAAAGGCATAGAAACTATATACAGCAGCTCCTTGGACCATGATGGAATTAAACTTGATATTAATTTCAAGAAAAATCCTCAAAAATACAGAAACAATGGAAACTAAACAAGCTACTTTAGAATGACTTCTTAACTACCAAAGAAATTAAGTCTGAAATAAAAAAATATGGAAACAAATGAAAATTGAGTACACGCATATCCCTAATCTATGGGACACTGCAAAAGCAGTTATCAGAGGGAAATTCATAGCAAGTAGTGTGGATAAAAAAAGATGATAAGATGGCAAATAGACAACATCATGCCTCAAGGAATTGGAAAAACAAAAAACCCACAAAAAATGCTAGATGAAAAGCAGTAACAAAGATTCAAGCAGAAATAAATGAAATAGAAAATAAATGAACTATATAGAAAATAAATGAAAGCAAAAGCTGATTCTTTGAAAAGATGAACAAGATCAACACATCATTAGCTAGATTGATAAAGAAGAAGAAATAAAGTAACCAGATAAATCAAATAAGCAATGAAACAGGCAACATTACAACGATACAATAGAAATACAAAACATCATTAGAGGATACTATGAGTAGTGACTATATGCCAACAAACAAGAGAACATGGAGGAGATAGACAAATTCCTGGATGCATATAATCTAACAAGATTGAATCAGGAGGAGATAGAAAACCTGAATAGACCCATAACAAGCCATAAGATTGAATCAGTAAAAAGCAACCTGACAAAGAAAAGCCCAAGTCCTGATGGCTTCACGTCTGAATTCTATATATCTTTTAAGGAAGAGTTAACCCCTATTCCACTCAAATTATTTCTAAAGTTCCAAAAGGAAGGAATCCTTCCAAATTCATTTAATGAAGCCTCCATCATCCTCATTCCCAAAACAGATCAAGACATGACAAAAAAGGAAAACTACTGACCAATACCTGATAAATAGAGATGTAAAAATTCTCGACAAAATAGTTGCAAATTGTATCCAAGAACATATAGAAAAGATTATCCATCACAACCAGGTAGGCTTTATTCTAGGGATACCAGGATGGTTCAACATATGCAAGATGTACCATATTAACAGAAAGAAACATAAAAAAACATACAATCATTTAAACTGATGCAGAGAAAGCATTTAATAAAATACAACATAGCTTCATGATTAAGACTCTCAGCAAGATTGGTATAGAAGGGTCATTTCTCAACACAATAAAAGCCATATATGAAAAAGCTATAGCTAACATTATACTGAATGGAGAAAAACTAAAAGCTTTTCCACTAAAAACTGGTACTAGACAAGGCTGTCCACTGTCTCCACTGCTTTTTAATATAGTGCTGGAAGCCTCCGCCAATGCAATCAGAAAAGAGAATAATATAAAAGGCGTCTGAATAGACAAAGAAGAGTTGAAAATATCTTTATTTCCAGATGACATTATGATATACTTAGAAGACCCAAAGGTTTCCATGAAACCATTTATTACTTCTCAAAGTAATAAATGAATACAGTAGAGTGTCAGGATATGAAACCAACATCCAAAATTCTATAGCATTTCTATATATGAACAAGTTGAATAAATTAGATCTGAAGAAAAGAATCCCTTTTACCATAGCCACAAAATGTATAAGATACCTAGAGATAAACCTAACTAAGAAAGTCAAAGATCTTTACAAAGAAAACTATGAAAATCTCAGAAATGTTATTGAAAATGACACAAAAAAGTGGAAGGCTATCTCATCCTGGATTGGAAGAATTAATATAATCAAAATGGCAATTCTACCCAAGTTAATCTACATATTTAATGCAATTCCAATCAAAATAACAGCCATTATTCACAGATCTAGAAAAGACAATCTTAGAATTTGTCTGGAATCATAAAAGACCTTGTATTGCCAAAGCAATCTTGTACAGGAAGAGTGGAGTGGGTGGCATATCACTCCCTGACCCTAAAATATTCTATGAATCTGTGATAATCAAAACAGCATGGTATTGGCACAAAAACAGACAGGTAGACCAATGAAATAGAATAGAGACCTCAGAAATAAACCCCAAAGCTTTCAGTTTTGATTTTTTTTTTTTTTGAGAGGTTTTTGCTATAGGGCGCATGCGCTCGCCAGACAGACAGAGAGAGACAGAGAGATAGAAAGTGAGAAATAACCCCCCAGGGGGGATGGCCACGCCGCAATCCCTTCTCCTCCATTCTCCTCTCGGGATCTTGGGCACGCACGCACACGCGCCCGGCGTGAGTTTAAGCCACCGGGTCTGGGACGCGAACTGCGGTCTACTACGTGGGAGTCCAGCGACATAGCCATTACGCTAACTTCTGGTTCCCAAGCTTTCAGCTTTGATTTTTGACAAAGGATACCAGTCAATCCATTGAAAAAGGAAAACATCTTTAGCAAATGGTTTTGGAAAAACCTTGGTATCCACCTTCAGAAAGTTGAAACTGAATCTCCATCTTCTACCATTAACAAAAATCAACTCAAAACGGATCAAAGATCTGAACCTAAGACCTCGAGCTATAAAACTACTGGAGGAAAACACTGAGGAAATTCTGGGAGACATTAGGGTAGGCAAAGACTTCTTAAATAAGACCCCTAAAGCACAAGCAATAATCCCTAAAATAGACAGGTGGGACTGTATCAGATTAAGAATTTTCTGCACAGCAAAGGACACAGTAATTAGAGACAGTCAATGACTCTCAGAATGGAAGTCTATTTTTGTAAAATACGTCTTCAGATAAGGGACTGATAACCAGAATACACAGGGCACTCGAGCAGCTTACCTGGAAAAGAAAAAAAAAAAGATTAACTCAATTAAAAGATGGGAAAATCAACTGAACAGAAATCTCTCTAAGGAAGACATATGAACAGCCAAAAAGCATATGAGGAAATGCTCAACATCCCTCATCATAAGGGAGATGCAGATTAAAACCACAATGAGATACCACCTAACCCCTGTCTAAATGGCGAAGATTAAAAATACAAGAAGTGATAAGTGTTGGCAGGGATGCGGTGAAAGGGAAACTTTCCTACACTGTTAGTATGAATGTAAATTGGTCTAGCCATTGTGGAAAACAATATGGAGGTTCCTTAAAGATCTTCAAATAGAACTACCACTTGATCCAGCAATCCCACTTCTGCTTACCTACCCAAAGGACAGGAGAATGCTCAGTTGGAGAAGCACTTGCACATCAATGTTTGTTGCAGCATTATTCATGATCGCTGACATGGAACCAACTCAAATGTCCACAAACAGATGATTGAATTGAAAAAGAATGGCACATATACTCTGTGGAATACTATTCACCCATAAAAAACAAGACCCTGGCATTTGATAGAAAGTGGTCGAATATGGAAGGTCTATTGCTGAGTGAAGCAAGATCGTCTATGAAAGAAAGATATTGTATGTATCCACTTAATATATACTATGTATTCTTTATGGCAGAAATTGAAATATTGGAGGGCACAAAAGCAGTTAAAGTAGATATGTATGCAGAAGATAGTGTGGACTGGGGGGTGAGGAGAAGGGAAGAGTATAGAGGAGGATTGCATGAGAACAAATAGAGAGGCATGACATTTGTGGATAACAGAAATGGTTATTCTCTGTTGGACTGGTCTAAGAGGTATTTCATGTTAGGTAAATTCTCTTTATAAGCCAACTAATTTATAGTGATTAAATGTTTAAAAAATAATGAAAATATATAATAATAATTTTAAAAAACGAAAAGCTATTTGATGATGTGGGTAGTAATGTTTTTGTTTTATATTTATGGTAATTGTGTTGGAAAAAAAGGTGTTATACAACGTAAAAATATATGTGATTAAATGTATTGTAAAACTAATAAAATAAAAATAGGTTTTAATGTAGAAAAAGGGCATGTTAATTACCTATTCTATTATCTATAGCATATTTTAATTTTCAGCAATATTTTCCTCTCCTACACCAACATTTCAATCCACTGCAGTTTTTAAAATTGGAATTGAATTGGAATTTTTTCCGTTTTCATCTTCTTCACTGTCTTGCAACATCGGACATCGTTGATCATTATTTGTTTGAACTATTCTCCTTTCCTGGACTCTGCTTTATCCTTATTTATTTATTTATTTATTTTGAGAGATTTTTGCTATAGGACAAGTGCACTCACTAGAGAGACAGAGAGAGAGAGAGATACAGAGAGACAGAAAGCAAAAAACATCCCCCGGGGGTATGGCCACACCACAGTCCCTTTTCCTCCATTCTTATATTGGGATCTTGGGCATGCACATACATGTGCTTGGCATGAGTTTAAAGCCACTGGATCCAGGACTTGAACCGTGGTCGATTATGTGGGAATCCAGCCAAATAATCATTATGCCATCTGCTTGTCCCAGATTCTGCTTTATCCTTAAGTTCCTTTTATTTTGTTCACTGGCTCTTCTTCTCTATATGACTTAAAACTCAAGGTGGCTCTTGACTATATAATCACCCTCCTGCATACTTGCTCTGGGTGATCTTATATATTGTCATGTTCCAATCACTGAGGATGCTCCAGAAGTGCATAGCTCTATGGGAGGTTAACTCTTCCACATTCCTACCTACCTTCTTTATATATCCCTCTGTGTATTCTGAGGGCCTTGTTTATTTATTTATTTATTTATTTTTCGAGAGGTTTTTGCTATAGGGTGCGTGTGCTCACCAGAAAGACAGAGAGACAGAGAGACAGAAAGCGAGAAATCACCCCCCAGGGTGGATGGTCACGCTGCAGTCCCTTCTCCTCAATTCTTCTCTCGGGATCTTGGGCACGCAAGCACACGCAAGCATAAGCATGAGTTTAAGCCACCGGGTCTGGGACTCAAACCACGGTCTACTACATAGGAGTTCAGCAACATAGCCATTAAGCTAACTGCTGGTCCCCTGAGAGCCTCTTAAACTCAGCTTGCTTCAAATGGAATCATTGCACGTTTAGCAGACTTCATAAGGTTTCTCTATTTCTTTTAGTTGACTGTAGTACCAGTCATTGAAATTATTTTTTTTAGAATTATTTTATTTAACTTTATTATTTATTTATTTATGTTAATTTGACCAGAGAGGGACAGAGCAACAAGCGTACACACGAGAGAGAGAGAGAGAGAGAGAGAGAGAAAGCCAGCAGGTCCATGGTCCACCATGTGGAAGTCCAGCAACCTTAAGCGCTATGCCACCTGCTGGTCCCTGCATTCATTGAAATTCTAAAGCTTGACATTACCTCAGATCCCTCTCAATTTCTTGTACTATATACTACCAGGCCCTAATGTTATTCTACTTTTAAAATGTGCCTCGAAGCATTTCAAACCCTAGGCAGCTATTTTGATTTGAGTCCCGGTCACATCTTCTAAATAAGGAATTGCCTAAGCGATTTTTTTAGATTTGAGATTGTGTCTCTTCTACAGTCTTTATCCACACAGTCACTAGAGCTGATTTTCTGAAATACGGTGTTGACCCTGACTTCCTCACTCCAACAATGCCCATTTGTTTTTAGGTGGAGAGAGTATGTGATTCCACATGTGCTCCTTTCTGCCTTTACCTACTTCCATTCTCCCCAACTCCACCGTCAGGTAATCTGTTAGCATCATGACGCCACTGTTCAATGCCCTTAAACCTACATTGTGCCTTTAGGCACAGCCTTCTTCTTCCTCTGATCTAGTTTTATTCTCTTTATTCTCAACTCAGGCATAGTCATCAAGACCTAGTTCAAATATCATTTTTCTCCATGACTCTCCTGAGTAATCAAGAGACTTTCTAAATTTTGCTGCTGTAAGACTTTTAAAAGTAATGCAGAACTTCTATTCCATTGATTCTTCATCATTTGTTTATATGTCTTTTTCCTGCTCCTCTAGAAGATTAGATTTTTTTTTTTTTTTGGAGAGGTTTTTGCTATAGGGCGCGTGCAGTCGCCAGACAGACAGAGAGAGACAGAGAGACAGAAAGTGAGAAATCACCCCCCAGAGGGGATGGTCCCTTCTCCTCCACTCTCCTCTCGGGATCTTGGGCACGCACGCACACGCACCTGGCGTGAGTTTTAAGCCACCGGGTCCGGGACGCGAACCGCGGTCGACTATGTGGGAGTCCAGCGACATAGCCATTATGCTAACTGCTGGTTCCCTAGATTTTTTTTTTTTTTTTGATATATTGCACGTGTTCTTGCTGGAGAGAGACAGAGAGACAGTGATATGGAAAGTGGGAAATTACTCCCCGTGGTGGGGGGGGTGTGTCACACGGCAATTTCTTCTCTTCCATTCTTCTCTTGGGATTATTTTAGGTATCCCTGCACAAACTGCCTGATGTGAGTTTCAAGCCACTGGCTTCAGGACTCACAGCAATTTACCATGTGGGATTCCAGTGCTTTAACCACCAGGCTATCTGCTGGCCCCAGAGATTAGATATTTTAGTGTATCAAAATCCTCTTTGGTTTTTTCACCTTGCCTCTCTTTCATTCCTATGTATTCGATAAATGCTGGTTTGGTATAAATAAATGAAGGAATGAGCAAAAGAGTAAACTGTAAATTTCAAAAAGACTTCCCAATTGTGGGTAAATATATATGAAATAATAGATATAATTTCTGGAAAATAAATATCAATACTTCCTTTTTTATTTGATAGAGTTGTCTGTATTTATTGTTTCTGTGTGTGGAAAATTTTATCAAAATGACAACTAAAAGAAAAATTATAAAATAAATATGTTTATTCATTAATATTATAAATTTTGGGATTAGTTTGCAATCAGTATTCTTAATTAATTTATCATACGCTTAAATACCCAGTAAAAAAGATTTCATTGTACTTATGGAAACCATTTACATAGTAAACTAGGAAGTTTTTTTTTTTTTTTTTTTGGAGAGGTTTTTTCCTATCGTGCGCGTGCGCTCGCCAGACAGAGAGAGAAAGATAGATAGAAAGCGAGAAATCACCCCCCAGGGGAAATGGCCACGCCGCAATCCCTTCTCCTCCATTCTCCTCTCAGGATCTTGGGTACGCACGCACACACTCGCGCCCGACATGAGTTCAAGCCACCGGGTCTGGGACTCAAACCATGGTCGACTACATGGGAGTCCAGCGACGTAGCCTTTACACTAACTGCTGGTCCCTAAACGAAGAAGTTTTAAATGATGTTCTATATATTTGTTAAATATTTTTCTTCAAACTTTTAATTAAATAAATCAGCCAGTTTTCTTTTTCATTTTTTCTTTTTGAATGAAAGAAAAAAGAGAAATCTTTTGTCTGTACTCATGTAGTTCTCAATGAATTCAAGGGACTAATCTAAAAGCCTTGATGACATGCTAATTACATTCTAAAAATAGTTTCCAGAATTGAGAACATTGGTTCTAAAGATCAAACAACATCTTTAAGGATGATTTATTATTTTTAAGGCATTGTTTAAAATGCTTCTTGTAGTTTTCTGACTCAGTGTCCCTTTATCCTCACTGACTATCAGCAGGATTTTTCCCGGTCGTTTTCATTTGTACTGTACAGGACACATCACCTTCACGATCCATGAGTTCCCACTCTAGCACAAAGTTCAACAGATGCAAAAACTTAAGATTTGACAGGCAGCTCATAGATAATTATTTGCAGTTATGAAAGTTTCCTAATTATAAACCTATTTGAAGTTAGTCAGAGTGTTGAATAATGAGAATTTGACATCACAGGAACCAAGATTGGGAATTAACCCTGCCACATATGACTGTTCACTTCATCTTTGTGAACCTCAGTTTCTTCATCTGCCAAATAGAAATTTTACAGGGTTTAATTAAATATGATGATGTCTTCAAGGGTGAAGCACTATGCAATTTATCCTATTTTTTTGTGCCCATTTCAATGGTATTAACAAGTTGCAGATTGGATTCCTTAATGAGGGGTATATTTATTTATTGTTCTCCTAATGTATAACTTTAAAAAATATGGAATATATAGACTTGAAGACATATAGTCCAAACGTTTTAGCAAGTTCCATTACAAAGTGACCCATTCCAGGAAATAATAGAGAACAAACGCATGCAGCATTTCACATATTTCATGTATTCCACAAGTACTTATTGAAAAGCATCTGCATGTGAAGTATTCTGAACTGAGTGGTTTGGAAAATACAAGATTTTCTAAACCAGGTCAGTCCTCACCATCTGAAAATGTATAATGCAATACACACCTCACTACCTATTGATTGTTTAGATCATGAATACAATAGTCACCTTTTTAAAAATAATTTACTTGCTTGTCATTATAAGTCTTCCAGGGGTAAACCTGATCATCATAGATATCATAGATTGATCACAATGGGGAAGCAGATGGGGAATATCTTGAGGATGTGGTCTCAGAAGTAGAGAAAGTTAGTTATAACAGAATCAGGCTAGGTCCATTTCTTTCTTTCTTTTTTTTTTAAATTCTTTTTAAATTTCCAGCAGGAGTATGCACTCATCAGAGAGAGACAGACAGAGAAGAGAGAGGGAGAGGGAGAAAGCATGCCCCACTGGGGCGTGGTCACACCACAGTCTCTTTTTCTCTATTTCCATCCTGATGGAATTTGGGACATGCAAGCAAATGTGCCCCATGTGTTTCTCAAGGCACCAGGAGATTCAAATTATGATGTGGGCATGTGGATTTTGACACTGTTAACCATGAAGCTATGGGGCTGGTTCTAGTTCTAGTTTTTTGTTTGTTGTTAAATTCACTAGTTAGTGAAGTCACCCACTCTTCCTGGAAATGAAGTGAAATTTCTCTATCTTTTAAAGTAACTCGAGGAGGAAGGAATAACTGATTTCTCTTATCATTTCCTCAGGATACTTATTCATAGTTCATACGCCTTGGAGAGTAATGGATAGGGGAATTTTGTTTAAAATATGTGAGTATATGTGAACACCCCTTAATCTTTTTGGATTTAGAGTTGTGCCACATGTTTCATGATGATGAATGTAGGTCCATGGTTCAAAGATAATCTTTCAAACTTTCATAGAAAAAGTTTCTGATTTTATATATGGGCAGACGATGAAATGTAATGAAACATTTTTATAGATGAGGAATCTAAAGTCCATAGACTCTAAGACAATTGGTTAAAGACATCAATAATCATTTATCTACTGAATTGGCTACTATTAATCTGTAGCGTCTTGGTGCCTAGTGCATTATCTGACATTCTACCACATCTGTTGAATGTATGAATGAACAAGTGAGGAAATGAGAAGGCATGGTTCTAATACTAATTGGATTACTAACCCCGATCTTGATATTATTTCACATTTCCTGTACATAAGAAAGAAGGAAGCTGGAGTCTACTTTGCACATTTGGGAAAACAACAGAGAATTCAGACAGATAATTGTCAACTCATTCAGACTTCAAGATATGTTATGATTAAAAATGTTACTTTGTAAGCTGTAGTCACTATTAAATGATCATTAAAATTTTGTTTTCCCACTTTACTGAATTTATTATTATTTATAAGTAGATAGTTTAGAAATACCTTAAGGTTTTTAAAAATAAATATTTAGATTTTATTGGACTATGAATTTCTTCACTAGGAGATAAATATATGTGAATCAGTAACTTCAATTTTTTTTAAAATTTCTAATTTCTACTTTAGAAACAACTTTTTGGTTACCCATAGAGATCCATGAAATTTTTTTCTCACCCTGTTTTAAGCAAGAACTGTGAAGAGTCTAAGTATTAACCTCTTTGCAAGCTAATAAATTAGTCTGCCACAGTTCTTAGGATGCTAGCAAAAGACCTGTGATTCCTGGGTTAGAGACAAAAGATATTTTACTCATTGCCAGAAATACCATGAACCCATTTATATTAGTTCTCTTTCCCCTAAACGCCACATAGGGCCCATCCATGTTTACATAAGCACTTGGTTATATTGCTCAAGGAAACCTGAATTTTTGGCAATATGCATATCTGTTCTTTGCTCTGAAGGAGGCATTATCTCTATGCTCTAGGGCTGCAAACACACTGGCACTTTAGAGAAAGACATTCTCTGTCTTTCAAATCTGGCCACTACATGAACATCTGTGAGAGGAAATCTGGAACAAATGCCTGTCAATGCCTCTCTAAGATGAGTAGAAGCATGAGAGAACTATCTCTGTCAATAACTTTTTGTCAAATTAAGGCAATATATTGGATCATCAGAAAAGTCATGACATTATTTTGTTTTTCTATGCAAAAATGCATCATGATTTTTCATATAATGCTACTCAGCATAAGTCCTTTAAAATTTACTGAAAACTTACTCTACAGAACTTATTGTTAGACACTGTATATACTGCAGAAAACGTGCGGTAAATGCTCTATCTGAGGCAATGTCACAAAACACTTATAAGTTTTAGATTGAAGTTGTGTTGATCTGAGTCAGAGAAGATGTGTAGGAAGTTGAGATGATGTGAAAAAAGCACAGAGGGAATAGTAGGTGCATGGTGGTTAAGGGTGCTGGACTCTCACATGGCCAACCATGGGTCAAGTCCCAGACCTGGCGGCTTGCTCTCTCTCTCTTTCCCTCTCTGGTCAAATTAAAATAAATAAATAAATAAATAAATAAATAAATAAATACATGAAATTAAATAAAATAATTCTTTAAAAAAAAAACAGGCACAGGGGATCCTCCAGTGTCACAGCAAAGTTGGATCAATATGGAAGATGATGGGTTCAGTTCTTTGGTCAAACCTGTACAGACTGCACACACTGTGGGCAGGCTGTGGGCAGGCAATTGTGGTGTCAGATTCTGTTGAGGGTGCATGTTTTCTTTCTTATTCTCTCACTTTCGTGAGAGCATAAGTAAACTTAAAGAAAGAAAAATATATAAAAACAAAAAAGAAGGAAAAGAAAACAAACACACTGTGTTTTTAGAGAGCACTAAAGAATGTAGTTTAGCTACATTTCAGTCTGAGGAGACTGGTTGGGTGGATTGGTTGTACACAGGCAGGGAGGGATCTAAATGCCAATGGAAGGGTTTAACTGTAATTCCATAGGTTCTGGGAAGCTCGTATTGAAATGATGTTTCTGAGGCTTCTGAGCAAAGCAGGAGCAAGGTCCGGACACAGAAAAATCATCTTTTCAGCTTGTTGAGCCTGAAAACACAACTCACTCAAGTTTTCTATGTTGTATTAATAAGTAAGTAGAAGCTCTCTGAACTTAGTAAAGGATAGAAGGAACCATATTTCTATGTTGTTTAATCACCCTTGTTATTAGAGATAAAAACTACCCGAATAAGACTAAAATATAAATACTGACCATTAATACAGGGAAAAGAATTTAGTGTTAAATTCCTACTCTAACCCAGCAGTCCCCAACCTTCTTGACACCATGGATTGCTTTATGATAGACAATCATTTTATGGAAGCGGGTTGGTCCTGGGATGACCCAAGCACACCACATCCACCGTGTACCCCATTTCCACCACAATGCAATATATAACAGGGTTCGAGTTCTCATGAGACTCCTATACTACTGCTTATCCAACAAGAAGCAGAGCCCAGGCAGCAATGTGAGGATGGGGAGCAGGTGGCCAGGGGACCTCTGCTCTAACCTGTATTAGCTCACAGCTCATGATAAGCACAAAGTATGGCCAAGGGTTAGACGGGAACTACCCTGATGTTTGAGAATGTTTTGCCATCCCCACAAACCATGAGAACATGCAGCAATTCTGTTTAGCCATTTAGTGTTAAAAATACTGCTCTGTGGGAGTTATTTCTTACACATGAGACAATTGTTCAGCTGTTTACATGGCTTTACAATATTTAGCAGTGTTTGGTATTGAATTGCCAACTCCGTGCACTTTATTATAATGCTGCTATATCAGTCCCCAAACTCTAGCAAAAACTATTCTCATTAACTGCTATTACCTTCATCAAACGTGTAACCTCTCCACAGGGCTCTAACCCCCCAGGCAAGCCCATCATCAGCCCCCATACTTCAAGCATCTACATAAGCACCAGCTGTCAACGATGCTTTCAATCCAGCTGTCAAGCCAGGTGTAGTAGGCGCTGTGCTGCGCTCTGATGTTAATGATGGATTAATTAAGGCAGTGTGTGTGTGTGTGTGTGCACTAGAATCTGGAGAGCAGTTTGTGTACTGCTTTTGGCTGGGGTTCTATTGTAGTCCTCAGTGTATTCCTCGGGGACCTCTTCTCAACTTGCCAACAGGTCTGTGTACTCCAGTTCAAAAGCAAACAATCAGCTTATCTGAATTAAAAACAAAGAACCCCATGACTAATTCACCAAAGCGTGTGATCTTGACAGAGAAAGCACAGCCCTTGTTTGACAGATCATGAAGGAGGTAAAGGCATTTTTTTCTTTTTCTTTCTTCCCTGACTTTTGCAGAGTAATCTCTAGATACATTGCTTATGCTTCATAAATCAGTGGCATCTTCTGATACTTATAGCTCTTAAAAATAATAGGATTTTGCTATATTTAAATGTTTCCTATGAATATTTTTGTTTGTATTTTTGCAGCATTGAAAAAATTTTGTCAACATTTTTGGCCTTTGGAGTTGCTCTTCTCTCCATATTAGTTGTCTCTTTATCATTGTATCATTGGTTAAACTCTTTTTTTTTTTTAATTAGTTGTTCACTATAAAGAGCATTACTTGTCTGAGAGAGACGGAGACAGAAATAAAGTGAGAAATCAACCTCCCCAGGGTTATGGCCACACCATAATGCCTTCACCTCCATTCTCCTCTCGGGATTTTGGGTATGCACACACGTGCTCCTGGTGTGATTTTCAAACCTCCAGATCTGGCATACAGTCAGGCATGTGGGAATCCAGTACCTTAACCACCACATCACTTCTGGCCCCTAAACTCTTTTTCTTAAACTACTTTTTAAAAAAAGTATCTGCATAGCTTTTGACTACAGAGATTTAAACTACTGCCTTTGTCTTACTCACTGGTTGGGTTCCACCTTCTAACACTTTTCTTAAGACTTGGAGACTTATTACCTGAGGGTTCATATTTTTTGGTCCCAAAGTACATTCCATTATATGTTGGCTAAAAAATGCAGGCTTCCTTTTATTTTTGATTTAATCATTCAATGTTAGCAATAATAACTCTAATTATTCAATGACTATCGTGTGCTGAAATTAAGTGCAATACAGTCTGTTCTAGGAAGCTGTTAGACATGTCAGACAACTGAATACAACAGTACTTGACTCATCAGAGTGATAGTTAACATCTGAGTGAGTAGTGCATACAGGCCCTAACTTCTTTATCGGTATTAGCTCATTTAATCTTTGCAACACGCCTATGAAGTATATACAATGAAGTGAAGGAATGAAGTGATGTATCCAGACAGGATGATTTCCAGATTCGCTACCTTGACAACAGAAGGAGACAATATTTTAGGAAGATAATTTGTTGTATTTCATTTTTTCAGCTATTTTAGTTTACCACCCAATAACCTAGATAATGCAATGTTATATAGGTTGTCAATAACAGGTTGACACGTTTTGTTTGGGAATGCTCTGAAGAGGTTTAGGGGAATTTCTGAAACTGCATTTCACTGTGGAAGTTTAACATTTAGGGAATGACAATTAGATCATATTATATCTGGATATCAACGAAATATTTTATATACTGCCTCACAAGTTCTTAGCAGAAAAATAAATTCTGAATGGCTCAAATGTGCACTACTGTCAGATAGATTTAAAATGGAGTGAAGGGACCCTAAGCAAAGGGTAATGATAGCAATAATAATGATAAATGGCAATGCATCGAGTTCGGGCCAGTGTGCACAGTTGGCTGCTTTTATTTAAGATGTCTTGGTAATGTTAAAGCCGCAAAAAAGCATTAATAAATGAGTATGTCGTGTGGTAATCTGAAGTCTTTTTGCAGATGGTCCTCGCTGAATGTAATTACATGTTACTATTATTATTTAATGAAATATAAAAAAATCCCATCAATTAGCCTGCAGGATAGCTCAAGTCTCACAAACATCTCCAGAAGGATCATTGGTAGTTTGTTTATTGTTATGCAAACTAGCCCTACTAAACTGCCAAGATGAACGCATTTGTAGTTTTTAAGAAGATAAAAGAGAAATATAAATGGACCTTAATTTCAGTCATTGATATTATTTTTTGCAACATTATTACCACAAGGGTTTTGCAGGTAGAGTCATAAGTATTTAAACCTACAGCTTATGTTAACCAGCTCGTGCACTTAAACTAGTGATAACAGATATACGAAAGCCAATGTAAAAATGAAAATATATATTTTTTTTAAAGAGGAGATTGACTGTAAAATAAAATTAGTGTGTCTATGCAAATTGTCTTTGCTATGACTTCATAATTTGTAAGGGTATTCAGCTTGACAATGTTTACACTTGTTAATGACTTCCTTTATGAGTGATAATTGATCTACTTCATTATCATATTAAATCCTTGATCATATGCCATTAGGTTTCATGTAATAAATGATCTGTGTGATTTTTAGTGTAATGAACTAATTAGACTAATTAAAATCAATATGTGTGCCAATATTCTACTTTGAATCCAAATGCTCCTTCTTACTATGCTGGCTTAAGATCAGCAACCCAGTAAAAAGCATCTAATGCTGATTTATGAGCACTTGAGGAACATGAGGCAGAATAAATTGCTTGTGGTAGTGGAGACAGCATTAGTGAAGTACAAGATACTAAGTGCATTGTAAGGTCAGCAATAAGGGTGTACTTACACATGTAGTGATATGGCACCTTAAACCTCCTCTTAATATATCAGGACATCCTAGCAAAATTATTTGGTTTAAATGCCAGCTCAATTACTCTGCACTTGTTCATAAATAACTTCGCAAAAATGCAAGCATCCCAATTAGGTAATTGGTCTATAATTCTAATGAAAATATGCCTATTAAGTTTGATATATATTTTTCAACAATTGATTTATTCTCTGTAAGAGTGAAGGAAACGTATTATAAAGCAGAGGTTAAATAAAAATCAATGTGTAATTCTACAACTTTAAATCATCCATTATTCATTCATAAATCTATGGAAATTATTAATGATAATTTTAGAGAACAGATGGACAAATTCTTCAAAAGTTCTTATTTCTTCTTTGAAGAATTCTTACCTGATTCTCCAGACTATAGCAGGCCCCTCACTTAATACTCACCACAATGTTTTTCCTTCCTGTTACCAAAATTTTCATTGTATGATAGTTGATTAGTGGTGATTGAATGTTTGGACTATAAACTTAAGATCACATCTCTGATTCTTCCCTATGGAAGTCTAACAATGCCTTGCACATAAAAGTCATAATAAATTTATTTACATTAAAAAATATGTAACTTAATTTGCTATTTCTAAAGTTTAAGCATCAGATCATTGGGAAAGTCATGATGCATTTGTGTATGAAAAAATAGAAAAATATGTCTTGACTTTCCTAATGACCGAATTAATTTTATATTATTTTATTGCAGCTAAATATCCTCTCTCAGTAGCTGCAAAAAAAAAAATCAAAGTCATTTAAGCAAGTTTTTGTCTAAAGAGCTTGGTTTGTGTATTCCACACACACACACACACACACACACACACACATATATATATATATATATATATTTTTTTTTTTTTTTTTTTTTTTTTTTTTTGAGAGGTTTTGCTATAGGGTGAGTGTACTCACCAGAAATACAGAGTGAAACAGAGAGACAGAAAGCAAGAAATCACCTCCTGGGGGGGATGGCCATGCCGCAATTCCTTCTCCTCTTTTCTCTTCTCAGGATCTTGGGCATGCACACACCCACGCCCACCATGAGTTTAAGTCACCAGGTTTGAGACTCTCGAACTACGGTTGACTACGTGGGAGTCCAGCGACATAGCCATTACACCAACTGCTGGTCCCTCCATAATTATTTCTCTTGAAAATCAGTGGAAGTGATAGCAACCAAAGGAAGCTGAATTGGAATGTGAAAATTTGGACTTGTTCTTCCTATGCTAGATTAAAGTTTACTCAGTTTTCCTCTTACTTGATATAAGGGATTATAGCCATGCTTGCAAATGGAAATGATATATAATGTCTCTGGATAAATTTTGAAAAGACTTTCCTGACAAGTTTGTTTTCCTTATGTCTTCTGATGATCCAATTACTGATATGCATTTATTGTGAAAGCTTGACTTATCTTTGGGCTTAATCTTTAGTGATTTGAATGCAAAAGAAAAAAAAGAAACTTGAAAGGGATTCTCAAGGCATTTTCTCCAGCCCAGTCAGAACCTTGTCTGTCCTATTTCTTTTTTCTGCACATTCCCCACAGCTTTAGCTCATTATTTAATCAAAAATACACACATATTAGTTGAAAATTTATGCAAGGCATTATACTAGGTTCACTAATAGAACATAAGGTTACTGGTCTTCCTCTTACTCAGGAAGAAAGAGAAGGTATCTATAAATAGTTCTTATCTGAAGTAATATATGATACATCTTGAAAAGAGCCTCAAATAAATTGCAATAGAAATTTAAAGATAAGCTGATGACTTCAAATAGCATGATTTGGGAAATTTTTGTAATGAGGTGACTTTGAAACAACACTGATGGCTGTAAAAAAGTTTGTCAAGCTGGAATGTGATGTGACCACTCTAGAGAGAAGGAAAAAAGTAATCTGCTTGTTCTTTTTTTTTTTTTTTTTTTTTTTTTTGAGAGGTTTTCACTATAGGGCGCGTGCGCTCGCCAGACAGACAGAGAGAGACATAGAGACAGAAAGCGAGAAATCACCCCCCAGGGGGGATGGTCACGCCGCAATCCCTTCTCCTCCATTCTCCTCTCGGGATCTTGGGCACGCACGCACACGCGACCGGCGTGAGTTTTAAGCCACCGGGTCTGGGACGAGAACCGTGGTCGACTACGTGGGAGTCCAGCGACATAGCCATTACGCTAACTGCTGGTTCCCTCTGCTTGTTCTTAAATAAGGTTGTAATCCAGACTAGCTAGATGGGTGGGAACAGTAGTCTAAATGAGCCCAAATAGGAATGATAGATTATTGCTTTTGTCTACTTTCAAATACATGGAATAAATTTTATAAACAAAATGATATCTAATGTAGATTCCTAGTAATTAAAAACAAAGTGTAAGAGTAATAGTACAGGTTAAGAACTACAAACATATAATGAGAAGCTTAAAGAACACATTTTAAGCTATATAGTCTAATAATATTTTATCACATAAGAAAAGTGCGGGTGGATTCCACTCACTTGTGAGTGCACAAGGTCTTCTTCACTACCAACTTGGTAGTTTAGACATTGTACACTCACATGGCCAACCACAATTTGAGTCCCAGACCTGTCAGCTTGAAAATCATGCTGGTTGAGTGTGTGAATATGACTGAAATCTTAGGAGAAGAATGGAGGAGAAGGGATTGCAGCGTGGTTATCCCCACAGGATGGGAGGTGATGTCTTGCTTCCCCTCTCACAGTCTCTTTCTGTCTCTCTGGTGAGCACACAAGCCCTATGGCAAAAACCATTTAAAAAAAAATCCAGGTTACTAGATTTCCTAAGCAGTAAAGAGCAAGAATAAATGATATCAACAGATAGATTAAAAGGAGGCATGTTCAGGCCAGCAGGGGCCCCAGAGGTTAAGACTCTGGATCCATTGGTGGTTCGAGTTCTGGACCTGGAGGCTTGAAAATCAAGGCGTGTGTGTGTGTGTGTGTGTGTGTGTGCATGTGTGCGTGTGCCCAAAATTCCAAGAGGAGACTGGAAAAGGGATTGCAGTATGGTCATTTCCCCTGGGGACTGATTTCTCACTTTCTCTCTCTTTCCCTGTCTTTGTCTCTAGTAAGTGCACGCAAAAAACTATGACAAAAAAACTAAGAAAAAAAGGAACGTTCTCAAATCTTAGGCAAAATTTCGGTATGTAACATAGGTAAAAATGACCCCTTTCTCATGAAACTAATCAATCCACTCCGTCCTTTCCATTTCCTGAAACAGAGCCTACAGCTCCTTATTCCTCTGCTCAGGGTGGCAAATCTTGCACAGGCAATAGCATTTCATATTACTGTATGGTGAATTGTCTCAGAGCATGCTCTGAAATGATACTCAAAAATACTGTCTTATTGCTGTTGTTATTTTCCACATATGGAGACTTAAGGAACTGAATTCTCAGTTCTGACATCCATAGGCTTTGGATTTTAAACAAATAGTTTGAACTGTCAAGGTCTCCACAGCCTCATGTTTAAAATTTGGAGCCAGCAGGTGGCATGGTGGTTAAGGCATTGGACTCCCGCATGGTGGATTGCAGTTCAAGTCCTGCATGTGGCAGCTTGCTTTCTCACTTTCTCTCTCTGCCTCTCTAGTCAAATAAAAAATAATAGTAGTGAATAAAATTAAATAAAATAATTCTTTAAAAACTAGGAGTTTTGAGCTAATTCAGGAAGTTTTTTATTTTTTAAACCGGTGATGTCATATTCTGCTATTACTAACATAGTATTTTAACCTTTCCAGAGACATGTAAATTTTTAAAAGCATCATTTTATTTTAAAATAATTATCTGGGGGAATTAAGACAGTTTGACAAAGTGAAGCACAACTATTCAGTTATTTTAGGGGAATAGTTTTTTGGTATAAACACCTCTCCCCCAGCACAAACAAACAAATTAGCTCTGCCTAAAATCTTCTTAGAATCAGATCCAAAATTCTTCCTGTCTTCTTGTTTATTTATTCTATTTAATACTTCTTACGAGTTGCTC